>CM026293.1:0-496112 GCA_014851415.1 Cnaphalocrocis medinalis
TTGCTAAGTCGTACCTAAGTATAAGCAAATTCAAGAGGTCATAACGGACGTGCGTCACAGAGGAAATAAGAAGAGGTAACAATTTTTGACACTTTTCAGAAGCTTAAACTATCCTATATTATATCCTCGTGGTCAAGTGACAGCAAGGAATCACTATTTCCCATTACCAGAAGAAAACGTGTTAGCGACCGAGCATCAGAGTTAGTTCAGAATCGATGCGGTAACTTAGTTGCCTATCGAGTTATCGGGAAGATATTGCATTCGTCGCCGTAACGTGAACTGACAGCGGAACATGTGGGCTTCAGTAGACACATAAGTACGTAAACTCTCATTCATAATCATGTAAACTGACAGATGTTAATGTGTCATCCCCATACATTATCACTCAATTTAAAGTTGTTATTTTGTAGATGACTCTTTTTACTTTGCACCCGCGATCTATGCTCAGCGGAAGATATAAATAAACACTTTCTTAAATTACCTGATTCTGAGCATGTTAACCTTTCATTACTTACCTATTTCGAATACCATCGATTTAACTCATCAACTTTTTCCTTAAAGTGTGTTAATCAAGATGACGTCCTTAAAATCATTAAATCTCTTACATCCAATGCACAAGGTGTTGACTCTATTTCTTTGGACATGCTTTTACTAACTTTACCTAATTCCTTAAATGCGATTACTTCGATTGTCAACAGATCTATCATTACAAGTATTTTTCCTGAGTCCTGGAAGACAGCTATTGTTCAGCCGCTACCGAAGATTACAAATCCCTCTCATTTTAAAGATCTTAGACCTATCAGTATTCTCCCTTGCCTATCTAAAATATTAGAAAGAGTAGTATATTCTCAGCTCCTAGATTACTTAGAACAAAATGACATCCTCCCTAAAGTCCAATCCGGTTTTCCGAAAAAATAGAAGTACTAGTACAGCCCTACTTGATGTTACAACAAATATTCTAGAAGCTCAAGATTCTGGCTATGGAACCATCTTGGTTCTTTTAGATTTTTCCCGGGCGTTGATACCATTAATTTATCATTGTTACTTTCGAAATTAGCATTTTATGGGCTGGACTTGTCAGCATAAAATGGTTTTATAGTTATCTCACTGATAGATTTCAGTTTGTTCAATTAAAAGATAATGTTGGTACCGTCTCATTTTCTTCCCTATCGGCAGTGACCCAGGGTGTGCCCCAGGGGTCAATTCTTGGGCCACTGCTTTTTATTTTGTATAGTACTGACATTTTAAAATTGTATAAAGCATTGCAAATTTCATTTATACGCCGACGACCTGCAGCTGTACCTTTCGTTCAAGCCTGATGGATTGGATATGGCTGTAAATAAAATTAATGAAGATCTGCATAGTGTAGCTGCATGGTCTAAAAATAATTGTTTATCACTAAACCCAAGTAAATCCAAATTTTTAATTCTCGGTTCCGAGCAACAAATTTTAAAAATATCTTCTCAAAATCCAATTGTCAAAATTAATAACGAACAAGTTTCTTACTCTCAAGAAGCACGCAACTTAGGCGTTGTAATGGATTCCAGGCTAAGGTTTGAGAGTCATGTTAAGGAGTTGGTGCGCAATTGTTTTTATCGTTTAAAAATACTTTATCAGATTCGTAAATTTTTAAGTACCAAACTTCGTATTGATTTCGTAGAATCCTTAATATTATCTAAATTTAATTATGCAGACAGTGTGTATGGTCCCAGACTTTTAGTTAAAACTAAGGGTCTAATACAAAGAGTTCAAAACGCATGTGCCAGATTCTGTTTCGAGATTCCTCCGAGAAGTCATGTGTCGCCATACATAAACAAAAATAAAATACTAAATATGGAATCTAGAAGATCATTCCACTTCACCACGCTTCTATTTGGAATAGTCAAAAGTCGCAAGCCTCTGTATCTTTATGATAAAATTACCTGGTCCTCTCGGACACGACTCGGCCGCATGCTTGTCCCTTCACATCGTACAACAGCATTTAAAGGAAGTTTTAAATATACTGCCGCTAAAATTTGGAACAATATACCTCCCCCTGTACTCCACTCACCTTCAATTAATATGTTTAAGGTAAATTTTAAAAAGTATATCCTTAAAACACAATTAGGCGGTTAAGGAATATACATTCGCACACACACACACACACACACACACACACACACATATTCATACATACACACACACGCACGCACACACACGCGCGCACACACACACTCGCACGCAGATCATTCTCTCACACACACCATTTACTTACATTCCATTTACTCACATACCTACACACACAATCTGCTTTCGTATTCCCCACTCAAACTTACTATGCATAATATTCATACACGCATTCATACACAATTAATATCATTACAATAATTTAAGGTAGCAAAGAAAGAATTTAAAGTACATAAGAAAGATTATTATATACAATATTAAAAATAAGTGCAAATGTTTAGTTTAAGCGTGAAGCGCATTTAAAATAACTTATAATACTTAGAAATCGACTCGGTCCCTACTGAAAATCAGCGCTATGGCTCAGGCCATAGCTTAATGCTGAGTAGGGTCCGATTCGACACTTAGCTCATTGTTTTATTGGTGAATTTGTATCTCTTGTAACATTATGTATTTGTTAAGTGTCGAATAAATTATTTTCATTTCATTTCATTCATTTCAATTTATCGTTTTGTCAGTGGGAGAATCAAATTTTGCAGACTTTATTTAGATTTTGCGCTTACTTGCCTTTGATGAACTATGAAAACTTTCCTAATTGCTTAAAGGTTATAAAACTATTATAGGTACTTTTATCAAGCAAACGTCAAAACACCAAATAATATAAACTTCATTCAAAATGATATCGATGATCAACACTAGGTTATCGATACAATTTTTGTGGGTCACGTCACGGGTGTAATGTATTAACTCATCTTTTGATCAACAGAAAAACTCAGTTAAGTACAGATTTTTGACACAGCATAGGAATCGCATCCGGGCCCCCCAAGCGTATAGTCCGAGGCAAGAAAGTTTAGTTATGACCTTGAGAGCGCAGAAACCTATTAAAAAAAATAACGGTCATCGCTATACTTTCGTGCCTCCAGCTATACTAGTCTGTAATAAAAATCTAAATCTAACCTAAAGACTCCTGCGACCCTCATAGTTTTGTTTGCAAACCTCCAATCAGCGGAATGCTCTGTTCCATTAAACAAATGAAGCTGAGGAAAGAAAATAATGCGGGCTCCGGAGGCAGAATCCTCTTAGTACACGGGCGGATTTCAGTGTTGCCAACTTGATATCTCCCATCGCTGGGTGTCGAAAAGTGTTTTGTTTTAAAAAACTAGTTTGATACACCTCCGTTTTGTGGTACGCTCTGTTTTATTAACTATATAGATTAGGATAGATAACATTAATTTTTTGGCCATAAAACACATGAAATAACGAAATAGGTAATTAAAATAATATATTTTTTAGCCAACAAGGCACAACTTCAGCTTGTTGCAGCAGCTAGAAGCCGCTACAGCCCTGGGTGACGCAATGTGCTCACTTAAAATGCGATAGAAACAAAAAAAAATGTAAAAAGATACAAAAAAAAAACAAACGAAGGTAAAATGCGTCACATAATTTAATCCGTTACGTCACGACCCGTTATTGAGTCATAAGAATGCACTTAATTATACTAGAACACATGTGCACACAGCTCGCCACCATTTGTTATAATACAACAATTTGGTTACTGGTGTGGTATTACTAATAGTCACTCATCTCGGCAAAGAAAAACTGTCTCAAGCAGCGACTGTCATAAAAGTGACGTCATGATTGATATACGGATCAGGAGATGGAATACCGAACCAGACATTTCCATACTGAATCTAAACCAGATGCTTCGGCTACGACAGATACTAATTAACTGGCAAGGCATTGATCAAACGCGAAAGAGACCGGTGACGTCAATTGATTAATTAGATCGTGCCTTTGTTTGACGGTTGAATCTTCGATCATATGGACTCTAGGAAGAAAATATGCCATCAAAACTACTACAGTCGTTAGACTGTAGTGCTTGACACACATCAAGTCATTGAAAGAAAGAAAGAAAATACATTTATACATTAGTAGTCATTAAGTTTATCCCACTAATATTATAAACGTGAAAGTTTGTTAGTATGTATGGATGGATGAATGGATGTTTGCTTCCCTTTCACGCAAAAATACTGAATGGATTTTAATGAAACTTTACAATAATAATAGTTTAAACGTAAGAAACACACAGCTACAATTTATAAAAATATATTGTGTAGATTGTCTAAAATAACAAAGTCTATGCGTACAAAGTGAAATAAGAGCCACGTTCAACTTTTCAATAACTTTTGTTCATTGAGTTTATCGTCTATTTTAAAGAGTGTTAATTTCAATGATGAGACCTACTTGTCTTTTTCATTAACGAATGCAATCCGATGCCACTTTTAGTTGTCTATAATTTGTACAATTTTAATCGTTAATTAGTCGGTAAATTAGGTAAGCGTGGCTTAATCAACCTAAACCCATCATAATAGCGGTGACTCGATTTCTATGTATATCTATGACTCGATATATCTTTACACTGTAGTGGGACAGTATATAAGCTATACTTTACCTTTACTTAGTACATCCTACGCTCTCTACAGAAAACTACAACAGAGTCATGTACTGAGAGTATGCTGGAGACTCGATAGTTTCAAATTAAACACCTTTAAATGCAGGCCGAAACATGGTCCTAAACAGTGCTGACCTCATCAAAGTAACTTCAGGCTCCGAATTTCACAGCTAGAATGGGATTCCTCGAATTCGTCCACGGCATCTTTAATTGGACAACATCCCTAACACAGTGCAGGTGTAGCAGTGAGATTGTTGAAGGCTTGTTTGCCGTGCTTCTGCATCAATATGTCGGACATCACGACTTCCAGTGCCAGTACAAAACAACGCCTTTTTTATTTGGTAGGTGGCAGATAAAGCAAATAGATTTGATTTCCCCATACAGTGAGTCTCGGGTGCCTGAGACCCATGCGCTTATTCAGCGAAAAATCTGCGTTGTATTTTGCCGAGTGAGGGCATCGAATGCTCGATCAGGGGAGTAAGGGTTGTTTGGTGACTGGCAACACAATTTGACTCTACTGATGTTGCGGAGCGCTGGCAGGCTCCATAGTGCCGTAGACCCAACTGCACCTCCTCTCCAGGAGAACCTACCGAAAGGATATACCCCGCACACTTTAGATATTTTAGAGTATTAGCTTGTTTATGTATACTCTAAAATGCACACTGAAAACGCATAAAGTGCGATGACTGCTTGCGTTGCGATGTCTCCAAAGCATGATGATAGGCCAAGTTAATAACTACAGGCAGGTCAGCTGCTCGTATTGTATAAAATAGTCGTTTCATCAGCCCGTACCGTTACCGTACGGGACAAAAGATATCGAACTTTATGCAGCTATGATAAGGTTGAAAACCAATTACAAAAGATGAGATGTCTAGTTACCTGGTTAAAGGTTAAGATGCCTCACGGCCATCTCTTCGACTGCAGTCAGCATTCGCACGTAAATTGGAACTTGGACGTGGAGCAGTCACGCGCGGTGTCGGCTTCGTGACGTCAGTTAATAAGCCTATTGTTTCAGTCTGAATAGCTTAATCAGTCTACGACAATGGTTGCTCGAATACGTGGGTCCGGAGACTGCGTATGGACTTAACGGGGTGCAATGGCGGTAGACATTTCAGCTTAAACTGCTTGTTGGGTGAAGAGGCATTTTCATTGCTCAATAAGTCAGCTGTTAGCGTGAATGCAGACTCCTCTCTCCTCCTTTTTCCACCAGTGCGGGCTCAGTGGCACTTGTTTCGCACAACCGGCATGCGGGCGCAAATGACTAAGTCATAGTCATATTTTTATTGCACCATGTGGTTACAAAAAAATCTTAAAATTATCAGTTTCGCAATGTAACTTAAAAGATTACAGCGCAACTTTTATGCACTAACTAGCTTCCGCCTGCGACTTCGTCCATATAGAATAAGTAGTTACTTTGCTAACAAATAATGCATTATTTAAGAACAAAGGAGAATGGGCGATTTTGTATGGAACAAGTTACAACTTGTGTAAACATGTTGTCTTGTGCTATGTCATGACATTCATATAGTTTTTTATTTATTATTCAATGCAGGTAATATTATTCGAGCATTAGTAAAAAAAAACTTTTTATATTACGGAGGTCCCATTTCATAGTTCGGGACGATAAATGGGACTTAATATTGCCTTCGTGACAACTTGGGATATGTAGAAAAACGTTAAAAAATATGTAAGGTACATAATGATTTATTAAATAGTTACTCCATTAGTAATTATGATCTATAATTATGTCATCCAAAAATGTAGCAGGCAACAAAACGTTTGGCTGGTGTCTTGCCCAACCAAGGTACCAAATAATGCTCATAATGTGTGCGCAAGTACCCACTGTTCGTTTTCCAGTTAAACAGGAGCAATAATAATTGCTGACTGAAGCTCTTGGTGTTTCTGCTTCATTATTTACTAAAATATAGCAGTAGTAAATCCTGCCAGAAACGTGACGTGACTTAGTAGTAGTAACGTAGTAAACAGATGAGATGGTCACATAACACAACGAAAGGCTGAGAGGAGACTGATAAAGTAAAGATGAAACAACCACGAGAAGCGCACACGCAGGAAAAAGAGATGGGACGAGGCTTGCGTACGCCTCAGAAAAGGACGGGGCGAGACGCCATGACAGGCGCGCGCCGGGCGCGGGCGGTCGGAGCCGGGATAGTCAGTAGCCTTGCGGTTCTATTTTTTTAAATGTATATGAAAAAACTACCAGGTTTTTTTCATCATAAAAATGGTTGTAAGTTTTACCTTGCACGAAATCCATACAAAAATTTGTAGTGCTATTTAATATCATCAATATGACATAGGTTATGGAGTGTTACAATACATAGGACGACAATTTAGACGACCCGTTTGGTTCAGTGGTAGTGAATGCTGCGTCTGGGCCAAGGGTTGCGGGTTCGATCCCCGCACAGTACAAACATTTGTGTGCATGAACATGTCTGTTTGTATTGGTCTGGGTGTTTTCTATGCATTATAAGTATGTATTTACAAAAGAAAAGTATTATATGTATATATTTGTAATCCCACTGTTGGTTCTGATATCTGTAACACAGGTGCTTGAGCTACCTATCTCAGAGTCAGATCAATGTATGTGATGTAGTGAAATATTATTATTATGTATCTCTCCTGTTGGAAAATCACGGCACGGAGGCCGGTCCTTTTGGAAGGCGTGCGTGGGGATACAGATCCAACACGTAGAGGCCCCTTTGAGACACATTAATGAAAGTGGGGATGTGTACACCTAGCGGGTACTGTCTCTGCTTGTACTATTGATGAGATACAACCAAAGACAGCACCCGCTACGTGCAAGGACTATTGTAGATAAGATGGGAACTAAACCGGGACTATGGAGGGGGTATTGCTGGACTGGTTGCCGGGATATTGATGAGACAACGGGACGCCTGCCATATCAAAAGTCCTCATCTATGATAATCATAGCAGGCGGTGACTTGCCGCACACTAAATGGGCCCCCTATCAAAGCTGCCAGTTGGCAGCGAGGCGGGCAATATTGGCGTGAGCGGCTAAGGTTGTCGAGAGGTGAGACTGCGGGGCGCCAGATCCCTATGTGCTAAGCACCGGTCAGCAGGCCCCCGGCGTTATGACATTTTACACTTCCAACCAGCATAGGTTCTGCTCTTGCAACTCCACTCCGGCCGGCTGGTTAAGGCAAGCCAGGAGGCGAGGGTCAAAGGAGTAATACGGACCCTTATTATTATTATTATTATAGGACGAAACCGCCCATTCTCCTTTGGTTAGCATAAAAAAGGTTATAGTGAGCTAACCTTAAAAGATAAACATGTTATTCTGTCGCGGACTTTTTTTAGAACTGTTAAAGGGGAACAATTCTGTCATACGTGATTTTTGCGAAACTTAAACCGTTTTACGCAGCGCACGCAGCGTAAGCTCTCTCAATAGGAAAATATTCCCCGATTTTGAAACATCCTTCATTGGTGCTCCGATCCTTTTATCTGATTAAGCCTAGCCTTCCTCGATAAATGGACTATCTAACACTGAAAGAATTTGTCAAATCGGATCCTGAGATTAGCTGGACCAGCCTTTTTTACTGTGTATGGTTTTTTTAGCTTGTTTAAATGTATCTTTAAAAGTATTTTAGATATGCCGATATCAGCCGTTTTATTGGCAACCAAGACACCAGCTTATAGTCCATGCTTAGTAACTGTCATTAAATGCTTTTACGAAATGATCAATATTAATTATTGCACATTACCAGTTGATTACAATAATTGCTATAGCAGCACAATTTGATTAAACGTACTTACTGTAGAATTGCTTGTTTTAGTGATGTGACATGAATTAGTTTCATAACTAGAAATAATATTTTCAGTATAATTTGGTAACTTAAGTGAAATTACCAGCCCAGAAATTAGCTAAAATTTCTAGCTCAAATATACACGACGATCCGGTCTTCGTCTAATCCTGTGAGCTATATTGATGACTTTAGTTTCTAGCCAGATCACATAATCAGATTAAAAATTCTTCCCTTCTTCTCTTTCTTCCTCAGTATTCCACCGTTGGGCATATGCCTCTCCACAACACCTCCTTTTGCACTCGGCTCCGTCGTGAGTTTCCTGGCCTCATCATCATGGTCCTTCCAGCTTGTGCTGGAGTACGGGCCTCGAGCCGAGGCTCTTTACCCGGGCTGCATCTCCTGGCCCTCCCGGGTCCAGGGTGTTGTGGGGGTGGGCCGCGAGGAGTGGTACCTCCTCGAGCGGCCGTGCCTAAGTAGGCCAGTCGTTATAAAAAGTCCTAACGTCTCTCTCAAGTCTCGGTGGTCTCTGGGTTTTTTTTTTTTTTTTTTTTTTTTTTTTTATAATAAATATTTTAAATTAACTATATATACCTCTTTTATTGATTGATTTTTTTTTTTTTTTTTGGAGACCACCAGTCAGTCGGATCGGTCGAGTCCCCTCACGTCGTCCCTAAACGTCGCGAATGCAACCGGTGACGAGTCGGCTGCAGACATAGTCGTCGTCGTCGTTTGGGGGGCGGGGGGTGGAGTTGCCGCTGCTGACGAACCAGCGACAATCCGTAGTCGGGGAATGGGTGCAGGTGGGATTAGGGGAGTGTGTTGTGGGTGTTCTGTGTGTGTATCTGGGGTGTGTGAAGGTTGTGTGGGTGTGGTGTGTCGTGTGGGTGAGGTGGGGGGGCTTAATATCTCCCGCGGGAGCGGGCGACCGGGCCGGTCAGGGGGCCGCGCGTGGAGGGGAGCCAGGTCGCGGAGGTGGGTATGTGGGCTATTGTCGGCGCGGTCGAACATTCGACGCGCCAACCGCACCACAAACTCCTCCACTGACTCGACCCTCGTGTCGCGGGCGATAACGTCGTTCCTGACGTAGCGCCCGGCGCCCGCTATTATGCGCAGGGCGATATTTTGTTGCGCCTGGAGTCTAGCGCGTGTGGATGCAGAGGTAAGGCTGTACCACGCCGGTGCTGCGTATGTTAGGCGCGATCTAACATACGTCTTGTACAGCATTAATTTGGTTCTGAGAGGGAGGCGGGAGGACAGAAGAGGGCGGAGGATCGACCGCGCGGCCTTCGCCATGTTGATGGCGTGGTCGGCCTGCGGGATCATACACAGCCTCCTGTCTATTCGGCAACCTAGGTAGGTCACGGCCTTGTGCCATGTAATGGGCTGTCCTCTTAGTGCGAGCTGGGATCGGGGATTGTGACCGGCTCCGGTGATAATGGCGGTGGTTTTGGACGCGTTAGCGGCCATCCGCCACTTATCTAGCCAGTCGGGGAGGAGGTCTAGGACGCGCTGTAATCTACTTAGGGCGACTTTCGCACTCCTTGAGGTGGCGAAGTAGGCGCTGTCATCTGCGAAAAGCGCAAGCATGACGTCGCGCTCGCCTTCCTTCAGCCTACCTTCCAGAGTGGGAATGTCGTCCGTGTAGAGCGCATAAAGGATGGGACTAAGGCAGCTGCCTTGGGGAACACCTGCTAGGGATGGGTGGGGTGGGGACACTGCATTTTCCACTGCCACGTAAAACCGGCGATCCTCGAGAAAGGACGCTATCAGTTTTACATAGGCGGGTGGTAAATGCGCGTGCATTAGCTTGAACAATAAACCAGGGTGCCATACCCTGTCGAAGGCTTTCTCGATATCAAGAAAGACTCCGACAGCGCGGTGACCCTGATTCATAGCCTCAGCAAGGTGGTGAAGGACTCTAGTTAGCTGGAGCGTCGTAGAGTGCCCACTGCGAAAGCCAAACTGTTCGTCGCGGAGGCGAATGAACGGACTTAACCTTCGCAGCAGCAATCGCTCAAACAGCTTAGAGAGGTGGGAGAGGAGGGTGATCGGCCTGTAGCTGGCTGGGTACCTGCGATCTTTGCCCGGTTTAGGCAGAACGATTACTCGTCCCACCTTCCAGGCATCGGGGAAACACCCTAGTCGCAGGATACCGTTACACAGCTGTGCAAGGGCAACGAAACACCGCCTTGGGAGATGGCTGACCATGGCAGAGGAGATCCCGTCGGGACCAGGAGCCTTCCGCTTCGGAAAGCGGCGAATGGCTCGGTACATTTCAGAGGGGGAGATGAAATCCTCCCCTCTGAGATGCGGTACTGGAGCCGACAGGAAGTCCTCCACCTGGGACTGAACAAAACTATGGTGGTCACGGATGTGGGTGGGCGTAGACGGGGGTGTGGGGTGGGGAGTGAATTGGGTCTGGAGGTGGGCCGCTAGGATGTTTGCCCTGTCCTCAGCTGCGTAGCAGCTGTTCCCACCCGGGTCCAGGAGCGGGCAAACTGGGGGAGTGGATTTGGATAGTTGTCGGGCGAGCAAAAACAGATCGGCAGCGCTGTCAGTGGCTTGGTCTATACGACCCTCCCACGACTCGCCGCGCCAAGTCTTCACTGCCTCGGACAACTCGGAGGATAGGGTATTTAGCTCGCACTTTACAACCGGGCACCTCGTTCGGGCCCACAGTCTGCGCAGCCTCCTCTTTGTGTGTAACATGTCTTGTAGCCGGATTGGTAAATCCGGCCTTGTGTGCTTGGGGGGCTTGGGGGGGAGCGTCGCCTCTAACTTGGCCCTGTTCAGACGCTCGGTGAAGTGTGCCACAGCAGCTTCCACATCCTCCTTCGAGGACAGTGGGCCGCCGAGCGACACATCACGAAGCGCGTCCGAGTACAGGGACCAATCGGTCCTGGGGGCCGGCGCTCTGGGGGAAATTAGGCAGGTGGGATCAAGTGTGACAAGAATGGGTAGGTGTTGGGTATTGGTATCATAGATAACCTCGACAGTGGCCGGGCATTGGACGTTCTGGAGTAGCACAATATCGAGAACGTCCGCCCTATGGGCCGGGTTAGTGGGGATGTGGGTGGGAGAATCGGGACCAAGGATCTCGATGTCTCTTGCGACGGCGGCCTCGAACAATGTCTTGCCTGCCGGCGACATTGTATGCGATCCCCATGTAGGGTGTTTCGCATTCAAATCGCCGGCCAGCAGAGTAGGGGGACCCACAAAGACATTGTCGAGGTCGCCTACGCAAAAGGGGGCGGGATGGGGGGGGCGGTAGGCGCCAAAAATGCACACTTCCTGCGTGCCAACCAAAAGTTTGACTCCTATGGACCGCAAGGATTGGAAAGGAGGGAGGATAACATTATCATGTATAACGTCGCGACGTACGAGGACGGCAACACCTCTGTAGGGGCGGCCCGTGGCCGTCGTCTCGTCCCGTCGGTATACATGGTAATTAGGAAGGGAAAATTTGGCGGAAGGGCTCAGGAATGTTTCGCCCAGGAGGATGATGTGCGCATCCTGCGACTGGGCCAGCATCCTGAGTTCGGTCCGGTGTGTGGTCACTCCACCGGGGTTCCAAAATATTACTTTTAGTACCCCGGTGAATGTGTATGTGCCGCCTGCGCAGCTACTACGCGGCTGAGCGCTGTAACTACAGCGGCGATGGGGTCGCTACCGCGGGTGATAGCATTCAGGACGTCGCCGAGTATGCCTAAAAGCAACTCGACTACGACCCGGATGCCCTCAGAGGCGCTAGGCGGGCTAGTGTGTGGTGTGGCGGAGGCGCGCGACTCTTGGGCGCTGCTGATAATGGGGGCAGTGGGCATGAGTGTGTCGGACAGTCGAGGCCGGGCGGGCGCAGAGGCAACTGCAGTAGAGGGGGCGGCAGGGGCGGCGGGGGCGGCGGCAGCGGCCCTGTCAGGGCGGGTGCGAGGCCTCCTGCTTACCCGTTGGGGGAGCGGCGGTTGCTCGGCGAGGGTTCGAACCTCGGCCGGAGCTTGTTCCTCGACGATGGGGGTCGGGGGGATCGGGGGCGCAGCAGCGGCAGTGGTGGTGGGCCCCTTACGTTTGCGGGGTCCGCGCTTACGCTTGCGTTTGGGGACGGCAGCGGTGCGCTCGGTGGGGTCGTTAGCCGGGGGCGCAAGTGTGGCGCCTTGCGGCCGCTCCGGCATCTCGACTGTCGCAGGGCGGGCAGTCATTGGGCGGGCAGTGGTGGGGGGGGCAGAGAGGGGGCCAGGCCTATTGGGGATGGGGGGGGGTATTTTCATACCCCGTTTGCGGGCCTCTTTCTTATAGGCCGGACACCTTTTATCGTTGGCGCTGTGCGCCTGTGTGCAGTTTGCACACGTCGGGACCGCGTCTCTCGGGCGCGGGCAGTCGGCCGCCAGGTGGCCCTCACCGCAGCGCACGCACCGGACAGCTCTGTGGCAGTTCGCCGAAGAGTGCCCGAATGCTTGGCAGCGGTGGCATTGGGCCGGACCCGAGCGGCCCCTCCACGCCACGATGCGCAGTCCCGGCATGTACAGGAGCTCGTCCACCTTATAAAGGCGCTCGAGCTCCGACTGGTCCATGTGGGCCAGGGTGACGTGATGCACGCACCCGGCCCTGTCACGGCGCGCGGGGATATGGCGGACGTGTTGGGCGTCGAAATCAAGTGCACGGAGCCCCCGGATAATATCCTCGGGCTTCGTGCACGATGGCAGCCCCACAATCGCCACCTTGGTGGGCCTCTCCGCGTCGGGACTGTAGCAGTGCCATTGCACATTGCTGTCCCTCGCGGTGAGCTCCACCAAGTAGCGTTGCAGAACGCGGTATTCGCTTTCTGACCTCGGCAGAAAGCGAACACCGGTCTTAAACGGGCGCCCGTTGGGTGTGTGTCCGAGTAATTTATGCAGTGCTTGGAAGTGAGTGACCCACTCCGGGAGGTTCTCCACCACTATGGGTGGATAACCTCTCGGGGTGGGGGTTGGTGTGGTGGTGGTGGTGGTCGGGGCGGCGCGGGCTCCCGAGGTGGGGGCCGCGGCCTGTGTGCGTGGTCGGGGGATGGGGGTGGAGGCGGCTTTCGCCGCGTAAGTCAGTCCCTCACCTGAGTTATGCGCCAACGTCGCGTACGACGTCGACGCAGTCGCGGATGTCGTGGTCGGTGTCGGCGTCGAGTGAGTCTGCGGCAGGCTCAGGAAGGCGCAGAACTCCTCCTGGTCCGATTCGGTCATTGTAATGGGCGGGTTGTTGGGCGGGGTGGGCGTCCTAGACGTCTCCACCAGTAGGTGCAGAGGGGAGGTGAAGCGTAGTCGCTTCTCCTCTTCCTCCTCTGCGGAGCTGTCGCGTTCGGTAGCCGTCCGTGTTCTCGGCCGTTGAGTGCCGACGGGGGGTGATTCACCATGAATCGGTCCGTGTGCATCCTCAGCCGAGTTCTCCGGAGTCCTCCGGCGCGGCATTGGTGTAGGCGGTGGCGCGTAGCGCTCTTCGCCCTCAGATCCCGTCAAAGAACGGGGAGACAGTTGGGGGGCGTCCTCCTCCAGGAGGTCTGCAGGGGTCAACAGGCAGCGAGTACGGGACTCGCTTGCGTTGGTCCATCGTCAGGTCGGTCGTAACCTGGTTAGCCACCAGGCGATCCAACCCACGTAGAAGAAAATAAAATATCAGTCCGGGTGCGGGTAGATTGCAATATGGACGGTTGTCCTCCTCTAATGGGTGGTCACCCTCTGCCTATTTAGCAAAATAGGCGAGGGTAGACCGAGCACTTTTAATTCACCAATACCCACTATAGCGTCTGTTTCGCGAATGATTTAGGTGAACTCAAAATGCAACTGGCGCACTACGTGCACTTTGCACTCACGGGTCGCGTTCCTAGTCGGGGTACGTGGAGTCTCAACGCATTCGCGGGAAGCGGAGATCTCAACACGCGGCCGGGGTACGCGACGGTCCGAAGGCAAGTGGGTGTGTGGTGTTTTCCTGGCCTATGAGTTGCCTTTGATTTACTTCCTACCATCCTACTACTATTATAAAGGCGAATGTTTGTAAGTATGGATGTATGGATGTTTGTTACTCTTTCACGTAAAAACTACTGAATGGATTTGAATGAAACTTTACCACAATATAGCTTATACATCAGAATAACACATAGGCTACAATTTATAAAAATATATTGAGTGGATTGTCCAAAATATGACGGTAAGTGTCAACAATTAACTCCACGCGTACGAAGTCGCGGGCGGCCGCTAGTTGATTATAAATATGAAATATCGAGTCGTAAAACGTTATTCGTTTCACAGCACTAGCATGCTCGTGTATTATTAACAATGCTGACAGGCTTCTGACGTTTTCATGTACATAGTAAATTATGTTAAGATAATCCTTTAGAACCACAGATATAAATGATATTGTGGTATCTAGGGTTTCAATTTACAATAGGTTAATAATTTATTAGCATTATCAAGGTTGAGGTAGAATGAATACTGAACATTATAAAGAGTAGGTATTTTGGCGTGACTTTGCTTCATTTTGTTTAGAGATGTTTTCTTTTGTAAGGGTAGTTTGATACAGTAATACTGCCAGTTGATTAATAGGTACCTAGTGAATTTGTATTACTTGAGTGGAACCGCGACACGGTAAACGTAGTGTTGGACTGAGGCTGGCTGGAGTGAGCTGGATGAGAGTGGCCGAAAATCGGGAGCGGAGGCGTGCATTGGGGGAGACCTATGTCTAGCAGTAGAAGAGCGTGGGTTGCTAATGACTTGAAAAAAAAGCATTTGTGACTTTTTTAGATAGGCAAGCTACCAGTAAAGAAAGACCTATGGAGGAGCTTGGCAGAGGCTTTTGCCCAACAATGGGACAGTTTAGGTGGAATATGCCAGAGCGACGGCAAAAGTCCCGATGGGATGACCATCATCCCTTGGAGCAAAGGCAAGACTTTAATTTGAGATGCGACCTGCGCAGACACATGAAATTACAATACCAACTACCAATGTACATATTTTCCAATAAAATTCACCCAATAACACCCCTCTTTCTTCACACATTGTGAAATGTTATTCAACACAAATCTTCGGCATCTCCATAAAGTGTGTAATACAGTCATACCCACAATAACTCCGTCGATTCAATTACAGGAAGCCGCACGTGCACGACTGTACGTATGTACCTGTACCACTTTTCCTGTGTTATAAAAATTGCAATGTTCCTTGGTACGTGTCCGGAATATTAGACCTTAGTTTTGTACTAGTGTTGTTTAATGGTTTCACTATCGATAATAGATATATATCTCATAGACAAATAAATTAATATTCTTTGCTGCACAAAAATAGAATACATGAGTGAAATATAACAGCAATAAGCCGGTTTCATCGCTTGCAGTGATTTCTTCCAGGCAACCTATAAGTAGAGGAATATTCTGGCTATCGATAGTAGGTACTATTGATCGTTTTGAAAAGTGCAATAGTATCACTAGCGTCGATAAGGAAATTGATGCAATACTATTTATAACGCCGCGCCGGATCGTTACCTAACAATTATAGTAGTGCGCCAATTTTCTTATATACACGTTATTTTTAGTGTTGATAGTTTTTACGTCCGATACTATAAGTGGTACCAATAGAATTGTGATTTCTAAAAAGTATCAAATACTACCGAAACATAGCTGACTACCGATAGAGCAAAACTATCGATTTTATTATTAGTATCGATTGCTTTGCTTGATTCTGTTAAAAATCTCAAATAATCAATACTTTCGAAAAAAGTTAATATTGGCGTTATCAATAATATTGCTCAGATTTCCCAATCAATTAGTTATATTGACATGTGGCAATACTATCGACAGGCTATCGATACTAACATTGAATTTTATTTTTCTATCGATAGCTTTTATAGTATATCGACAGACAACACTATTAAATTTATTCTGTATAATCTCATGGAAACAGTTGCACAATTTGGTAAAAACACGACAGATGTACACCTCCAAATATCCAAACCTTTAATGTATAATTTCTTTTATTTATACTCTTTTTAATGTCAAACAAGCCAAAATACTCTGAATAGTTCTGTAAATGCCTGCCTTTGTATTTTCCCTTCCGAGAAACGGGTCTCGTAAAAGAACATTCGACTTATTTCTACCATGCCTTCATCGGTAGGTAATTAAAGTTTGTTCCCCGACTTTTTTCTTGGCTCGATGTAATCCCTGACAAGGGCCATCGGTTTTCATATTAGGACTCTCGGACGTCAAATCAGCTTAGCAAAGTGGAGTCATTCAAGGAGTTTGACCCAATTCTCGTATTGACTACTGCACAGGGAAGGAGGATAGATAGTATGATGAGAGTATTTTCGATCGGTTTTCTTATTATGCGTGTGGCGTAGAGGGTGATAGCACTTCAGCGGTGTCAGAGTTAAGCAATGCTTGACTTGGTTTGCATCTGGATGGGTTTGCGTAGTAAAAAATAATGTGACAGACAAAAAGAGAAAGCAGAGAAAAGCAAAATTGATAAAAGATAATTATTATTATAATAAAAATAAAAATGAATACAAGACCAAAACAATTTACAAATCAAGACAGAAAAACCACATGACAATTACTGCTATCAAATGACCACTAGAAGTAGATATAAAATTCCTAGTAGAGGATTCCCATTAAACTAATATACGTAGTAGTTGCAACTCACTGACGATTCCCATACTGGCGTTTACTCCATTGTGACGATAGGTAAAAAAGTGAAGGATGGATGGCACTTTATGTTAAAAGAAAAACAATCGAATAGATATGGCTGAGTGTACACATTTTTCATAGGAACAAGATGACGGACCTCAAAAAATAAGCAGCTTGAGAAAGATCAAGAGGAATCGGTGAATTCGCTGTCAATATTTTATGTGAAATAGAAAGTATTTGTTTGGCAATATTATCATGGCAATAAACATAGTTTTTCAAACTTCGGAAACATAATGTATTCCAACCTTGATGAGATATAGGTAGATTTTGTTGGTGTACACCATAATCAGTTAGTCTGATTCTTTGTGAACGACAGCAGATTCATCGTTATTACGAGATTAATATAATCCAGTGACTGCCTCACTGTGAAGCGACGATTTCCGAGTCCAAATATTTGTACTGTTGTGTGATTTCTGTTGTGAGAAATTCTCAGCATCAATCCAAATTCTGGAAGTTAGCGGCTCTGTACCCCCGTGTCTCGGAAACCACGTTAAGCCGTTGGTTATGTGATTGATCTCTCTACGGTCGTGTCAAACTAATGTCCCTTCGAATAAGTAAGTGAATAGAGAGTAAGTACCCCTAGGTTCGCGTTCGCACTTGATCACTATTATTATGTCCTGAGGCTGATCTTTAAGATCGACTGCCGTAGACAAATCAGATAGATTTTTTATTGATCATGGTCCATGCGACAGCTTTCGACACAACACGGAAACATACCTATATCAAATAAATTGACTTCAATCAAGGTATTATTAAAAAAATCCTACTACTATTATAAAGGCAAAAGTTTGTATGGATGTATGGATGTTTGTTACTCTTTCACGTAAAAACTACTGAATGGATTTGAATGAAACTTTACCACAATATAGCTTATACATCAGAATAACACATAGACTACAATTTATGTGTGGATTGTTCAAAATATGACGGTAAGTGTCAATAATTAACTCCACGCGTACGAAGTCGCGGGCGGCCGCTATAAATAAATAAATTGAGACAACATCACATACATTGTCCTAGTCCCAAACTAAGGTTTTCCCTTGTGCTTGTGCGGAAACCAGAAACAACGAATTATTATGAATTATTATTCATACATGACTTGACTTACTTACAAACAAATTGCTAACCACAAAACAAAAATGTAATCAACATCGAAACCGCTAAGTTACACTACTAGTCTTTGACAAAGTTGTAACATAAATCATGTTACGCACAACACGGCGGGCGTTGGTAACTTAGTTCTAGCCCTGCGGTGCTAATAATGAAGAGTTAGTCCTAACAAAGAATATTAATGTTAGAATACCTATACCTCATTAAATTGCGATGGTAGATCAGTGGTAGGAACGTGCTACTCTCAGTGATCGGATAGCCCATACATAAGTATTACCAGTTTGAATCGGTTTCCATTCACAAATCGAAACGGTTAACAGAAATCTTGGTCAGTTCATCCTCTCTTCTCATTACATGGCCATACCAGAAGAGACGATACAACTTTTGTATACAATATTTAATAATATTTTTGTATGTCAAATAAACTATGAAGAAAGTATTCAATATCAAACCAAGCAACCACGTTGGGCGCCATTTTTTTGGAATTGGCGCCCAACGTGGGGCTCGTCTACTTACATTTATTTGCTGATCATTACGCTATTTAGAATTAGACACATTTCAAAATTAGTTTTATTTTTATACTAGACTACGTACAAGCTAAGTAACAAGACAAACTAAGGGCAAGTAGAGGCGGGTGCCTCAGAAGTTAATCTACAGTACTGGCGGTACGCCAGCAGCTCGGAGACACCAATCAACTCGGTTAATGCGCTGCCTGGGAACAGCTATTTAGATCTTTAGCTGCTTGTTTAGATTGCGAAGTTTGTTAACTTATTGTGTGCTACTTAGTACCTGGAAAGTATTAGCTATAGTTTTTTTAACTTCAGCTTATAAAACTCCTAAAGGCGATTAAGTAACTCGTTTTAGGTACAAATTATTATTTCATTGACCAAAATTGAGGTGTGATGACTAGATTGACATTTTCGATTTTGGTTTAAAACAACGGCACAGGGGGTTCCTTCAGCGGCTTGTTTAAGTCATATAGCGATTGAGAGAGAAGCCCCCAACATTTTATACGTTACGCATATTTCATGAACATCATTTATTCACAAATCGGGCCAATTTTGGAAAAAACGGGACCCCAGCAGCTCGTCATATCTACGAGTAGTTTAAGGAGTGGGAGACCCCTGAAATTATTATAGTAACCATATTTTTTGAGTTTCATAATCACAAATTGGCGCGTATAAGTAATTTAGATATGACAGACCGCTGTCCACCTCCCATAATTGCTGATCTGGGCCGAAAAGAAACTGCGAAGTTTTTTTTTATTGCTTTAAACTTCTCAAGAGTAGTTTATGCTACATACTAAATTCAGGATAAAACACGTATTACTAAATCATTATAATCTGATCTTGAAATGTTATGTAACTCACAATAGCAATACGACCAAAAATTGCTTCAGGCTATAGGTATTTATAGAGCATACAAAGTAGGCAAATGAATTATTAAATCTCCCATAATGTTAGGCAACAGTGAGGTAAATGGATCTTTACAAGGGACACTACAGGTTTCATGTTCTAATAACGAAAAGGACTAGGGTCCTATTTTTGTTGATATGTGACAGTAAAGCCACACACTTAAGCCACTGAGAAACTTTTACCTCTTATTGTCGAGTACAACAATGTTTACTGCCGTTGTTATGGCGTAAGACTTAGATAAGGTGGCGGAAGCTAGCTCAGCGGACTTAGAAAGTTACTTACAAAACCAAGTGCATTTGAGCTCGACATAATTTCTGTGCAATACAAGTTTAGTGTGCTTATCATGATAGTTATATAACTGAGAAGAAAAAGAGGTTGAAAAAATCAATGCTATCTATACTATTTATAGGGATGAACTTTCTTAAACAATGACAAAGTTTAAAGGTAAAACGAGATTACGAAACGCTAGCGCAATGTAATCGATTTTCAATGCCATCGAAAACTAAATATAGTTGACCGTTTTCACAATTTTTTGAACCTCATTTCTCGTCAACTTTTACTATTCTATTCTTACCGTCAAAAGTACTTTTTAATTTAACTTAATTCATCATCATCTTCAGCAATCACACTCGACATAGGTCTCCCGTAATGAACGCCACTGCTCTCGACACTATCATGAAGCCCAATCCAGCCAGCCTTCAAATTCCATCGTTCCATCTAGTCGCAGAGCGTCCAACACTATACTTACCGAGTCGCGGACCGCATTGGAAATGATGATATCCGACAGAGAACCATAGTCCAACATAGCTCACCGAATTAGCTATGAAATCGCAGTGGATTGGTCACATTAGCCGCAGAACTGACACCCGTTTGAGCCGTTAAGTTTATTGGAAATTTAACTTATGCGCATTTTCGTAATTAAACAAATTGTACAACAGAACGGTACAACCATCAACGATACCCCAAAAAACAAATCAACAATTCCACAACTGATGTTCAAGTTGGGCATCGCAGACGGTGCATTCCAGAATTTCACACAATGCAGTCTGGCAGCGCTCCAGCCGCCACTCATGTGGTTACATCAGTCTGTGGATTCAATAAACAAGGAGACAATTTAATTTCCCTGTCACGTCATAAGACTGATGATTTGATGAAGATTTTGCGTGTTTTCCACTGAAATTAACGTGTTTTGGTCTGACTTGAAAACAGTCCGAGGTTTTTTGTAGCCTCAACTTTCAAAGGTCATCACTCAAGTTTCAGTACAATGCAATACCCCAATATGGCATTGAAATAAAATGATTGAATTGTATCGTTTTTGACAGTACTACGAGGTGATACTGTGTGACGAATAAATTGGCAAGTGGACAATTACTTCGGACTAAAAAAGTCTCAAAACTAAAGAGGAAAAAGTGGAAGAAATAGAATAAATTCGATATTTATAATCCAATAACAAATAGAACGAGAAATTTGCATTTAAATAACTTCATTAAAATATAGTGAAGTATGGCATCAGCCCATATTCCTAATAGCCGCCTGGAGCTACACAGCAATAACCCATATGTAACTGCATTAAAATACATAACCACTAATAATGATTATAGAATGGAGTAAAATCCAGATACGTTTTTAAAAAGATAAAAAACATACTACTTACTGGCTCTGCTTACTTTTTTTTTAATCTAACGTAAAATAGTAATATTTTCTTCGTGAAACATAATATTGCAGCTTACAAAAATGATTCTTTTTAAATCCGATAACAAACAGAACGAGAAATTCGCCTTACATAATTTAATACAAAGTTCATTTAACATCAAAAACTCTGTATGTTTTTAAATAAAACTGCATTGGAAATACGGATAAGATTAAAATAAAAAAAAAACACATATAGCTTAATTCAAAACGACATTGCATATTAAAGTTACCCAGAATAAAGTCTGTGATTGGGGTGCTCCAATCCGATTCTTAATAGACTGTGATGGAAAAACTTTTTTCGGCAAAATTTTGTAGCTGCTCTACGAGTGCGATAAAAGTTTGTGTATTTCAAGCTTTATACATTTATGGTTCTATGCCTGAATAGGAAAACCGAAATCAAGGTTTATTTGTAAAAAAATCTTGTTGTTGTTTAATAGTCTGTTTGACATTGCATTGTAGTTGTCTATCTATTACCTATACTGAAACAAACCATAATTTAAGACTGCTAATTGTCTGGGATAAGCAATTGGCATTAGGCGGTGATTAAGCCTAATCCCATCATAGCAGCGATTTATATGATGGTGGCCTTTGCCCTGCAGTGGGACATTATATAGGCTGATACTTTTGAGTTAAGGTTACTTTTAAGTTTAAGTTTAATTAATTGAAAAACAATATAAAGACAGCAACAAAAATCTCTATAGGGCATAATTACGTTTCTTACCTGTGCACGACAGACCGGCCTTGAATCATAGTTTATAAGTTCGATTATCAATCAATGTAAATAGTTATAGATAATTCGCAAATAAATCATTATTACTTTGGCATTTTATTTCACACTACACATAGATACTATATAGGCAGGAATAGATAGGGCATACACCAACACGTAGCTAGGACACTATACACAAATAGGTATCTGGGATGAGTACCTAGGCTTAGAATTGTACCTAAGTCCTAGATAGATAGGAAAATAGCATAGTAAAACTCACCCAGACAAATAGATAGATATAGGTTTGTATAGTCTCCTTAGTTCGTTGTTTGTATAAGTTATAGTTATAGGCCCTTTTTGTATTGTTATTCGTTTCTTTATTATTTCGTTGTTATTAGCATAGTTTATAGTAAATAGGAAAATAATGTATATAGGAATAGCTTATGTAAATAAATGATTAGATATTGCTAGAGCGAGACAGGTGTAGGTTGTCGCGCGACAGTGGCGCCGCCGCGACGGCGAGGGACGTCGCGGGGGCGCCCGATTGTTATTGGCCGACGCTAAATTGAGCGTTCGCGCAAATCGTACTGGTCGGGGCCCACAAAATTAGTATATAGATCGGTGGGTCCCGGCCAAAAACATGCTCTCGTCTCCACCAGGAGGTTCTCGACCTCTCCAGTAGTCTCGCCCTGGCACTACTACCTAGCCAGAAAATCGTGTCTTGTTTCTTACCTACCTGGACCAGCTTACAGGTGCACAGTGCTGCACATTTTGGTCCATCGGAGTCGGATCATTGCGGTTAGAAGAAGAATCAAGCATCATCATGCCGCTTGTCACGAGGTCGAGAGCCAGCAGGGACGAGCGTATCATTTCGCGACCGAATAGTCAAGAACGGTCGAATAGCATTCGGTCATCTTCCGCCGAGGCTACTCCTGCTACATCGACGCCGACGTCTTCGAGGAGAAGCTCCTGCGAGACGACGTCGGCCATCAGCACGAGCGCCACGGGTACAACGGGTTCGACGATGACAACATTGGGCGCCGCGGCTCCCCCACCGCCCGCGGGAAATAGCATAGTACCCGCGGGAAATAGTATAGCTGCAGGGGAGTCCGCAGCGCCACCACCATTGCTGCAGCCGCTAGCGACGCCGCCGAACACAAGCGTCGCGCCGTCGCAGCCGCCGCCACCGCCAATTAAGAAGTTGGCACCTCGCATAGTAAGCCGGGATACTACGCCGCCGCCGCGAAAGAAGATCGCGCCGCAGCAAACTCCCATCATAGAAGACGCGCCGCCTGCCACCTACCACGGCAGCATCGCGCGCACCATCGACGCGGGGGGAACGCCTTCGCACCAGCAGCGTGAAAACAAGAATGGCGCCGCCGTCCACTAAAGACGCGGCGCGCCAAGCATCGGAACACATGAAGAAATCGAAGAAACCAAGTGAGAGCTCTGTGCGCCTCGCCAAGGCGCGCGCGGATCTCATTCGCCTGAAGATAGAACTCGCCGCCGCCGACATAGAAGCTATAGAAGAGGAAATGCAACTGGAAGCACACCTCGCCGAAGCGGACTCCGAAGTCGGCACCGTGACGACGGAGATGACGACTGCGCGCCGCGTCAACCAATGGCTCGATGAGAGCCAACCTGGGTTGGCAATAGATGAGCACCCACACAACGTCGACGCGCCGCAGCAGCAGCAGGAGCAAGCAGAGGCAACAGCACCGACGGGCCCCCCCCGCGTCCCGCTGGGGCCGCCCGCCATCGTCGAGCGACGGACTACGGCGAACGAGAAACCGACTACAACACCGGCGGGAGAGAATGCAGTCTCCGCCCATACGAAGATCGACCTCGGCGAGCTTGCGTCGGCAATTGCGCTCGCCGCCAAAGCGGGCCAACAGCAAATAGCGCCGCGCAACTTCACCGAGCTACCTCCGTACAGCGGGGCCTACCAAGAATGGCTCTCCTTCCGGGCCGCCTACTTCGAAATCTGCGAGCGCATACAGCAACACAGAAAACATCGCCCGCCTTCGACGATGTCTTCGGGGACGAGCCAAGGAAGCGGTAGAAAACCTCCTCATCTACAACACCAGCGCCGAGGAAGTAATGAAGACTCTGCAGTCGCGTTTCGGACGACCGGACGCGATCGCCCTCGCCGAGTTGGAGCGTCTGAGGGCGCTCCCTCGGCCCTCAGACGCCCCCAAGGACCTCTGCATCTTCGCCACAAGAGTCAACAACATCGTAGCTACACTTCGCGCGCTAGAGAAGATCTACTACCTCTACAACCCCGAAGTCACGAAGGCCACAATAGAGAAGCTCACTCCTACATTGAAGTATCGATGGTTCGATTTCGCTGCTGAAGAGAAGATAGAAGAACCGGATCTGCTCAAGCTCGCCCGCTTCCTACAACGAGAAGCGGACCGCTGCGGACCGTACGCGCAGCCGGAGCAGGCCGGAGAGACGGCGAACCACCCCCCGCACCCCCGCAGGGCGCCTCAGAAGACGTACGCCACTGCAATAGAGCCGCAAGAGTGCCCCGTTTGCGATAACGGGGGGCACGCTGCGGCTAACTGCCGCCAGATGACAGAGGCGGATATAGCGGCCAGGTGGGACCTGGCCAAATCGAAGTCGCTGTGCTTCAGATGCCTGAAACATAGAACAAGAAGCCATCACTGCAAAGGGAAGCCGTGCAACATAGATGGGTGCAACCGCATGCACCACCACCTGCTTCACTTCAAGAAGAGAATCGCAATAGAAAATAGAAGCGAAGCGAAGCCAGAAGTTGTCACCTCCACATGGGCCCCTACGAAGACGCAGGCCTATTTGAAGATAGTTCCGGTCCGCGTCTCCGGCCCTAAGGGGGAAATAGAAACGCACGCGCTACTCGACGACGGCTCGACGGTCACGCTGATAGACGCCGAAATAGCAAGAAAAACCGGCGTGAGGGGACCCGTCGACCCGCTGCATCTGGAAGCCATCGCCAACACAGAAGTGGACGCCTCCCAATCAAGACGCGTGACACTGACGCTACGAGGAGCAACTGAAAATCATCGAATACAGGCGCGCACATTCGACCAACTTCGATTGACACCGCAGCGAGTGACAGAGAGAGACATAGCCGGTTGCAAGCACATAGAAGACATCGCGGGGCAACTTACCTACAACAACGCCGCCCCTAAGTTGCTCATCGGTCAAGACAACTGGCACCTGCTACTCGCCAAAGAAGTCAGAAGAGGACAGAAGAGTCAGCCCGTCGCGTCGCTCACTCCCCTCGGGTGGGTACTGCACGGCGCCCACACTCGCACCCTCGGTCAGCGTGTGCAGCGTGTCAACCACATAGTCAGCGCGGATGTCGACATGGACGAACAGCTGCGACATCACTTCGCCCTCGAGTCGCTCACCATCACGCCGAGGCAGCCCAGTAGCGACCCCGAACAACGCGCCCTCGTTATGTTGCGCAACAACACTGCGCAACGAGAGGACGGCCGCTACGAGACGGGGCTTCTGTGGAAGAAAGAAAACATCGCGATGCCGAACAATTACGACAACGCGCATAGCAGGCTCCTGAGTACCGAGAAGAAAATAGACAAGAATCCGGAACTCAAGAGGAAGTATGAAGAGCAAATGAACGCGCTCGTAGAAAAGGGCTACGCCGAACGCGCGCCACCGCAGACGACGCAAGATAGAACGTGGTACCTGCCGCACTTTCCCGTCATCAACCCGATGAAGCCGGGGAAAGTGCGAATAGTGCACGACGCAGCCGCCAAGACCCGAGGAGTGTCGCTGAACGACCACCTGCTCACCGGCCCAGACCTCCTACAATCGCTACCAGGCGTCCTGATGAGGTTCCGACAACACCCAGTCGCGATCACAGCTGACATTGCAGAAATGTTTATGCAAGTGAAAATCAAGCCAGAAGACAGAGACGCACTGCGCTACCTATGGAGGGGGAGCGAGAGGGGTGACACAGAGCCGCAGCAATACCGGATGACGTCGCTCATATTCGGCGCGACGTCGTCCCCGGCTACGGCGATCTTCGTAAAGGACACCAACGCAGCGAAGTACGAAGACACTCACCCGGCGGCCTACGATGCGATCCTGCGCAACCACTACGTCGACGACTATCTGCAGAGCTTCAAGACTGAAGATGAAGCGATCCAGACGGCGCGCGACGTGCGGGAAATACATAGAGGGGCCCACTACGAGTTGCGACAGTGGACGTCGAACTCGAACGACGTCCTGCGCGCGCTCGGCGAAGAGAGCGCGCCCACCCAGCCGTCTATAGACTTGAGAGACGGCGCACAGGCGGAGCGGGTCCTAGGGCTCATATGGAGGCCCACCACCGACGACGTCGCCTTCAACCTCGACTTGGCGCGGCTACCAGAGGACGTCATCAACAGCGTCGAGCCGACCAAGAGACAGATACTGAAGGTGATAATGTCTCTCTTCGATCCACTCGGTTTCGCTGCGCCCGTCACAACGCGCGCGAAACAAATCCTGCAAGAAACATGGCGCCGAGGCACCGGCTGGGACTCGAAGCTGGACGGCGACCTGGCGCAGCAGTGGCAGGAGTGGATGGGCCACCTACGAGACTTGAAGAAAATAGCCCTACCCCGGTGCTATCCGAACTACAGCGACGCGAGAAGAAGGGAGCTACACGTCTTCGTCGACGCCAGCGAGAGCGCCTACGCGGCGGCTCTATACTGGCGCCTAACAACACCGGACGGCGAGACGACCCTATCGCTCGCGCTCGCAAAGGCGCGGGTGGCGCCCCTGAAAGTGACTTCGATCCCGCGGCTCGAACTACAAGCTGCGGTGATGGGGTCGAGGATGGCCGCCGCAGTCATCGAGGAACACGACGCGAAGCCAGACGAGAAGATATTCTGGACGGACAGCAAGACCGTGCTCACGTGGCTCAAGACCGGCGCCCGGAGCTACCGCCCATACGTCGCTCACCGTTAGCTGCGATCGAGGAAAATAGTTCGATCAGTGAGTGGCGGTGGGTACCGACGAAGCTCAACGTCGCCGACGACGCCACGCGAGACGTACCGCCGGACTTCAACACGTCGCACCGCTGGTTTCGTGGCCCAGACTTCCTGCGCGGCCACCCATCCACCTGGCCGACCGAGACACCGAAGCGCGTCGAAAACACCGGGGAAGAGAAGACCTGCAACACACTACATAGCAAGATAGCGCCTGCATCGCTGAGAAATAGCTTGCCCGACTGCGCAAGATTCTCGCGATGGGAAAGGCTACTTCGCGCAACCGCCCGGGTGCTACAGTTCATCGACCTCTGCAGAAGAAAAATAGATACAGTCCACTACAAGCGAAATAGAAAAAATGCAGAGAAGGACCCCACCTGGCGGCGAATACCGGCGAAGAAAACAGAAAAACCGAAGATAGTAAGTCTAGACCGGAAAAATCTAGACTTGAAGTACCTGCCTATAGAGGCGGGAACACTAAGACGGGCTGAAACCCTACTTGTGCGAGCGAGCCAGCAAGAGTCGTTCGGGGGGAGTTAGAAGATCTGCAGCGCGGCAAGCCGGTCGCGAGCGACAGCAGACTGCGCCCCCTGGCGACGGAAGTAGTCAACGGTGTTATCACACTGATAACACGCATCGATGCCGCCCACAACATAGACAGCAGCGTGAAGAGGCCGCCGGTGTTAGACGGGGACAGTTACATAGCCCGTCTATACATGGAGCACATACATAGAAGCCTACATCACGCCGGGGTAGAAGCCACAATCAACGAGTGCCGCCAACGATATTGGATTCTCCGCCTACGACCCACTGCGAGGATGATAGTACATCGATGTCTGCCATGCCGTATCAAGAGGACCTCGCCACCTGCGCCACCTACCGGCAACCACCCGCACTGTCGGTTGGCACACCACCGGCGGCCCTTCACCTTCACCGGGCTGGACTACTTCGGCCCGCTGACCGTCGCCGTGGGACGCGCCGTACAGAAGCGGTACGTCGCCCTCTTCACCTGCCTGACCACTCGGGCAGTCCATCTCGAGGTGGCGGCGAGCCTCAGCACAGACTCGGCGGTGATGGCGCTGCGCCGCATGATAGCGCGGCGCGGCTGCCCCGCCGAGATATGGTCCGACAACGGGACGAACCTCCAGGGAGCAGCCAAGGAGCTACGTGCAGCCATCGACCGAGCCACAGAAGAGGAGGCGAGCAAGAGGATGATCAGCTGGCGCTTCATCCCCCCCGGCGCCCCCTTCATGGGGGGGGCCTGGGAGAGACTGGTCCGGAGCGTGAAAGTCGCGCTCACGGCCGTCCTGCATGAACGCAACCCGCAAGAAGAAGTCCTCACCACGCTCCTCACCGAGGCGGAATACACCGTCAACAGCCGCCCGCTCACCCACGTCTCCGTGCACCCAGAGGACCCCGAGGCGATCACGCCTAACCACTTCCTCCTGGGCGGATCGGCGCGCACTCCACCATCGGGCGCCTATGAGGACGCCGACCTAATAGGGCGAACTCATTGGCGCGCATCACAGCGCCTGGCCGACCTCTTTTGGGCCAGATGGCTCAGGGAGTACCTCCCCGAGCTCCAACACCGGCGGGAGCCCCACGGCAAGGGCCCCGCAATCAAGATCGGCGACGTCGTGCTCATCACCGACGGCACGCTACCCCGCAACGTGTGGCCGCGAGGACTGGTCACCGCAGTGTTCCCGGGCCCCGACGGAGTCGTCAGGGCCGTCGACGTGCGCACCAAGGGCGGAGTGCTGCGGAGGCCTACGAAGAAGCTCGTCATCCTGCCAACGGAGCCGGCTGTCCAGCACCGACAGCAGATCGCGTCGACCGAAGGACAACGCGCGGCGGGAGAGATGTGCACGACAGACCGGCCTTGAATCATAGTTTATAAGTTCGATTATCAATCAATGTAAATAGTTATAGATAATTCGCAAATAAATCATTATTACTTTGGCATTTTATTTCACACTACACATAGATACTATATAGGCAGGAATAGATAGGGCATACACCAACACGTAGCTAGGACACTATACACAAATAGGTATCTGGGATGAGTACCTAGGCTTAGAATTGTACCTAAGTCCTAGATAGATAGGAAAATAGCATAGTAAAACTCACCCAGACAAATAGATAGATATAGGTTTGTATAGTCTCCTTAGTTCGTTGTTTGTATAAGTTATAGTTATAGGCCCTTTTTGTATTGTTATTCGTTTCTTTATTATTTCGTTGTTATTAGCATAGTTTATAGTAAATAGGAAAATAATGTATATAGGAATAGCTTATGTAAATAAATGATTAGATATTGCTAGAGCGAGACAGGTGTAGGTTGTCGCGCGACAGTGGCGCCGCCGCGACAGCGAGGGACGTCGCGGGGGCGCCCGATTGTTATTGGCCGACGCTAAATTGAGCGTTCGCGCAAATCGTACTGGTCGGGGCCCACAAATTAGTATATAGATCGGTGGGTCCCGGCCAAAACATGCTCTCGTCTCCACCAGGAGGTTCTCGACCTCTCCAGTAGTCTCGCCCTGGCACTACTACCTTGCCAGAAAATCGTGTCTTGTTTCTTACCTACCTGGTCCAGCTTATAGGTGCACAGTGCTGCACATTACCCATTTCTAATTTGCTCTACTTTTACACTGACCCAAAGCATGTTGACTGGAAGAGATCGCTATTGGCAATATTTTAAAAGAAATTTCGACAATAGAATCATATTCGTAAAGTTTTGCTTAATATCATGCTCTGCTAATCTGTGAACGATAAGAAGTAAGGTATGCATGACGTGATTGCAATTAAAAAAAAATTAGAACAAATTCAATAAGCCAATATTAGTTTAATCAAAGGTATTTAAAAGTACATAACCACTGCATTTGACTCTGTTCATTCTGCTACCACAGCGCTTATTACTTCAATAAAATTAAAATAATCCCGATCAAGTCACATTAGATATTATTGCTACAGCTATTACAGGAACCAAACCGATAGGAACAAAATAAGCACTTTACTGATTAGAACTGTCCATGTGGATTGTGGTTTTTGGTTTCAACAGTAAAATAAAGTCAGTAGGAAAACGTGGAGACTAAGAAATAACGCTGATATCGAAAAACTTGTAGCTGAACCAAACATAATAAGAGGCGCCTTAGGTTACGCTCGAGCGCGATTAGCGGTACGGTCATAAAATAATTACACACAGAAAGTAGCCTGCCCACTAAGAGTTAAAAACGTGTCATGTACTCACGCATGCGCACTAACGGGGAAATACGCCTTTTCGACCACATTAATCCTAGTCTATGACATAAGATTGTCGAACTGTCGAGGTCTGTGGTAGAGGCCGCGCGCTTATGTACTCATGCCGGGCAACAACCCTAGCATATGTCAACGAACTATTCTAAATTCAAAATCAGGCTGAGTCTACCTTCTGCCTACTTATTTTGTGGTACGGTCCAGTCGCGGTTGTGGGGTATCCGACCGCGATTGCGCTTAGATGGACACCCCAGGGATTTTGGTTAGGGTTAGAGTCCCACACACCTCCTTGTCCCTCACATGTGGCAAGGTGAAGGCCGTGATGGTTTCCCCTGGGAAAACAAAAAAAGGGTCCGTCACCTTTAGAGAATGGAGCCGTATCGAGCTGCAAAATGTGAGGGTATACCTGGGTTGATAACCCATATATCGCTGGGTAGACCAGGTCAAGAAGGTTAATTGGTCACCTTCAAAAGCTGGATTGGCAACAGGTAGCTGAGAATAGAGTGGGGTGGTGAAATCTCATGTTAGAGGCCATCATCGTTGGTAACTACAGTTTCACTTTGCGTACAGATATAAATGGACCGGCTCAACTGGATTGATACCACGACCTCACATCGTTTCGATTGTCAAGTGAGTGAGGAGGGTACCGGTGGCGCAAGTGGGGGAAAAGGTTGGCAACGCATTTCTGACTCTACTGATGTTACAGGTGTCTATGGGTGGCGGCAATCGCTAATCATCAGGTGATCCATCTGCTCGTCTGCCACCTATCACAAAAAAGGTGACAATAAACAGTCCTCATCCCTCTCCCCTCGTCTTATTTCATCGTTACATCCTTGTCTTCTGTAGCGCTACCATGAGTTGACATAGAAAACTGACACAACGTAAACTATTGCTCTGTCTCTTTCAAATGCATCACAATGAAAGAGACAAGGCGATAGTTTTCGATAGCGAGGATAGTATTTCAAACTTATGGTAGTGCTACTGAGAACAAGATATAGTCTTCTTCGTTACGAAGAGCAGAGCGGCGCAATTAGCGGTACGTCCCAACCTCGAGGTATAGGGTTGCGGTTGCGCTGAATTGGAAACCCCAGGGGTTTCGGTCATGGTTAGGGTCCCACAAACAATCTCGTTCCCCATAATTATGTGACAAGGTGACAGCCATAATGGTTTCGACTCGGTCAATCGAGTCATTGAAATGTATTCAACGTTCGTAACTCTTTACTAAGAAAATAGATACAAAAATCGTGTAACATTTTGATCATTATCTCAATAAAATTTCGAATGTTCATGGTATTTTTTTGTATTATGGCTTGTAACGTAACACATTGTTAATACTAAAACTAAATGATAATGAAATTAATCGGTTAATTTAGTATCAGGTGAGCCGTCAGCTAGTCTACCACTTATCACATAAAAAAGGTCCATTATAGAACACTTTACCAATATCAAATGCGTCTCTAACCGCGGGCTTTTAGTAGATACGAACACGACTAATTGATATCAAACTGGATGTTCATCTCAGTTGCGAAATTAACTGTTTTCTCAAAATTAGATCAACAGCCGCTGGTTATTGGCACACAGTCGTGTTTGCTTATGCAAGAGTGTAATCTAAACAACCTTACATGTTTGTAAGCTAACGTCGGTACTTGCTTTGTATACGTAAACTAAACTTCTAAACTGTACCTACATCTTCTTCAAAGATGCAATTATTGACGTCAGCACACCTCGGGAGTTTGTGATAAAATGTAAAACAATCCCATTCTAGTCATATTATTGCTCTCACGTAGTACAATAATAACACAGTCCTGAATATGAACCAGCAGAACAGTTACTAGAGCAGTTAAATGTTCTATAAAAAACATAGAAGGGTTCGGGTAGAACTCTAACTTACAACTTTCCACATCATCATCAGTAGTATTTTAATTTTGACCCTAGTACACAATAATTGGTTTTAATTTCTAGATAATGTCAAAGTCAAAGTCAAAATATTCTTTATTTGCATAGGCTTGTACACAGCACTTACAAATCGTCATACATAAAGAAAATATTTAAAACTATTTAAAATAATGTATATAATTTAAATGAAATTAAATATATATCTTGATACAAAAGATATACTAAAAAATAAATTGACATAATGCGATTCTACCACCTCTGACGAGAAGATCCGGCAAGTAACTCGCCAGTTACTCTTTTTAATCGCCAAAATGTTTATTACAATGTTTTCCTCATACCATCTCCTACAGTCCAATACTCAAGATGAAGAAAATTGTTAAAAAGCTAAGAATGAGGTAAACCGGAGCAGACCAGTCCCCAGAGGCGGCACCTGTACATAAGTATGACGTATGTATCAGCCATCATTTCACTCAACCATATCAGAGGGAATGTAATGACCCGCCACATAGCGCCACCACCTCAGGAACATTTGAGCGTGCATGACCATTCCAATTTAACTCATAAGTTAAAAAAAAAATGTATGTTCTCTCTCAATGTTAAGCGAATGACATTTTCATCTAACATTGACTTTAAGGTTAAGACAGGTTTAGAATTTCCAGACAAAGCTTTAAAGATACAAGACCTCATATCTACCCAATTCAAACCCAGACATAATCTTAAGGGTTATCAACCAGATGGTCCTGACAGCTGTACAAGACTAATGATTTGTTCTGTGAAGATTATAGGATAAGATGGAATCCATTAGGTACCACAAGATACCTTTACGAGTCATTCTGGAACGCCCGCATTGGAAATGTCTACAATTAATAAGCAAATTTCTCTGGCTGTTTATTACGCTTGCTCGAAATTCAGGTACCAATTTGAGTCCGTCTCCAAAATGTGTTCGGGAACACAAGCAAAGGCCGTGTTGATATGTGAGTAAGTAAGTTAGTAAAACATTTATTGACCACAGACAAAATAAATAAATAATAAATAAATTCACACAACATCTCTTAAATTTACCTTTCCCATAAAAGTTCAAATTATAAGTAACTAGCGGCCGCCCGCGACTTCGTCCGCGTGGAAAAGTAACTTTTTACCCCCCTTTTAACCCCTTACAACCCCCTTTTCGCAATAAAAAGTAGCCTATGTTCTTTCTCAGGGTCTAGATCATCTGTATACCAAATTTCATTTAAATCCGTTCAGTAAGAGTTACTTTCGCATTTATAATATTAGTTAGGATTGCCGCTGCATACAGACGCTTGAATCTCAAGTACAATGCATACGTAGATACAAATGCATTGCCAACCATTTTCCCCTGCCTCCATCGGTATCACCAAAAACTGCATTCTACCGCTCATAATTCTTTAAATACTTTAGTAGTAAAGCTAATTTACATTTGATTTCCACGATTCTAATGAGCCAACGTAGAAATTGGGAACATAATCCGCCGCGGTAAGAAACTGGCCGGGGTCCAAAAAACTCGACCGTCTATAGAAGCGATAGCGGCTTTGTCGAAATGAATCCCAATCCGAGTAATTGCCTGCTGCTGAATAAATGGAACGTTTAAACCACTTGCCTAACAAGAGAATCAAATCTTAAGGTTTTGTGAACGCATCGTCAATGTAAGTGAGAAGGAAAATTAATTTTAGGCGTTGGGATACTGAGGAACAACGAAACAAACAAAAGCGAAGCTGGTGTGAAAGGGATGGTCGAAGATTTGTTATAAGTCTACAATTCTACCTCATTAAATAAATAATAATAATATAATAATATAAATAAATAAATTGAGACAGCATCACATACATTGTCCTGGTCCCAAACTAAGGTTTTCCCTTGTACTATGAAAACCAGAAACAACGAAGGAACTACAAACACCCAGACCCAAGACAAATATCTGTTTCATCAACAAACATTTGTCTTGATGCGGGAATCGAACCCGCGACCCTTGCGTCTCAACCGGCGCTCAAACCACTACGCCAAATGGGTCGCTTGTTGTTGGTGTTTGAAAATTACTTCCATATTATGTGATGTGCGTCTCTTGTTCGGATGCGACAGGTATACTTGACACGTTTCGTTTTAGGCCGTTTCGAGTTGCAAGTGTGATGGAATAAAGGAGATGGGGGACCGATCTGTTGTGTGGGGACTTAACTACCATTGATGGCCATTCCAAAAAGTTGGGCTCCTTGGCTGTAAAACCTACCGGTTTTACCGGCTCTACCGAGCTTCACTGAAACGCTTTTTAATCTTTTAAAACCGACTAAGTGCAAGTTGGACTCACGCACAAAATTAAATGGTTTCGTACCTTAACCACTTCTGCCAATCATTCTGACCAATATTTGTTCAATTTGTCGAGAAAATACAAAATAAACAAAGTAATAAGATTGTCTGAAAAAATCAATTTCAAAAAGCCCCCAAACAATTTAATATTGTTCAAAATGGTTGGTTATACACTTTCTTAAACGGAATGTAAATGTTTAAATAATACATCCCTCTTTTTTTTATGTGATAGCTGGCAGGCGAGCAGGCGGATCACCTGATGGTAAGCAATTGCCGCCGCCCATAGACACTTGCAACACCAGTGGAGTTACAAGTGCGCTGCCAACTTTTTGTCCCCTTCCCCCCGAGTGGGCCTCCGGTACCCTCACTCACTCGGCGAAACACAGCACAGGGGCTACTTCACGCCGGTTTTCTGTGAGGCAGTGGTATCACTCCGGTCGAGCCGGCCCATTCATACCGAAGCGTGGCTCTCCCACAGTTGAACCCACTCCCACTCTTACTAACAGTTTCGGCAAAAAGAGGCTCTGAAATACAGACAGAACGAATCTATAAGTGTTCCACTTTTTTCTATTTGACAACAGAGTGTCTACCATGAGTTTGAAATACTATCCTCGCTATCGAAAACTATCGCTTTGTCTCTTTCATTGTGATGCATTTGAAAGAGACATAGCAATAGTTTACGTTATGTCAGTTTTCGATGTCGACTCATGGTAGCGCTACAGATCCCCAAACCAAGAAACTACTCTGTAGCAAAGTTTAGTCTTGATTAGCTGGCAAGCTTACTTTGAAAGAATCAGATAAAATAATAAAATCTAGAAATAAAACACTGCAAAGGATGGTACCATTTATATCACCGTAACTAAATTTGAAATCGCTGCAACATTTTATATCTTTCTTGTTACATTGTGGTTGAGAAAAGTAAACTGAGCTTAAAGTAATATACTATTACTTATAGTTTAGTATGAAGGTGAGAGAGAAGTATATTTCGAATTCCGACCATACTTCAGTTAGTAATCACCGATCCGCATTTAGGCCAGCGTAGCAATTAAGCATAATCCCATCATAGTAGCGATGGTTTGATTTCTATGATGGAGGCCTTTGTTCTGCAGTGGACCAGTATATTGGCTGAAACTTTATGAAATATGCCCAAGAGAGATTTATACGTGGTAGGCCACGCTTCGGATAAAGGGGGTGACTCGACAGGAGTGATAAGTACCATGGTCTCACAGAAGACCAGCGCAAATAAATGATTATGATTAAAGCAATAATGTGACTGACTTTTAAGTCCTACTTAAACAATCCAGAAAGGCTCTCAGACAACTTGCGCAACTAACCATAACAGAAATCTTCTGTGAACTCTTCGCAACTAAGTTAAAACAACTGAACGTCTTATAAGTAAGTAAGTCGGTTTAATTGCAATTAAGTGGCCCTACTCTCGCTCTGTGTCAAAATTTAATTTGGCCCCAGAAGCCGGAGTAATGCTACAATTAATTCAAAATCTTGGAATTGAGTTAGCCCCTTATTGCGGGTACTTTTGCTGAGTCGGGTAAAGGGATATTTTTGAGGTATAAGAGTTTCTACTTCATTGTTTTTGAGGGGTTGGGTGCTTGGACTTAATGTAATCAGCTGCAAGGAAGTCTTTTGATATCCAGAGAGATATTACAGATAGGAAGTTTCGAATGCTTGTAGGCTGTATTTATCGATAAAAATATGTATGATTTTGACTAGGTTTGACAACAATAGAATTTACAGAAAAATGTCAAGTACCCACCGACTTATATAATATAGACGTCAGCTTTCAACAACTAAAATTACGTAAGTATTATGTTGACCCAATTTCTTTTTATTGACCCTTGTTTTATTCCTTACATTAAAGTGATATAAATCAGTTAAAAACTTAAAGCGCATGCATATTTTCTATCAATTAAAATTCCATTTTGGACTTTATTACCCGGTAATAAATGCGCAAAATAACGCAATCCGTCACCCGAGTGCAGAAATGCGGCGATGAGGTGAGCGCCATGATTTACGAGATGCGCGGAAAACTCGCGGAGACAAATGGAAATTCGTGTCCTCTCTTTTAAGGGCACTTGTTTGGTATACTAGCACCGATATTTAGTTTTTTTTTTATATGTGGCCAAGGAGGAGACGGATCACCACAAATGGAAATTCGTGACCTCTCTTTTGAGTGCACTTGTTTGGTATACTAGCACCGTTATTCTATTTTTTTCCATGTTAAAGGTGGCAAACGAGCAGACGGGTCACATAATGGTAAGCGATTGCCGCCGCCCATAGACATCTGCAGCACCAGTAGAGTCACAAATGCGCTACCAACCCTTAACCGCCTTTCCCCACAATTGGGTCTCTTACCCTCACTCACTCAAACACAACCGGTCTTCTGCGAAGCCGTGGTATCACTCAATTAGCCAAAAAATCAAGTGCATATTGGACAGGGCACTGATGACTTATCATTATCATGCCTGCCTGCTGGACATAGCCGTCTCCTAAGGTTAGCCACTCCAATCGATTTTACGTTACTCGTATCCAGTTTTAGCCAGCTATTTGCAGGTTTTGTTGTTCTTCCGCACTATTCTACATCTGTCCTTCGACTGTTACTATTTGACGTTCAAAAACTTTTGAACGCTCTTCGTTTTATTGATGTTTTGGAGATGCTACCGTTGAGTAGGAACCGACACCCGGCGATATGCAGACGGTTTTTTTTATGTGATAGGTAGCAGGCGAGCAGGCGGATCACCTGATGGTAGGCAATTGCCGCCGCCCATGGACACTTGCAACACCAGTGGAGTCCCAAGTGCGCTGCCAACCTTTTGTCCCCTTCCCCCCCCGAGCGGGCCCCCGGTACCCTCACTCACTCGGCAAAACACAGCACAGGGGCTGCTTCACGCCGGTTTTCTGTGAGGCAGTGGTATCACTCCGGTCGAGCCAGTCCATTCATGCCGAAGCGTGACTCTCCCACAGTTTACGGTTTTTTGTGCCATCTCATACTGGCGTTGCAGGTTTGCTTTTTGGTTACCATCAGGTGATCCGTCTGTTTTTCTCATCAGTGACCCACACTCTTCCACTGCTGGACATGGGTCTCCCCTATTGCACGCCACCGCTCCCGATTTTCGGCCACTCTTATCCAGCCCCCACCAGCCAGCCTTCGAATGTCATCATACTACTACCACCTATCAAATATGAAATAATAATAATTCATCACAATTCACGAAAAACCAAATAGCGACGCTAGTAGGCGGAATAAGTGCCATTAAGAGCGTTTTTGAAGTTGAAAAAGTTATTTTAAAATGTGAATACGGCGGAAAACTCCGACGTTATTTCAGAAGTAATTTATGATTCTTTGCCGTTGTAACATGAGTTGACGATGTGAAAAATATTATTCTTACTGGAATTGGCTATTCAGGGCATCTTATCATTGCATATCATTTGAGTTTGACCTCTATAATCTGGACATGTATAAGGCAAGATTATTATGTACCACTTTCACGCAAATAAATTATATTCTATTCTGTTCTTACTTACATTGTTTCGTCTTTGATGGCTCAACGACGTTTTTAAAATTAAACTAGAACCAATACCAAGCTACAACCTAGCTCTTAAGTCATACAAATAACATACTGTTATTAGTTTTGGCTGTACCTATTTTGTACAATAAAGTATTTATAAAGTGGTAACTTCTATAGACAACGACAACGCTTATAGGTAAACCGAAAACACGAATCGCCAGCGCAATCTAATCGACACCCAGGGCCATCTATTGTTTCATTTTTTGAACTATGCTCCCGAAGCGAAGTTAGGGCGGGCGGGTTACTAGTATTTTATAAATAAATACTTTTTCAAACTTGATACCATTCGTGCACTTGCTGGCACGGGTATCTGTAATTGGGCGCTTCGGTAACTGCCGCGGGTGCCACTCCGCAACACGTATCTGAGGCTGGCTGAGATCAGGTGGTCATTAGCAGCCCGCGCTGGCATCGAACCCGCTACCTTGTCTGGCTGACCGCCAAAACTACAAGTAGGAGGTCCATGAAATCTTAAGTGCCTAGACAATTTATAATTTTAGTAGGAACTGCATTAGCGTTGCCCTATCTTCATCAAAAAACAATAGCTAAAAAAACCTTCAACAGCTGATTTTCAAGGCTCAGCCTGAAAATCAGCGCTGCAGTGGTTACTATCTGCTGCAGCAAATGCTGAGGCTGCGCTTTGTTAGCCACAAACCACAATGTCGTGTCCTATATTATATTTTGTTGTTATTTGTTCTTCCATAATAATATACTTATTTACTTTGGTATGTAAGTACTATATTTTTATGGCCAATAATAGTTATGGACAGATAAATATATAAAAAAAATCTTTTTTCACTGACATTACAATAGTAGTGGCTGAAGTCTCCTTTTAAGCTTATAAGAAGCTTGTGCCAGGAGCCTCCGCTCTTCACTATAAGCCATTCTTATGTAAAACATATTATTCTAACGTTTACATAACTTGATAACTTTTGATACATTATGTATCAATAGTAAAAATCTCTTTCTCTTTCCAAATCCATTCTTTACTGCTAAGGGTCTTAACTCCGTTCAATTCTGTCAACCAGTTGTTTCTATTATTCTCGTTCTGTAGTTTGGTTGGCATTGCTAACAGGTGACTGATGCGTTTCCGGCCTTTTAAAAAGGTGTACTTACGCTCTTCTCTTGAATGTCCCTAAGTCACGGCCGTAATTCCCCTAAAAACACATTATTAACAGCTGCCACTCTATAACATACCTATCCTGCGTAAGTGGCTAATCGATAAGATTGGCCGGCGTATCCGAATGTCATTTGAAGGATTTTTATTCCCCTAAAAAACTCAAGGAAGGTCACCTCAGCTTCTCCCATTGCTTCAACGAGCACAATTTATAGAAGCCTTTGTCCCTACTTCTAGCACCGCCATTTAACTTTTTATTTATAGCTTTATAGGGTAAAGGCTATGACAAATTGCTCTTGTTCATAAATTTGATATTTTCATACAACGGGCAGAAATAAACATAGAGCGTTCTAGAGTGTGGAAGTTTATTAAAGTGGATTTTTGTAAAGATTGAAAACGTTTTCAGAAAAAAAAACTTACTTACCTACTTCAAGAAGTCAGGTCAATGTATGAGATATTCTGTGAATTAATTAATTAATTTTATTACTTACTTACTAACACTGGCTTAGCAACCCGTAACGAGTCTTGTCCTCCGAAACAAGAGAACGCCACCTTGGTCGATCTTGCACTACTTGATCCCAGTCATTAGCCTAAAGTTAGAAAAATAAATTAACTGAAGTTAAATTCGTTATATTATAAAGTACTTTAATGCTGCATTTACATATTAAAAACATTTAGAACTTAAAAGTAAAATTAAATTACAGTCCTTTAATTTTCTTAACAAGTTTAACAACATAATTGAACATTAAATTCGTCACTAACACACTTTTGCAGCGTAATTCTAACATTAATTTTTCTGTAAGCTCACAAAGCAACTCCAAACTATGTTATAACAACTTTAATAGTAATTTTCGTTTAAAAGTCTTGCGCCGTGCCAAAGTTAGGTCTAGCTAAATGTGCCATTTAGACTCTCACAATGTCTAGACAAGTTTTCGTGGTCTAATTTAACGCTGGATTTTGTGTGTTCCTAGATCATTTTGTTTGTCTAAGTGTTGAGAGTAATGTGAGCATATCATTGGACGCTAGCCAAAAGGTGATAAGTCGGTGAAGTTGAGAAAATATTATGATTGTTCCATTAATATGCATGCATATTCAAATATACCTATTTCTAGCTTGGAAATCGTTGGTAAGGACCTTGCAGGACAGGCTATGCCTAGTGCGAGGTCCACTTTCTATAATATATTGTTGGTATGCATGGGTTTACTTAAGGTGTCCATATTGTAACCTTGTAACCTAAAACTAGAGGTATGTAAATAAATATAATGTATTTTTTAATATTTTGTTTTTGACACTTGTGTTACTCATGACAGTTTAACTCGCAATACCATCTATATTTATTTATTTTATCACAGCTGGCTGTTGGAACAGCAACATTAAATTATAATATGTATTGTTTTCACATAGGAACGTTATACTCGTCTCAAGCTCTTGTTAGGGTTTCAACCTATTCTAAACGGATATATTTTTTTCTACTTTTGGTTGTTAATTGTTATATTCTTATGAATCAATGAAAATCAATAGAACAGAATAGAATATCTTACATACCATATCCATGGCCAGCGGTCATGAAAAAAAAAATACAAATGAGTGCGTCACCCACAACATTAAACAACTCGCGTATAAACATTAGTTCGTCTGACCCCAAATGCGTTGCAATTATCATTATTTAAAAAACTGTTATTTTGAAACGAAATTACGTAAATACAAGTCAATACAATACAATAGTCATCAAACACCCACCAGAACGCTTTTAAATGTTCGTCTCAAGAACGTCATGCTAAATAAAAAGAACGGTGAAAGTGTTTTGGCTAAATCTTAAGAAACTAATGATTTCCGCGTGTAATATGTTTGCTATAGCACAAAGATTTATTAGCGTTTTGAAGAATATTGAGTACAGACCATTAGAATACTGAATTAATGTAAAAAAGTACCTAATTTTTTCTAGAAACGTGTAGAATTCCGGTCCTGATTTTCTGTCGCTGAAGTTCTAATGAAGACTATTTTGATACAAATTGGGTGTTATTTGTTACCTGATTCAATAGAAAACAGGTAATTTAAACTTCGCACAAAAATTATTTATGCATAGAATTAGCTTATCAAAAAATAGCTGTTCTATACAAATAAAAATAATCACCATGCAACAGGTTTATATAAAATTACCAAATGACGGGACTAGTAGACCAAACACGCACCGAAAGGTTAATGCCCTCTCCCTACTGATATCAAAATTACAATACCCGATAACTCACAACTTAACACAAGAGGCGACAGATTCACTAGCGCATAAATTCAATAAATGCATCCGAAACGCAGCCAAATATTTAATTCATGTCGCGCATCTGCCAAATGTACAATACTCGAAGTGACTCACACTCTAAAACTTAGAGGAAGGAAGCAATACAGTCTGCGTTCCTCCCCTTCCGTCTTGGAAGGACTCCAAGATGCTGAATGAAAAGGGAACTGTTTGTACGGACCCTGTGTAACGGCAACCTTTGCCGGGATTCGGTAGACGTGGTTTTGGTATTTTCAAATGATAGACAAAATAAAATTGAATAAAAATACTCGGAAAGCGTAGTGTAGGACGGCCTCCGGATAGATGGAGTGACGATCTGCGAAAGGCTGTTGGTATAGATGGATGTGTTTAGCCGAGGACAGGGTGAAATGGCGAACATTGGGGGAGGCCTATGTCCAGCAATGGACTGAGACAGGCTGATGATGATGATGAAAAATACTTATTTAATACGTAAAAATTACATATTCGTACAATGTTCAATAGGTGAGGAAAATGTGGACAGTGAAAACAAAAGACGCGCGATATTCAAAAAAAGAACATAGTTTTCTTCGAGACATGAGAATTGGTGAAACGAGGTTTGACATATCGAGGTTTTAGTCCTTGATCCTCTCATTTTCGATATTTGTATTCCCACTTAATAAACTCCAGTCTGCTTGTGACCACGGCCGTTGTAACGCGTTCGAAACGTCAAACGTTTATGTACTTATTTATAATTCTTGCGTTTAGTCCTGTTTATGTCAAATCTTTTGTCAAATTTTACCAATGTCAAGTGATCAAAGAAACACGAATTTCGGTTTGGTGAAATTGGCCGGTGATCGCAATTAGCATTTATTTTTTATTACAAACAAAAAAGTGTCATCATCCTAAACGCTTATAAAAATAGTCAGTGATTAAAATCTGATCTTTAAAGTATCAGCTTATGGGTTTCTAATGTCCAAATTAGTGATCTCCTAACATCCAAATAGAGTCTACTAGTAACAAACGAGCATCAATAACACGAACTGCTAAATATCTTCATTAATATTAATGTTTATTTATACTACTCGTGAACAGACAGAATATTTGTTAGTCTAGTAAAGACCACACTTGCAAAACTAGATCACGGACTAAATATAAATTATTAGCCGCAATAAATTATGCTTATCTAAATCCCTCACTATATGCTCATTACTTTTAGCACTACAATCTGAAATAGAGTATCCGGTACTACTCTCGAAAATACTCCAGAGGAAACAGATTTTGATACAGTCCAGTAATAGAACTGTAGGAGAGCCATGCTTCGGCATGAATGGGCTGGCTCAACCGGAGTGATACCACGGATTCACAGAAAACCGGCGAGAAGCAGCCCCTGTGCTGTGTTTCGCTGAGTGAGTGACGGTACCGGAGGCCCACCCGGGGGGGAAGGGGATAAAAGGTTGGCAGCTCACTTGTAACTCCACTGGTGTTGCATGTGTCCATGAGCGGCGGCAATCGCTTACTATCAGGTGATCCGCCTGCTCGTCTGCTACCTATCACGTAAAAAAAAGAACCGTGGGAGAGTCACGCGTCGTCATGAATAGGTTGGCTCAACCAGAGTGAAAGCACGGCCTCACAGAAGACTGGCGTTAGACAGTGCCTATGCTCTGTTTCGTCGAGCGAGTGAGGGTACCGGAGGTACATATGACTGTACTGGTGTATCAGTTGTCTATGGGAAGCGGCATTCGCTAACCATCAGGTGAAATATAGGTATATCAAGAGGAATATTGGGTTTGACGACTGTCATGGAAAAGACATCTTTAAGAATGACGAATAGCGAATTTAATAGTGACCCTGCCTCATACGCCAAAGGTCGTGAGGTCAATCTCCACACTGGACAAATATTCGTATGATGAATGCTTGTGTTTGGTCAATGTCTGGATTAATATTATGTATTTAAGTTCTATATTTGTTGTTTCTCTATGTAACTTATGTGCTTTTCTGTTTGTTACAGTGTGGACTTCCGAAACGGTCCACCAGTCCACTGGGCGGTGGCCGGCGAGTTTGGGGCGAGGACCCACTTTGTTCTCAATGAGTCTGACACATCATCAGCTCACCTCTCCGTTGAGAAGGTGGCTCACCAGGACGAGGGCGTCTACAGATGCAGAATAGACTATGTGGACTCGCCTACGAGGAATTATAGAGTTAATTTGACGGTTATAGGTAAGTTATTTATTTATTTCATTTTGGTTTGATAGATATCAGGAAGATTTTTTCTTTTACTAATACGTATCAATCACTATGATGCAGTATTTGTAACTTTTTGTTACTTGCTACTTGACTTTAAAGTAAACATTGAACATTATCTTAATACGCAAACAGTCTATCTTTGATTATGAACTTAAGTTTAAAATGACGTCTCTGAGTATGGCAGAAAAAAATTCATTTATTTGTTCTAGTGCCGCCAGAATCTCCTCGAATATATGATTCTGAGGGTAGAGAGATTCTTGGGCCAATAGCTGGCCCTTTCCGAGAAGGGCAGGATTTGCTACTTTCCTGCCAGGCTGCTGGAGGTATGATTGTTAGATATTATTATGAGATACTTATTGATTTAGAAAAAGTAAATAATTCGTGACAACAAAAGAAAATGCTACGGCAGTACCAAAGAATGTGATGCCGTGCCGTCGGGTTGTACTTGCAACGTGGGCTATCATTTTACTTACCATCAGGCTAAGCTGAGCCAACAGTAAAATTACTGTCTGTTTATTGCTGAACGTAAGCCATTAGATAATTCAGAAATGAAATATTACGAATTTGAAATATGGAAATTTGCTTAAAAAAATATTTAAAAAAAAACTTTCTTCACGACCCAAAGAGCATAGTTCATGCTTGTTGTTTGCAGTATGGTCGAGCCAATTTAATGCTCGAGCCTGCATCGGTGAGAATAATGCAACACTATTCTCTGACACGTGGCTCCTCCAACTTTAAACGATATGCATTTGAGACAACATCAAATACATGGTCTTGTTCCCCAACTAAGGTACTATGGAAACCAAGAATAACTAATATAGGTAGGTACCGTGTATGACTCGGATATATTATATGACAACCAGTCGGTGAACAAGACAAAGACTACGATAGTTTCCTCAATCAAATGTATTTTGATCTGATCTCATTCATCTCGCTTCTTTATTCCAAGGTAAGCCTCCACCTGACGTCTCCTGGTGGAGTGGTGAAGAGAGGCTGGCTATTACCAAAGGAGGGTCAGTCTGTCAGCTTCTCCTCCAAGGTCTGTCGAGGGAGACAGCTGGCACTAGGCTGCACTGTAAGGTGGAGCCGCCATTACTGCAGTCCACTGTTAGAGAAATCACAATTAAATTATTTTGTAAGTATTTTACCACTTTTTGGTAATAAAGGCTGACTTAAAGCCTTGTGTTACATCCAATAGATGGTATTGTGAGACTAAGACCCAATTTCAGTTGTTGTTGTTGCTTTTAAATTGAAATAAAAAACCAAGTATGTAAAAAAACCGATGCTATTAAAATTGGAATTCAGTTCTACAGTTTTTCTCTTAGAATAGATGCGAACATGCGCTATATTATTTGCTATTTCACTGTTTAACGGAAAAGATAATTAGTTAGTAGAAGTAGAATAGTTTAGAGAAAGAAGAGACATTGTCGTTTCAAATCAAGTTCTATTCCATTTTACAAAAATGTCCGAACTCGCACTTTCACTAATAACGCGTCCAAAAACTTCACACATCCCACTTAATATTCAACAACACAGGTCGTGTTACCTTCCCAGCTTATCCCCTAAATATAGCCTGCATTTACCGTATGAAAACCACAAATCGTATTCCGCTAACATATTTCATTTCCTCCCCAGTGAAGCCGCAATTCGTCCGCGTGTCCGGCAAGGGGGCCGCGCGGGCCGGCCAAGACCGTTCGTTCGTATGCACCACGCGAGGCTCCAAACCCGCTCCTAACATCGATTGGTTCATCAACTCGCAACTAGTCGATTCCACCCTCACTCAGGTGGGAATTCGTTTGTTTCAATGTAGGAATAAGATTGGGGCTAGAATTGACCCCTGTGGGACTCCTTTCTTAGAGTAATTGTGAAAGGATTGTGAATTGATTTTGTGTAGAATGCTATTTTAAATTCACAAATTATCTAATAACATTGAAGTGCGGTTATAACTGATGGATGCTTCATGCTATTTTGATTGAATTTTGCACTTTAATATTTTATAGGTAAAACCTATTTATAAATTAAAATAAGTAATTGTTTTGACGATCAAGATATTGCGATGGTAAAACATCTTGTTCAAATAAGTGCAATAACTTTATCTCTAATTAAAAAAAAAAAACAAATGGACACAAATTCTAGTTAAAATTTTTTTGAAGGAACTACTAACTCATTGTTTTCCTTATAGATTGAAGTAGACGGTGAGGTAATCAAAAGTATACTGACGTGGCACGTGAGAAGAGAGGACAGTGGACGACAGCTGGTGTGTCGAGTCTCCAACCCCTGGTTCCCTGCCTACACTCTAGAAGATTCTCTGATGCTCGATGTTATGTGTAAGTACAATAGTAAAAAATAAAAAAGAACTCAAACTGATATTCAGCTACGGCGGCCAATCTTAACGATCAGCCACGTACGCAGGATATATTATAGTGCTCAAGTTTGTGCGCAAACTCAGATGCACTCCCTATTCCTTTACCCTCATAATTTGATAGGAAACCGACTCTTTGGATTAGGTGCAGGAACATCAGCTTAACGTGCATTCCGAGGTACGACAGTACAAGACCATTAACTTCCAGACTTCGGGCTGACACTGAGAATTTCTGAACAGAAAACTCAGGTTCAAATTTTGGTCCGACCTAGGATCGAACCCGGGACCCCAAGCGCAGCCGTCGCTTTTAGAGTGCGACCCACTACCCACTGCCCACAGAAGCAGTCAAGTACAATAGTACGAGTAAAATCAGCCTCGGAGTGACTCAATCATTTATGGCATGTTTTGAAAAATGTTTTTTTTTTATCAAGTTGTATTCAACATTGGTGCCTATTTATTTGGTCCTAATACCTTGTATGTAAAGGCCAAGTGTCGTTGTAGCTTTTGCGTAAATCATCTCATCAAATACAAACTTTTCTGAAACTTCTCTTGATTGGTTGAAAGCAAAATGATTCTCAAAATAACTTAACCGCTCTAAAGAAGTCGTAAGTTAATGCAATTTATGTAAAATGGTTTGAAAAGTAATTTTTGTAAGTAAACGATTATTATGTCATTAATAAAAAAACTAAATTACGTAAGAAAGTTAATATAAGTAAGTTAAAATTGCTAGCACAAAAACTACAGACACTAAATCAAGGTATTAAATTAAATTTCACGAACTCACAAAGCTAGCAACGGCATAATTACATAGCTAATCTAAAACATGAGCATCAATTCTCATTTAAAGTGCAGTTTACAATTGAGGACAAAATAATGTGCCACGACAAAAACAAAAGCGGAACCACTAAAAACTGCCGACAATATATCAAAAGCGCCACACACGAGATAGGGATGCGGGAGTTCCGGCTCCGTTTGTGTAGGGTTGTCTATGTGCCAATAAAAAAATAGTTTTTAACAGTTTTTACAACTATTTTAATAAGGTGGAGATAGCTCCACCTTATTAAAATAGTTGTAACCGTACAAAACCTTATGCCATCCCCTTTCAACACGCAATGTTAAATTTGCCGAAATTATTCTTTACTTCCTGGCAAAAAAAGGAAAAATAAAGAAACGAAAACGGATAACAGATCACCACACGGTGGGCCGACCAATTCAGACCAGACCAGACCCGTCGTCTTTTTTTTATGATATAGGGGTAGACAGATTACCTGATGGTAAGCGATTAAAGCCGCCTATGAACACCTGCAACACCAGAGGAGTCACAAGAGCGCTTCCGACCTTTTAAAAAGGAAAACACTCTTTTGTTGAAAACTTGCAGGTCGTATCGGTCTGGAAATATCGCAGGCGACAGTTTTTTCCATTATCTAATTATTATTATACACTGGAATTAAGACGACGTTAATTTTTGAGCAAATATTTATGTAGTTGTTGCTAAACTATAATAATTATTAAAAGTGTGATTAAAAAACAGTTAATTCCCATAGTTTTGTAGTTATTTTTTTATTATAATTTAGGAAGGTAAAAAAGAAGCAGGTCACTTGATGGTAAGTGAACACCCTCGTCCATAGACATCAGCTACATCAGGAATGTGGATGCGTAGCCGGCCTTTTGGGAAAGTATAGGCTCGTTTCTTAAAGATTAGGATGTCGTACCGGTCGTATTAGTATGTACTTAGCAGAAAATTTCTTTAAAAACGTCCCAACTATAAAAAAACTCACGGATAAATCCCACAGCCCTGTGCAGTTCGAGCTGCGTGCCAACAACTTAGTCCCGAGTTTAAATATTATCGCGGATCTAGTTGCCGTGTTTATTATGTCGTACTACCGACACACTTTCGTATCCTGAGGTGTTATGTTGAGGAAACCAGATGGGAAGTTAAGCGGTGATGTGACGTTTTCCTTCTTTTGTAAGCTGTTTGGTCTTGGTGGCAAAATATACTAATAATAAATCCACATAAAATCTCATAGATTGAGCTGTCTTCGTACTAATTAGCCTAAGAACTTGAGTTATAGATATCACACAACAGAGCAATTACAAAATATAATACTTAAATACTTACTATATAACATGTAACAAAGAGGTGATTTTATAATCTGATGTTGATTTAATCTTAGCCTCAAATAATAAAATAAAAAATGTATTTGCTGCGGTCGTTAATAAAATACACAAACAATAAGGACTCATCCAATAAACATTTTAATTTCATTCTGTATTCTCATTGTTTTATTTATATTATGAATTGACTGCTGCACTAAGAGACGTCATTTAACTACAATTTTCATTATCTTAATTAATTATAGATTGTCTTAATGCGTATTGAAATAAGTGTAAGTAAATATATTTTTCTTAGATGAAAAAGAAAGTTTATGAACGACTTGGAATTGCGGCAGTTAGTGTTAGTTTTTATCACGCACTCTTATTAAGCACTTATCTAAAGTTGAGAGAAATCTAACCCGTCTGTATCATATCATAAAAATGAATAGGTAATATCACCATTCCTTAGAAAAATAGTGTATAGGTAATTGTTTAAGACAAATGTTCATAACTTTCCAAGACATTATTCGCTACGCATTTTGAAAAAACTATTCAAAGTCAAATAGAACATAACCGATCCAATTCCAGAAAATATAAATAACATTCATGTCTCAATTGTATGTATTCTATCGCGTAGTTTGATAACGACACCTGGGCTCCCAGCAATTCTGTCCAATAACTTTGAAACTTTCGTAAAAATACAACTTTGCCGTAAAATACAACTTTATACGAGCAAAATTATTTTATGCACGTACGAAACGTAATAATACGACTTGCAAAACAAACAAACAATGTAATAATTGTACCGTTACCTACTCCCTAGACACAGCTGATGGCATAGACTAAAGCCTTGGAGACAGGCCACTTCATAAATCATTTAAGCCATTTAGGGGGACCACAGAGTGGAAGCCCAAAAATAGACCGCGGGTGCGAGGTAGACTGAGCAGGTGATGGCGGGATAAGCTCGACTCCTATAGCCCCTTTGGGACTAAGGTCTATTACCTTAGTCCAAAATCGTGAAATGTGAAAAAAGAGTAGGAATGTAAGAATGCCTGTGCCCAGTAGGTAGTGGGACAGGCCGGGTTCTTAATAATAATAAATAATTTTAGGGGTAAGAAGTAAATACGAGTACGAGGAATAATCATAGCAGACGTATGACGTCCTGGTGGTAAGCGATTGCCGCCGCCCATAGACACCTTGACATAGGCCTCCCCCAATATTCGCCAATTTGTCCTATCTTCGGCTAGACGCATTCAGTCTATACCAGCAACTTTTCTTAGATCGTCACTCCATGTAGCCGGAGATCGTCCTATATTACGCTTTCCAAATCGCGGTCTCACCTCCAGAATTTCAGTTTCGTTTTAATTTAATTAAGTTAGTTTTTATTATGATATAGGTGGCAGACGAGCCGACGGATTACCTGATGATAAGCGATAAACGCCACCCATGAACACCTGCAACACTCGTTGTGTCACAAGTGCGCTGCTTATCTAAACCCCCCTTCTCCTGGATTCGGTACCCTCACTCACGCAGCGAAACACAGCGCATGCACTTCTTTACGCCGGTTTTCTGTGAGGACGTGGTACTCCGGTCGAGCCGGCCCATGCATGTCGAATCGTGGCTCCCGCAGTTTTTTTTTTTATGTGATAGGTAGTAAACGAGCTGGCGGATCACCTGATGGTAAGCAATTGCCGCCGCCCATGGACACTTGCAACACCAGTGGAGTTACACGTGCGCTGCCAACCTTTAATCCCCTTCCCCCCCCGGGTGGGCCTCCGGTACCCTCACTCAGTCGGCGAAACACAGCACAGGGGCTGCTTCACGCCGGTTTTCTGTGAGGCAGTGGTTATCACTCCGCTCGGTTATTTTGGTCGTAGGCCTTCCACACTGTCCGGCTACTCTTTGGCCGAGTGTCGGTCTGGTCGGACCGACTTTGTCCTGCCGTGCGCAGAATAAACAATTCGCCAGCCACTGCCTGTCCCAATACCTCTTTGTTTTGGCTTTGTCAAAATTTCTACTGTGATTGGATTCCATCTAGTGTTTTGAAGTTAATTATCCTTTGTCATCAACGCTTCTATTCTAAGGCTGGACTCGTTCAGATGTCTTTATGGACGTAATTATCATTTGATGTTGTGTGTGCATGTTTGGAATTAGATTGTAACAGAGCTCTTTGGAGTCAACTTACGGTAAAAGAAGCTGACTTTGCACTAATTTTTTTTATTAAATCTTGCACAGTTATATCACATTACACTCTACTCTTAACAATAATATTAGCAAATCATTAAAGTTAATTAGTTAAAGAAAGTATCTAAAAAACACATCTTGCTAATTCCCCATATAACATTCATGTCTCAATCGTTGGAGCCATAAAGCCCTTGAGTGGAGACCGCGACTCGGTAAACGTAGTGTTGAACAACCTGCTACAAGATAGGATGACGACATTCGAAGGCTGGCTGGAGTGAGCTGGATGAGAGTGGCCGAAAATCAAGAGCGGTGGCGTGCATTGGGGGAGACCTATGTCCAGCAGTGGATGAGCGTAGGTTGATAATGATGAATTCCCCATATTTTGTTACAGATGCACCAGTCGCCCAAATTTCCCTAAAAGAGCCGAAAGATCCACGCATGTTGAGAGAAGATGAGAACGCCGAGCTTCTCTGTTCAGCCGACGCGTCTCCTCCGGCCGTGAACTTCACATTCTACAAAGGTACAGAGGTAATAGAAATCGTTTTTGTTTTAAACGATAAAAATGTTTATTTATCGGACAACAATGATCCATAGGTTTAGTTATTACTTTTTTTTTGTTGTTTATTAACAACAAAAAAAAGTGTTAGTACTTAATAACTAGGGGGGATACTGTGTGTAGAAAATCCGTTAGATGGCATACGTGTAGACTGAGGTTCAACTACACGGTGATAGGTCTTTTTTGATGTGAAATGTAAAATCTGATTTTAAATTATTGCCATATCCTTGCAGGGTACATGTGCTGTACATATTAATTTAACAACACCTGTACACCATATTACCTTAGTTTAAGTAGATTATAAGTATTGATTGTAACATGATTTTCCAATAAATTTTAGTATTTATTATTTATTTATTTATTTTATATTTTTGCAATAAAGAATTTGATTTAATTACATTTGGTTGTATATAGAGTTACAAAATTGAAAATGGTTATTGAAGATTTTAGCTTGTATTTTCAATTACTCCTTTTCATTACTCATTGTCAAAATTCTTTCACTCCACCAAATTTCGGAAGTTAATCAACAAAGGCCAAAATACCAAGCAGGTCCTCTCCAGCCATTTGTATTCGTCTGAATGTCTGTATAACTCATTTTAAATCGGCTGGACGAAATTGATAGAGGTGGCCGCCAAATTTTGTCGGATTACCTGGAAATTGGGGAAATTATCTGCCTTTTAGCATAAAAGAAAATTAAATTGTAATAAAGAAAAGAACAGAAGATTTACCGTTGATTTTATAAACGTGAAGTTACGTAAGTGTGAGAAGAACTAATGTAAAAAATGGTCTATATTTTCGTTTTAATAAATATACGTCTTATATATGTACGTTTTATTATGCAACAAAAACGGCTCTATTTATATAAATATCGGGTTCTTGTAAAATAATTCAAAAACGTAGGTATCTCAAACAGTCCCATGCTACTCGTCATAAGAGCTACATCGTAGCAAGTTTTGACGCTACGAGTCGTAGTCACATGCTACGTCACTCGTAGCCTCTACGAATCAACGTAGTTCCACGCAGTTTTAGCAACTATCTGAATTGTGCAGGTTTCTATGTGTGTTTTCCCTCACCACCAAGCAATTTTTTTTTTACGCTGAAGCATGGCTTTCCCACTGTTACCTACCTATAATAGTAAAAATACGCTCATAAATTTAGAAAACCCAGATGTGCATTTCCGAATTTTAGCTACGACCTTCTTTATCTATACTATCGTTTGTTAAAACGTTTCAAACCAAATATGTAGGTACTTAAATTTCTTAACTCCCCCTTTCCAGAGGCGTCCAACCTAATTCCCCTTATAGTTTTAACCGACTTGGAAAGTCTTAATTTGAGTGTTTATTTTACACCTTACTCTTTTTCACGCGAACCCCAAGTTTAACCACTTAAGTCCCAGTTTGCGTGACACGTGACACGGTAATGTGAATTTAATTATTACGTTATGAAAATTCAATTTGTTATAACGAAAAATAACTTTATAATTATTGACTGTTGTTACTGGGAATTAGCGTAGGAATAAAAGTCGGTACATGTGTGAGTCATAATTGTTCTGGTTCTTAAAGTGGTTTGATGTGACCTAATTAATATTTGCAGTTATTAGCATAAATAAAAAAAAATAAAGAGCACATTCCGCTTTAATTCACTTTTTTGCTTATCGTTTAACCAGCTTATGTACCATACGGAACCACCAGATATTGAACTTTATGCAGTTATGATAAGGTTGAAAACCAATGAAAAAGAAAATGTCTAGTTTAATAAATAACCCTTAACCATAAGTGTTATTTATTTATTTTATGAGATAGATGGCAGACGAGTAGACGATAGACACCCACCTAGTCGAGGCACAAAAGCGCTACCAATCTGTTCCCCTTCCCCTTAAATTAGGCCTCTGGTACTTTCACTAAGTACACATTTTAGTATTTGTTATTTGATTTTTTTTTAACTGATAGTTGGCAGAAGAGCGGATGGATCATCTGATGGTAAGCGATTGCCGCCGCCCATAGACAACTGCATCACGAGTAGAATAATAACGCTGCCAACCTTTAACCCCCTTTCTCTAATGGGGCCTCCGGTAACCTCACTTACTCGACAAAATACAGCGCAGGTTTTTTTTATTGTGATAGGTGGTAGACGAGCAAACAGATCACCTGATGGTAAGCGATGGTCGCCGCCCATAGACATCTGCAACACCAGTAGAGTCGCAAGTGCGCCGCCAACCTTTAACCCCCTTTTCCCCTAATCGGGCCTCCGCTAATAAGTGCTAATAATAATATTCTATCTTTCTCATTAGGTCCACCTAATCCGAGATGATCCCATCGGAGGCATAGCAGTAGATGGCAACAAATTGGTTCTCAGAGGGCTGAGGAGATACCACTCCGCCATCTATCGGTGTCGAGCGAGAAACTCAGAAGGGAGTGCGTTGAGTGAGCCACTCACTTTAAATGTGCTGTGTAAGTTCCTACTTTTGGTTTTTTTTATTTACTGCCGCACTCAGACACGTTAATTAAACTTTATTTGTCACTTAGGTAAAAATATTGACCCTTATTTTAAAATACATTAAGACTGTCTATTATTAAGATAATGAGCATTAAGGTTAATAGTAAATGCGCTTTCGGTGATCGCATTTCGGTGATTCGATGACAAATCGTATAGATTCAATGACAAATTGTATATATAATTATATCTATACGCCATACGATTTGTCATTGAAGGTGCTTCGTGAAAAATACCTACTAGCATAAACCTAGTCTGGGCACGATACTATTTCTTGAAAAGTTCGTGCTAGACGTAAAAAAAGTATGTGACTAAATAAATCATTGGACATAATGCTGACGCAAGCTGTGTACGATAATTACACCGTTTACATTTTATTGAAACATTAGAGGGCCATGGTTGACTATTTAAGATATATGACGTGGCCTAGCTTAGTTTTCGGCCTACCATAATCCCACTATAAAAGCTAGTTGGGGTAAAAGGGTAACATCACGATTACAAAATTGGCCTTAAATAACATTTTAGGCACTAAATGTAATTTGGGTTTAGTCTAGTACATAGTGCTAAAGCTAGCCATAAACACTGTTTGACGTAAAGTCTTAAAAAATGTGAACACCGCCGGGTACATGCATTGTGGTCAAGCCTTGGCCTATAGTCTAATAATAAAAAAAAATGTGGCTATTTTTTTGTCTCAGCTCGTCCAGAATGTGCAGCAGGCAGCGTGGTGCAGCAGCTAGCTGGGACTCCAGGAGGCGAAGTCAGGGCGCGGTGTTCTGTCACTGCCCCTTCCACCAGGGATGCTGGGCCTTTAAGGTTCTACTGGACCTATAATGGAACTAAGGACGTCTTGCCGGTAAGAAGTTGCCTATGGAAATACGGCTACCACGGTTTCATCGCGCGGCGTGAAGTAGCATTTGCGTTTTTTTTAGTTTGTACCAACAATAGTTTGTACAAAAATATTCGTGTGATGAACACTTGTTTTGTTCAGTGTCTGGGCCTATAATATATGTGTTTAAGTATATTTGTGTTTTATCTGTTGTCTGATATCTGTAACACAAGTGCTTAAGCTACTTAGCATAGAAGCAGGTAAAAAAAATGAGGTGTTATGTTATTTAGTATCCGTGCTGAAGCTTTCATTTAACTCTGAAATTAATTATGACTATCTAGCCCGCCCTCACTTCGTTTTGAGTCATGAGTTCCACTTTTTACATACAGCCACATATCAGAGTACACAAAACTGTCTAATTTCCTCAATGCATTGTCATCTTACTGTCAAACACGCCCGGAAATATGACAGGTTGTGGTAACCTGATGTGTGGCTGTCTGTACAATATATGGAATATGGATGAAGTTGATATTATCGCACTATTGTTTCGCCTCTTGGTTTGTAGATAAGATTTGTCGATGTCTATAGAATTTACTTCTAAATAAATATTGGTGATTACAATTTCATTGACACCTTAAAAATTTTAACAAGTAGGTAACCAAGCTCTGTCTTCCCTATTGATTTCTGTTAGAGCTATTTGTTAATGTAAGCTACCATTTGGTAGTTATAGATTTACACCATCAAATGCCTACATTTAGCCATGATAATACTTTCCAGGAAACTTTAATAATACAAATTGTCTCTTGCAGATACCAGCCTCGAACGTAACCATGATGGGATCAAGTAGCACTGTTATCCATGGTCTGTCTACTGACAATACTGATGAAGACCTGGGCTACCTGGCGTGCTGGGCCAGCAACGACATAGGGAACCAGCGGGAGCCTTGCATGTTCAGAATTATGCCGGCTGGTGAGTATGTGCACAAATGACCCAGAAAAACCTCCAGCTAAAATTTTAACGCTTCCTTAAAGATTTGTTTAAATTATATAGATGGCAGACGAGCCGACGGATCACCTGGTGGTAAGCGATTACCGCCGGTCATGGACACCTGCAACATCAGTGATGTCACAAGTACGCTGCTTACCTTTTCACCTCCCTTCCCCTGGATTGCGAGGTCATGAAAACCCAAAATTGTATATTAAGGTTTGAATCCGCTTTCCATCGGATGTGGGCGGCAGGTAATATTACCATGCAGACATCTTGAAATTATCTTCATGATGTCAGAAAGAACTATAAATTACCTTAACTCAGCACTGACACAATTACTTGGACTCCCTAAGGTCTACGCCTACGAGAAAAAGCCTACACTACGTCATAGTCTGGAACCCGAATTAGGATCCTTGCCTGTATCTTTATTGGATAAAGACATTTTTAAAAGAAATTAAAATGAGTTGCCTTAAAATCCTGGCCACTCTACACATTTAATTTCTGATGATTTATTTGTGACTCTAACATAGATGATATTAACTAGTCTTTCCTTGATATTAACTAGAATCTCAGAGCACAATTTTCATGTTCATGTGCATTAACACGTAATCTTTTAGCTCTCCCAGAGCCTCCAAGCAACTGTGAAATCGAGAACGAAGTCCTCCGCTGCGAGCCAGGCCACGACGGAGGCCTGACGCAGCGGTTCCTCCTGGAAGCGCTGGAGGTACGCCCCCGCACGGGCCCCGTGCTGGAGGACAATGAGATCTCCACGCTGAACGACCAGGTGAGCGCGGCGTGTGTTTGCCCGTGCTTGTGTCTGTATGTTCCTGTTTGGCCACGATGGAGGCCTGACGCTGCGGTTCCTCCTGGAAGTGCTGGAGGTACGCACCCGCACGGGCCCCGTGCTGGAGGACAATGAGATCTCCACGCTGAACGACCAGGTGAGCGCGGCGTGTGTTTGCCCGTGCTTGTGTCTGTATGTTCTTGTTTGGGCCACGACAGAGGCCTGATGCAGCGTTTCTTCCTTCAAAAGGACAATGAGATCTCCACGCTAAACGACCAGGTGAGCGCGGCGTGTGTTTGCCCGTGCTTGTGTTTGTAAGTTCCTGTTTGGCCACGATGGAGGTCTGACGCTGCGGTTCCTCCTGGAAGCGCTGGAGGTACGCCCCCGCACGGGCCCCGTGCTGGAGGACAATGAGATCTCCACGCTGAACGACCAGGTGAGCGCGGCGTGTGTTTGCCCGTGCTTGTGTCTGTATGTTCCTGTTTGGCCACGACGGAGGCCTGACGCAGCGGTTCTCCTGGAAGCGCTGGAGGTACGCCCCCGCACGGGCCTCGTGCTGGAGGACAATGAGATCTCCACGCTGAACGACCAGGTGAGCGCGGCGTGTGTTTGCCCGTGCTTGTGTCTGTATGTTCTTGTTTGGGCCACGACAGAGGCCTGATGCAGCGTTTCTTCCTTCAAAAGGACAATGAGATCTCCACGCTAGCGACCAGGTGAGTGCGTCGTGTGTTTGCCCGTGCTTGTGTCTGTATGTTCCTGCTTGGTTCACTATAGAAGCCTGATGCAGCGGTTCATCCTCCAAGAGGACAATGAGATCTCCACGCTGAACGACCAGGTGAGCGCGGCGTGTGTTTGCCCGTGCTTGTGTCTGTATGTTCCTGTTTGGGCCACTGTAGACGCTTGATGCTGCGGCTCCTCCTGGAAGCGCTGGAGGTACGCCCCCGCACGGGCCCCGTGCTGGAGGACAATGAGATCTCCACGCTAAACGACCAGGTGAGGGCGGCGTGTGTTTGCCCGTGCTTGTGTCTGTATGTTCCTGTTTGGCCACGACGGAGGCCTGACGCTGCGGTTCCTCCTGGAAGCGCTGGAGGTACGCCCCCGCACGGGCCCCGTGCTGGAGGACAATGAGATCTCCACGCTGAACGACCAGGTGAGCGCGGCGTGTGTTTGCCCGTGCTTGTGTCTGTATGTTCCTGTTTGGCTACGATGGAGGCCAGACGCTGCGGTTCCTCCTGGAAGCGCTGGAGGTACGCCCCCGCACGGGCCCCGTGCTGGAGGACAATGAGATCTCCACGCTGAACGACCAGGTGAGCGCGGCGTGCGTTTGCCCGTGCTTGTGTCTGTATGTTCTTGTTTGGGCCACCCCAGAGGCCTGATGCAGCGGTTCCTCCTGGAAGCGCTGGAGGTACGCCTCCGCACGGGCCCCGTGCTGGAGGACAATGAGATCTACACGCTGAACGACCAGGTGAGTGCGGCGTGTGTTTGCCCGTGCTTATGTCTGTATGTTCTTGTTTGGGCCACGACAGAGGCCTGATGCAGCGTTTCTTCCTCCAAGAGAACAATGAGATCTCCACGCTAAACGACCAGGTGAGTGCGGCGTGTGTTTGCCCGTGCTTGTGTCTGCATGTTCCTGCTTGGTTCACTATAGAAGCCTGATGCAGCGTTGCTTTTTCCAAGAGAACAATGAGATCTCCACGCTGAACGACCAGGTGAGCGCGGCGTGTGTTTGCCCGTGCTTGTGTCTGTATGTTCCTGCTTGGTTCACTATAGAAGCCTGATGCAGCGGTTCTTCCTCCAAGAGGACAATGAGATCTCCACGATGAAAGACCAGGTGGGCGTGGGGTGTGTTTGCCCGTGCTTGTGTCTGTATGTTCTGTTCCTGTTTTTTTGTTTGTCCTTTAAATTTTAGACGTTAAAAAAACGATGTAAAAATGTCCATACTTTGGTCGGTTCGGCATTATTTCATATGTCGAAAACAAATTTAACTGCCCCACAGCTATAATTGGGCACTGGATTTGAGAGCCACGCTTCGACATGAATCCTACACTCTGTACTATAAAAATGGTTTTAAAGTCTTAAAATTTCTATCTTTGACTAACCAGATTCATCCTTCCCCAGGGTATATCAGGCCGTGGATTGACCGAAGCAGTTTACCGGGTGAGGAACGACAGACCCCAATTCTCACTCGACCCTCTCTCCCCTGGAAAGTATACATTGCTGGTATACTCAGAGACTTCGAGGGGAAGATCGCCGAGACCAGCCGCATTGCATAGTGTGGCGATCCGGACTGCTGATGACCTTGATGTACCTGGTAAGTTGCAAAAAAGGACTTAAGAAATTATAAAAGATAAAGAAGCTAGTAAAAAGTTGTGGTGTTGCAGGTGTCCATGGGCGGCGGCAATTGCTTACCATCAGGTGATCCGCCTGCTCGCCTGCTACCTATCACATAAAAAAAAAGAAAAAAACAAATAAAACTTTATTGAAAAAATCGTCAGAACAAACGAATCAAATAAAAAGTATACATAAACTAAAGGTGCAATTTATTGGTTCGCTGCCTAAACTAAGAGTATCCTGTATCTTAGGTAAATGCATGTATTTATTTGGATAGGTACCACAACATATTATGCTACAGATAATTGACACATGCACAAGAAAATACAAAAGACAAAAATTTTTACATTAAATAATATCACATAAGTCGTAAGACTCAAAACCCTAGTAGAACCCAAGCTAAAATTGTGAAGCTTGGTTTCTTAACTAAAGCTAAACGTAAAATAAATAAATAATATAAAATAAAATGCGCCAGACAATCACACCAAATAACCAGGTCTTAAACTAGTGCAACAACCCCTGTACTTTGAGTACCAGATGATGATAATTGACTGGGGGACTTCTTGCTCTTTGGGCGAACACCTTAGCCATTGCGCCATCGAGGCCTTTAAAATAGGTAGCTATTTTACAGGCTGTTCTTTGAACATTTTGTTTTGCCTTTCTCATCATCATCATCAGCCTGGAGGTACCCACTGTTGAGTAATAGGCCTCCTTTATTTTTCGCCAATGTTCCCGGTCCTGAGTTGCTCGGATCCAAGTAGGACCAAGAAAGTAGGTGGTGGCAGGTGGAGTAAGCTCTTTACCGAATGGTGCCCTAGTATAGGCCAACGAAATCCTGGTTGCCTTTCTACCATCGAGAAAACAGACCAAGATGACCCAATCAGTGCAGTGGTTTGAGCCAGTTGAGACGCAAGGGCTTGGATTCCCGCACCAACACCGTTGATGAATCAGACAGACAGACATTTCAAACTTATAAAGCCCTGTGGTTATTACGTTCGGGGTAAACAAAAACACTTGTGAAAACCCTAAGTATGATAGAAACAAAGCACATACGAAAAATACTCAAGATTAGAAATTTCTATCGCCATTTAGACAAGTGAATCAAAAACACGATGTAAGGTTTAGCATCGATTGTTCCACCTCCAATCTTATCAAGTGAACTAGTTAGTACCTAGATAAAATCCAGCCCTCGCTAAGCCGCTCATCCAATAAACCTTCGGTGACTGATGTAAGGGCTTACGCAGATGAGTCACCATTATAGTTGCCGATTTTGATAATGATAATTGATTTCAAAGAACATGCTACAAACGATTTTTCATATTAGCTAGCATATAGCTTAGAAATATTAATATCACAAAAGTTGTTATAATCCATTACATTTTTTATACATCTTTACTGGCGAAAAAGCGTAGGAAATACACATAATTCAACACATAATATCTATGGTTACCTATGCAATTTTAAAAAGAAGTGATTTCTGTATGTAACGCCAAAGCAAAAAAAACAAAAACACACGCGCGATGTAATCGAAGCCCAGCGACATCTATTCGTATAGTGGGGAATAAATGTTCTGCTATTGGTTTTTAGACAGCCTTAGTATCTTTTCTTCCGTTTTCGGCGATGAGGAAATCAGCACGTATTGGATACTTTGTGAAACGTGTATGATTCATTTGGTCTGGGGCCTCTATTAGAGTGATAAAGAACAGATGGCAGTCGTCTCATTGTGATTCCCTCACTCTCCAAACCTTGAATCGTATTCGAAGCGTACCACGTACAGTCGAGGTCAAAAATATGTTTACACTTTAGGACCTTGTCACAGTACATATGTATATGAAAACGACTTATAAATATGTATTGTGACAAGGTCCTATAGTGTAAACATATTTTTGACCTCGACTGTACAAAGCGACACATTTTTGACGTTACCGGGAATCACATTCTAAGATGAGTTTTGTTTTTGAAATGAATGTTTTTTCTAAAAGACTTTTCCTTTAGGTATTTCCTTTTGAGTCGCCACTTACATGCAGCTATAGCAACTTAACATCAACACACGCGACTTAGCGGCCCTGACACACATGTAGTACCTAGCGAGTTTCTAGACGCGCAATAGTTTTCTAGCTCAGGAAGGCCGATGAACTTAGTAAATTGACTCTGTTTCACCTAATGCAATAAAACAAAAACAATTGCTTACCATAAGGTGACCCATCTGCTCGTTTTTAGGGTTCCGTAGCCAAAATGGCAAAAACGGAACCCTTATAGTTTCGTCATGTCCGTCTGTCCGTCTGTCCGTCTGTCACAGCCGATTTACTCGGAAACTATAAGTACTACAGTGATGAAATTTGATGGGAATATGTGTTGTATGAACCGCTACAAAAATATGACACTAAATAGTAAAAAAAAGAATTGGGGGTGGGGCCCCCCATACATGTAACTGAGGGATGAAATTTTTTTTTTCGATGTACATACCCGTGTGGGGTATCAATGGAAAGGTCTTTTAAAATGATATAAAGTTTTCTAAAAAACATTTTTCTTAAAGTGAACGGTTTTTGAGATATCAGCTCTCAAAGTCGTAAAAAGTATGTCCCCCCCCCTCTATTTTTATAACTACGGGGTATAAAATTCTAAAAAAAATAGAGGTGATGCATGCTAATTAACTCTTTCAACGATTTTTGGTTTGATCAAAGTATCTCTTATAGTTTTTGAGATAGGTTGATTTAACTGTAATTTTGGTTAAGTTATTGTGCTTACACTGAAAACGATGGCTGAACCATAATAAGTTTATTATATTTGCTGCTACGGAACCCTTTGTGCGCGAGCCCGACTCGCACTTGGCCGGTTTTTTTTTGTCGTGTTTGCCACCTAAACAAATTGTTACTGCTTTGAGAAACTATCTGAGCGTGCAGTTTTTCTCATGACGTTTTCGTTCACTGCCGAGTGAATGTGGACAGGGATTTTAAAAATCCAGAGGTCTCAGTTCAAACTTTCGTTCACTTGTAGACTGGTAGATTATCTAGCTCATGTCCTTTTGGACAGAGAAAATCCAGTTTTTGTGTAAAAAGAAATAAACGGTACAGTTTCAAAACTAGAGCGTATAATTGAAGTAAAATAAGTGTAAAGCACTTTGCATGCTTTACACTTATTTTATATTATATTTTTTTTTAGAAATAAAAATAAAAAATAAATAATATTAGTTCATATTAAATAGTTCACGTGCATTGACTTAGCCACGGAGAATTAATGAATGAATGAATGCATATGCTTTTTATTGCACACAAAACAGAGGTATAAAACTTAAAGCTAGTTTGGAGCTAGACATGAGTAATGTACAACAAAGGCGGCCTTATCACTATGAGCGATCTTTGCCAGGCAACCTTTGGGTAAATGACACTTGATCAAGGTGTAAGGTGAATTTATTCGATGACAAGGCTGAAGCCTTTTTGAGCTACCTGCTCTGATAATGGCTTCTGGTTGCGTTTACTGGCCTCCACTCGTACTATCACCTCATCTGCGCACACCCTAATATCATCACAGCCATTCGGCAAAACCCGCAGTCTACAGGATGTTTGTTAATCAGCTAAGTGCCGTAAGTATCGGGCTTATTGCTCGAGGGGAAAAATACACGCGCTAATATTTCTAGTTGTTGTTATGGACTTGTTAGCGTGATGGAGATGGAGATAAAAAAAAACATGAATCCGCTAGACAATCACACTAAACAACCTAGTCTCAAATTAAGGCAACCCCTGTACTATGAGTACCAAATGACGTAATTAACTGGGGGCGTCAACCCAGAACACCCAGACCCTAGAAAACTTAGAAAATGTAGTTTCCTAAATTGACTTGACCGGGAATCAAACCTGGAACCTTTCCCGCTTTGGTCAAACATCTTAGCCACTGCCCTCAAAGCCGTTAACAGATATAAGGATAAAAATCCGAGTGCCGAATGAGTGAGGGCACTGGAGGCCCAATCAGGAAGGGATTGGCAGCGCGCTTGTGACTCCACTGGTGTTGCAGGTGTCTATGGGCGGCGGCAATCGCTTACCACCAGGTGCTCATTTGCCACCTATCAAATAAAAAAAAACATAGTTAAAGAAGCGACGGCTTTGTTTTTTCTTCATCAAAAAGATGATCTGCTACTTTTCTAAATATAGTTAAAACCTTTTCACTAATTATTTTATTTGTCCTTGTCTTATGTATCTACTTGTCCCTTACTGTGAACCTTAAAGAAAATTCTATTGTCTTCCCGTGGTAGATTAGGACACAAAAGACTTATTTTTAGTATTTCTAATTAGTATTATTTATTTTAAGCATCACCGCAATTTTGGTAATTTTTCCATTATCCGAGTAAGCCTACGCACAGTGTTTTCTATTTATAATAAATTGCTTTAAACTTTTGTTAAGTTGAACAAAATTAATTTGACTAATGAATGAGTCTATTTTCACCAACACACAGATACAATAACATACAGAGGAAATTAAACATAACGTCAATAAAATAACGTTACATAAAGAAAATATATCAAAATTAAATTTGTTGTCAATAAAAAAGTAAAGTAAAGTATCAGCCAATATACTGTCCCACTGCAGGGCAAAGGCCTCCATCATAGAAATCAAGTCATCGCTACTATGATGGGCTTGCCTAGCTATTGAGCCGAATTGTCAATAAAATAAATGAAAATTACGGTTAATAAAATTTTATTTAAGTAAATAAAACAACCGAAAATCACAAGTTAGGTAATTATTTTTCATTCAAGTTTGATTTTGATGTCGATTAAAAAATAAATAAAATAAAAATAAATGTATTTAAATGACAAATTGAAATTCGATTATACCTAATTGACTAAAGATAGTCATACTATAAATTGTATGCTGTCTATAACTGACAACATAATAAAATTAATAACTTTAGTTTTAAACTAAGACTACTTTAAGACAACGTTTTATAATAAGGGGGCTGATGTTTAATTTCAACCTTTTTGTGCATCAAAAAGTTTTTTTTTATATAATGATACGTGGCAGACGAACAGACAAATCGCCTGATGGTAAGCGATTGCCACCATCCATAGACATCTGCAACACCAGTAGAGTCACAAGTGCGCTGCCAACGTTCAACCTCCTTTCACTCTAATTGGGCTTCCGGTACCCTCACTCACTGGACGAATTACAGCGTAGGCGCTGCTTTATGCTGGTCTTCTGTGAGGTCGTGGTATCTTCCGATCGAGCTGGCCCGTTCATTCTGAAGCGTGGCTCTCCCACGGTTATAGATCTGACCTATCTTCTTTTTCCAGGTTCTCTTCAAACGATGACTCCAGTGCCTCCACAGCCGCCATCGGTAGCAGACAACAGCGTAGCTCTCCTGACAGGAGCGGCTCTCTCGCTGGTATTGCTGACGATATTGACTACGCTCTGCGTGACACTGGTGGTCATGTGCAGGAAGAAGCAGCCGAGAAGAGACCTGGAGCAGAGGTAAGGATTTTAACCGACGAAAAAATTTAATAAATAAATTCCCGCAACATCCCCCCTTCCCCTTTTCGCAATAAAAAGTAGCCTATGTTCTTTCTTAAGGTTTAGATCATCAGTCTATCAAATTAAATCAAAATTTTTCGGGGTTTGTGAAAATGAACTTAAACTTAGTTGATTTAAAGTCCGATTTTGAACGTCATTCTATCTTGGAGAATTTGGAGATAGATGGTTTAAATAATTAAACATCGATTTCTTTTCTCCAGCATAGTCCTGCGCAGAAACGTTGGTGTCTCCATGTATGGTGGCTCCTCAGTATCCCCAAGCGTGGTTCCTACAGTTGTGGTTAGAGGCCAAAGGGGATCCAGAATGCTGGCTGCAAGGTGGTCTGGGGTCTTGGATGATGCGCCGCTGGCTGTACTGGCATTGGATACTAGACCTCATGGTAAGTTGTTATGACCGCTTCGGCATTAATGGGCCAGCTCAATCGGCCCTTAGAGACGACCGTCGTGAAACAGCAATATCTCAACGTATTTCTTAAAAAGATAATACAAAATACTTTTATTTCTTATTTTATAATTATACATGTCTTGAGATGCCCCAGAAAGTAATTAGAACTTTTGTTGAGGTGGGGCCATTTTATTTCACTTTAAGAGATAAAAGCTTAATTTGTGACAAAACCGCCTATATATTCATTATTTATAAACATAGATACTTTAAAAAAAAATGCTACATTTAAATATATGTCTTGCCTAATGCGAATAGTGAAAGCGTATTAAATAAACATAACCCATCATGTGATGGAGGCTTTTGCCCTACAGTGGGATAGTCGGTATATTCATAGGCTGACACTTTATTTACTTTAACATTATTTCTAAACACTTCCCTTTTATTTTTTCCTTTCAGAATCTGACTCCAGTCAAAGCGATATCGAACAAGAGACTGAATTAACGAGGCACATGGATAACATGGAGACGCAGACAGACTCTTAAAAAAAATATAAGAAAATATTAAAGTCAAGAATAAAAAAAAGAGATTCCACCTAATTAAAACCACTGAAGTGTCCAGTTCGTTACAGTGGAGTCAGCGTGTACAGACGGTACCACCAGTCTTGTTCGCAGCATACGTTTTATCAAAGAAAGAAAACGAAAAAATATGGTAAATAAAAAAAAGCATTTCCCTATACGAAGTCACAATGAAATAAATAAAAATTTTATTTGTTTATGAAAGATTGATATTTAAAATGTGATTGCATTATAACCATTTGATAAATTCTAAAATATTTAAATTAAAAAAAATACATTAAGGCTGTACTTCAAATGAATGTAGTTAGACTTGTACGCATGCAGTATTAATTTAGATAGTGATAAAATTAGTGTTAAGTGTAATATTTTATGTCAAAAGATTTTTAATTGTAAAAATATGAAGCGTATTTATAATGAAGGTCGCTCGTAGCTCCATGTGTAGAATTCGGCGTGTCACAAAAATATATTTTCAAAATAAATTTGACCTTATGTTATGCATAAAAGATCTATCCAACATTAGTAACTCAATGTTGGTTGGATCTTTTACGCATAATGAGGTCCAATTATAAGTACACGTCATGATGTCGCCCACGCTTCACAGCTACTTTACAATAAAAAAAATCTAACTTGTTTTGTAGTTTCCGAGATTAGCGTGACCAAATAGACAGACAAAAATAAGTAGGTAGTACTGATATTATTAATTAATTTCCAAGTAAATCTAAGTTTTAATTTTAATACAATAAAGTACATTTAATTTTTAGACTACAAAATACATATCAAATTTTGAAAATTCGTTAATTAAATCTGCCATATTGACATTTTGTAAATAGAAATATTACGGGTATTATTTTAGTTTATTTTATTTTCGATTATTACAATTCAATTTTAAGATACATCTCACCGAGTATTTTAGATTTCATACACTCTTATTTTTTATTAAGTACAAATACTTCAAGGGTAGTTCATATTACTTCAATATGAAGATTTTACTTCCGTGTTTATTATATTCAAGTAGTACATTAACTACCTTTGAACATTGTACATTTTACTAATAAGGAAAAGGTATAGGGCATTTTAAATATTGCCATCAAAACTTTGATCTAACGATAAATTAAATCCGGCAGTATATTTGCAGTTTCCATTATAGGAATAAAAATAAATGTTTTATAAATTATTTTAAACATTTTATTATTTACTTGTTGCCGTAAGGCATTATGAGAAATGCCCATATTTTTTCACTGGTTACAAGCATACAACATTAGCATGTAAATGTCAATTTTTTTCCAGTTATAACTGGTTTTTCTTATAAATCGTAATAATTGTTTTTTGCGATTCTATTGTTTTTTGCAGAAATAATTCTATTCTATTTAAAAGCTTATTTTTGCAATTAAGTCATTAAGGTACCATTTTGACTTAAAATAACGAACCAAAATGCGCTTTATTCGATAATACTGAACTTTCTCCGTTTATGTTATTGACTTGAAATGGTATCATGGTATTTTATTAGACGATTTTTTTATTGTAAAATGTTTATGATGCCAATGTATTTTTAAAATAATCAAACTATTCAATCAATGGACACAGAAATTCGGCTTCAGCTGACATTGATATCAATAAGTTCATTGAACTATTGCATTGTGTCTCTCTCGCACTTATCCTGTTTAGTCTATGTCTGTCTCATGAGATCACTGTACATGTGTATGTACCTATGTGTACGTTAAATACAAAAAAAATACTATCCAAAAGTTATATCTTAAAAACTTATGCTTAATTATTTGAATAATTATGTAAGTAGCTATGGTAAATTATAATAGATAAGTGATAAAGTTATATATTAAAATGAAATTTTCACTATAAAACATTTAATTAGTAGTTAATTTTAAGACCAAAGATTGTGAACAGGTGCAAGTTGAATCTATTTTAATATATTGAGCAAAAATTCTGCTTTCACACGCTTTCTTAAAATATGGTTTTAATACCCCAATAAAATACCTCAGACTCATTTTGATGGTTAATGATTTTTTTTATGAAAAGAAAAAAGGCTAATCTTTCAAGTAAAAGAATAGAATTGGCTAATTACAAAAAAAACATTTTTGAACTATTCAAGTCGGTAAGTTTTTTCAGTAATTCAGTTTTTGGGTCATTTTAAAGTCCGTAGCAGATTCCTCTGTTAATTTCTAAATGCAACTTCAACTACTTTTCAAAATGCATGAAATGTACCTAAATTCATACATTGGGATCTTTTATTGATAAAATTACTAGCCCAAAAAAAATCTCAAGTCTTAAACAACAAAAAAAAATTAACAGTAATCACTGTTAATTTAAGCAAAGAATTTAGTTGAAACGGTTTTTAGAACGGCCCTTTTGACTTTATAACAAGCTGTTTATAAAATGAGACATATAAGCATCAGGATATTTTGATGTATACGTTTTAGTATTACATTGTAATAAAAGTGACTTTTGAAGAATAAAGGTTTATATTTTAAAATTGTTTACTTTTTCCCTTCACTTTCACATACATACATACATTGCTGGCCGCTAATCAGACATCGTATAGAATGCCTAGGCAAACTATTAAAAAATGTTTTATGCATTGCCTGGCATTAAGTTTGTCTATTGTACCTATACAATTTAGCGAAATAAAGTAAAACAAATACTTCATATAAACGGGACTGAACGCGACGAAAATTAATAAATGCATTCGTAATAAGTACAAGCAAGAGTTCGCTTGTGACCACTCAAGCAGTAAGTGCTAGAATGTATTTTTTATGTACAACCCTATTTATTATGAATAAACTATTTGATTTGATTTGATTTGATTTGATTTGATTTGTATAATGCAACGCGAAAGTTTAAAAACATATCTTAAATAAACAAATTGCTTAGTCGTTTAAGGGCGTTCATTGATTAGGCATTGTATTTAATCTCGGGATGTACATACAGTTTAACGTTAACATATTTTCTATAGTATATGGAATTTTTTTTCTTTAAGTACCTATTTTAATATCGACTAAAAATAAACAACAAAAAAAACTGTTATTAGCAGCGCTAGTGAATCGGAGCACACTAAGTTATACTCGTATGCGAACAGATACCTGGGAATCTTGTAAGACTCGGTATGTTGTGATATTACTTTCTCAATAATACGACGTGAAAGTAATAAATGCAATGTAACGTTAGTAGCATCAAAGTATATTGTTGAGATTTTTGCAATACCAATGAGGTCAAAACTTCCATTAAATTTTCTAGGCAGATTTTTTAAAATTTTAACTCTTTTTACTACACCTACTCTTTTTACTTTAACAGCGCATTGATCATTGAGTCGCACTTTCAATCTTGGATTCAATTCCCGAGTCTTGTCAATTGTTTAATATTTTCGGAAAAAGCAATAGTGTTAGCCAGGGGAGAAATTCTCTGCACTCGACATTGAAGTCGAAATTAGACATTTCACACATTCTTCCACACAAAATTATAATAAATTAGACTTCAATGTCGAGTGCCCAAGATTACTCCCCTGGAGTCCAAAATATTGGCTGTCTTGTAGGTTTCTGTGTGCAAAATATTATCGAAGACTTGTGTACACATTTTCTCTCTGAAAAAATGTATGAGGGAATTTTAAATGGCCAGTGACCACTACATCCGTTCATTTACAATAAATTACTTTATTTTTAGCAGCTACTACGTTGCTATCCAACTATGTCATTGTTTAAGAACCAGTTGCATAACTAAAGGGCTAACACAAACCATCTTGAAAGTTATTAACTTTAGATCGCAATAAACTAAAGTGCGCCATACTTTTATAGCAGAATTAGGAAACGTGCACAAAACCACTTTAATGCTACAGCTGTGTCATTTAAAAATCAACCTTCTGTTATTGACATAGGAATTGTTGCAAGCGCGGAGTGATTGTTCTGAATATTGTGTTTATGGTATGCTTTAGTAGGGAAATATTCCTTTTTTATGGGGTAAGAATGGGAGGGATTATGTATGGAGTTGGATATTAGGATTGTTTATTTAGTCGTACGTCAGGTTTGGAGGGTCTGTAGTAGGATGATGGCTGAGCTTAGAGCTAATAATATTCTTTGTTGTGACGTTGAGTGGAATATGGATATTTCAGCTCCCAGCATTTGCGAGACAAATGCTGTAGTTTTATGGTATGTGCAATTTTTACATCTTTTTTTGAAGCAATTTTTTTTCTAGGTAAAGTAGTCATCAGCTCTTTTATGGTTCTTCTGCAGGGCCTACGCCCTACGCCTCCGTCGTTGAAAATCAAATCATCGCTGCCTATGATGGCTCAAAAGAGTTATACTTTGCTAAGATTAGTGACATACGGATCTGAAGCATGGTCTCCAACTATAATAAATAAATAAATAAATTCACACAACATCTCATACATTGACCTGACTCCGTACTAAGTAGCTTATGCACTTGTGTTACAGATATCAGACAACAGAGGATCACAAATATAATACTTAAATACATATATAACACCCAGACACTGAACAAACACAAGTGTTCATCACACGAATGTTTGTCCAGGGTGGGGATCGAACCCACGACCTTTGGCGTATGAGGTGGTATAATACGAGTATAAAGCCTTTATTTTGCCCACTGCATGCCAAACACCTCCATCATAGAAAACAAATCATCGCTACTATGATGGGATTATGCTTGAATACCACAGTGGCCACCGTGGGAGAGCCACGCTTTGGCATAAATGTGCCGGCTCGACCGGAGTGATACCACGGCCTCACAGGAGATTGCTGTAAAGACTACCTGCGCTGTGTTTCGTCGAGTGAATGAGGGTACCGAAGGCCCATTCAGTGGAAAGTGCGTTAAAGGTTGACAGCGCACTTGTGACTCTACTGGTGTTGCAGGTGTCTATGGGTGGCGGCAATCGCTTACCATCAGGTGATCCATGTCGTCTGCCATCTATGATGTATATGAAACTGCGCGCGCGCTTAACCTTCAGTAATGAATCAGTTGTGCTACTACGAAGACGTTTGATTACACGTTTGATACATTACTGTCGAAATAGCAAGATGCGCAGCCATAAACAAAACTCAACATTACATGACCATCTTACAAAATTTCCCGTTATATTCCGATCTACAGACTTTCCTCCGAGAAACCGCAGTGTTTCATAAAAATAGTTACGTAACGCTTTGTAATATTTTACGTAAGGCATCCATTTACCTCTTGGATGGCCGAAAGCTTTCACCGGCGCGTACTAGCTCCGATATTCGACCAATAATTCACAATCGCATCTTCCTTACACAACAATTCCATTTATTGAGCGTATATAAATGTTGCCGGTGATTCGTGTGGTTGGACAGGTTGCTATGTTCCTGGATTGATAGATGCGGAACCGTTTTTAATGGCAAGTGCATTTTTTTAAATATTTTTTTGGTAAGTGGGAAACCCACGCTTTGGCTTGAATAGGGCAGAGCAGATTTTATATCATGGCCTCACAGGACACAAGATTTTGTTTATGTGATAAGTGCAGCAGACGAGCAGAAGGTTCACCTGATGGTAAGCAATTGCCAGATCAGATTTTTACCACGGCCTCACAGAAAATAAGTTATTTTTATGAGATTGGTGGCAGACGAGCAGAACCTGATGGTAAGCGATTGCCAATGCCCATAGACACCCGCAACACCAGTGAAGTCACGAGTGCTGGCAACATTTAACCCCCTTCCCCCCGATTAGGCCTCCGGTGTCCTTTGTAGCTACCTGACACGTAGCGCCATCTTTGGTTCCGAAACAAATGAGGGTTACGTAGTTCCCTCGGTGGCACAGTGGGTAGTGTGTTACACTTTAAAGCGACGCCTGCCCTTTGGGTTCCGGGTTCAATCCCCGGGTTTAGTCGGAGCAAAATTTGTACCTGAGTTTGTTGTTAAGAAATACTCAGTCCGACGTCTGAAAGATGGCGGGTACCCGCGTGTCTCGCAAAGCACGTTAATCTGTTGGTCCTGCGCCTGATCCCTCTTCGCTCATGTCACGCTAGTCCCATATCGAAATATGCGGGTAAGGGAAAAGAGAGTGCACATGTGTCTGCGCACACACTTGTACACTATAAATGGCCTGCGTCGACGGCTGATCGATGAATTTTGCCGCCATAGCCGTATAGGTTAGGAAGAAATTAATCCGAAAGAGGCATGCTACGAAACTTGAGAAAATTCGTTCCTTGAATCCAGGTTACCCGACAGGCAATCAGTCCGATCCCGCCCACCACCTGCAACATATAAATACTGCTACATACACACGTACCCATCTTTATTGCGTCTATATTTCAATCGGTTCACGCTACGCCGCATCTCGATATTATTTATGACCCCGGTCTGCAACCTACGCCGTGCTAGTCTTAACGATACGTGAAAGATGTTCCGTATTAAACGCTTGTAACCATCTCCGTGGAACGGATGGCTTCAATCTACAACGATAATGTGTCAATAAAGTCGTGGAGTTAATTGATGGCGCCACTGACGTCCATGTCATAGGTAGCCCAATGGGCTATCTATACTATTTATAAAGAGATAACTTCTATATACAACGACAAAGCTTATAGGTAAACCGAAAACACGAAACGCTTGCGCGATGTAATTTAGCACAGCGCCATCTATTGGTTCATTTCTGAATTACGGTCCCGAAGCGAAGTGAAGGCAGGCCACTATTTTAATAAATAAATAAAATACGCTTTTTGCTCTCATCTCTAAGGTCAATACCTTACTTCAGTTTAGCTACACAATTGTGGCGTATACAAAATCTAGTCGCCCTCACTTTATTTCGGGGAAGTAGTTCGACTATCTACCAATACAGTGTTTCGAGTTTTCGGTTCACCTATAAGCTTTGACGTTTACCTAGATCATCTTTATAAATAGTGTAAATAGAAGATATCCAAGATTCTAAGATTTTAAATTTTCAAAACAATCAAATAAGATGTTTAATACAAATGCCTCGAAATGGTTTTGGATTACCTGTTAAATTTTTGTTCCCATACATAATTACGTCGTTCATAATGAACGTATCTGTCAACATTTACATTCCTTTATCCACGTGTTTTACTAACTATTGCAATGCCCTTACAGGGCCCACATTGTACTTTGAAAACACCTGTGTAAGTACTATAATATTTTATACGAATCTGTTCTCCAATGTGGCATGCAATAAATGATTATTATTTTGAACAACATAATTTGTTCAATGACTATTAGCGAATTCGCATAAATTGAATTAATGTTTTCGTAAAAGTTGGTCACGTGACTTAGACATATTGTATGGGGAGTTGGCCGTCTCCCATAGACACCTGCAAAATCACAAGGACGCTGCTTATCTTTAACCCCCTTTCTATCCATTGAGCCTTTCCCTCCTAGGTACCCTCACTCACTCGACGAAACACAGCGTAAGCCATGTTGCATGCCAGTCTTCTGTTAGGCCGTTGTATCACTCCGGTCGAGCCGGCCCATTCATGCCAAAGCATAGATCTCCCTGCTGTTGCAATTGTAACTACAAAGACACTATATTTTTGAAACAGTTCTCTTTTACGCCGGTCGAGCAATTATACCAAAGTGTGGCTCTCCCACGTGCAAAACGTGCTAAATTTTTTTTTTTTTTTATTGCAAAATAAACTGTGTCTGTGTTTTTTTTTACTTTACGGTGAAAAACGATATCATCGAATTACGACAGCCTAAAAATTCCATAAATATTTTCTACAAACTGTCTACTTGTGTAACGAACCAGAACGGTGTAGCAAGAGCCACGGAGGGCTGTCTAAGCAATTTATTTCTCTGTCCCGACACAGGGCTTCTGACATGTCAGGCTGGAGTGGCCTATTGTGGTAAATAAGTCATCCCCTCTTATTTGTTAATGCTACGCCACAATTTGTGAAAGAGGATCTGCCGTCCCTAAAAGGCAAATACGAGTAATGATATCTAACCATATTATAGTACTTAGGTTACGTTTAGGCATAAATAAATAAATTTATAAATTCAAACAACATCTCGTACATTGACCTGACTCCGTACTAAGTAACTTAAGCACTTTAGTTACAAATAGTGGCCCGCCCTCACTTCACTTCGGGGCCGTAGTTCATAAATGAGCCAATAGATGGCGCTGTGTCCAATTACATCGCGCAAGCGTTTTGTGTTTTCGGTTTGCCTATAAGCCTTGTCGTTGTCTATAGAAGTTATCTCTTTATAAATAGTATAGAAGATATCAGACAACAGAGGTTAGGTTCTCTACTGGAGTTGCAGGTGTCTATGGGCGGCGGCAATCGCTTACCATCAGGTGATCCGTCTGCTCCTCTGTCACCTATCACATAAAAAAAGGATATTTTGTTACATAGCAATAATTTAGTTTGGAGTGGGCAGGGATCTTTTGGTACAATTGAAGGTAGGAGGAAAATAAATAGCCACTTTAGCAGTTTTGAAGGAATTGATGTTTGTCTTACGGTAGGAAGTTTTACGAAGGGTCAAAAAGGTAGGGCAAGTATTCATTTAGAAGAAAGTATAATACATTATTAATCGTTTTTTTTTAGTGTAATAGGTGGCAGTCGACCATACCTACATATTAGCTAGTGTAGTCATAACCTAACCTTAAAACCCCCTTTCCTCTCGATTTGGAACTAGTGGGAGAGCCATGCATCGGCATGAATGGGCCGACTTGACCGGAGTGATACCATGGCCTCACAGAAGACCGGCGTGAAGCAGCTCCTGCGCTGTGTTTCGGCGAGTGAGTGAAAGTACCGAAGGCCCAAGGGGAAAGGACTTCAAGGTGTTGCTAGTGTCTGTGGGCGGCGGCAGTTGCTTACCATCAGGTAAACTGTCTGCTTATCTGCCACTTGTCACGAAAATAGGCTGATACTTTTATTATGTCAAAAAGCAAAAACTCGAAATATTTTTTGTAACCTTTCAAGGGGACGCAATAAAACCCTCCTAAAATTCTGCAACATTATCAAATAAATACAGATCGCAAACATGAGAGATCTTCTAGTCTTGGGCCTAGTGTTGTCGAATGCGATATCCCATTTATCGATATATCACTGTAAAAATAGTCGGCATTAGTCAACATCCGGAAAATATCAAACGTGAAAGCAGACAAACTGCGGGTTGTCCTTACTTGTTAAATAACCATTGGATCTCCATGGAGGAATTTCCATTACGTACATACAAAGCGCTATTCGACCTTCTTTACTATGATGAGCACTGCCAATAACTGTAACACTCTTCCTTACACCGCAACATTATTAAAGTACAATGTGAACTAAACATAAAATTGTGTGAAGTGTATTTGTATTGAATTTGGAGCCATTATGCATTAGACCATGGAACTGATAACATATTTTCTTTACCACAACCCTGAATGATGATCACACAAATCTTAACTTAAGAATTAGACTCTTTTCCCCAATGACTACCTACAACCTCAAAATTTGCTACTACTGAGTAAGCCCGCTCGCTTCTTCTCAACTCTAGGGCTTCAGTATGAAGCACATTTTCAGTAAGAAGTCAAACGTCAGTCGCTTCATTGTAATCACCCACTCCCCAAATCTTGAATCACAGTCTAAGCGTACTACGAACTCCAAAACGACAGCTTTGGAGGGATATAAAAAAATTAAGAATATATCGACACCTTTCACAACACTAAAAAGACGAAACCGGAACGGACAAATAAATATGCCGACGGACAAGTTCAAAGCAAACAGAAAATGTTGTTGGCGCAAAGAAAAACATGGACGTCTGTGAAGCGAGAAATTAAAATCTTGATCAAGCCGAAGCTATGGGCTGTCATCGCGTCTTTGAGAGAGAAAAAAGGTCAAAATCTCATGTTTTGAGATCTAAACATAACTTGATAGTTTTTGGCGGAAACTTCAAATCAGCGTGTTACGACCCAACATACGCCAAAGATTGCGGATTCTATCTTCATTTGTTTGATGAACTCTAGAGATTTTTGAGTACTTTTTTTTTGATTTGGTACTTAGACGAGCAGACGGATCACCTGATGGTAAGCGATTGCCGCCGCCTATATACCCGCAACACCAGTGAAGTCACGTGTCTTTGAACGTTCACAAAATGCATCTGCATTACCAAGTTTCAACAGTATAGTTCTTTAATTAATTTTTAAGCACATAGTTATGTGCTTACTGCGTGACGTTTCCGCTGCGCTCCGCAGCCATACTCACAAGCAAAAGTGGTCGAAAGAACCATAATATTTCTTATAGTTAGCTGTCAAATATAGACGGACATGTTAAATCTATAAGATCAGTAATTTATATTGTAACCCAAAAAATGCACCATTGGTCTAAATAACATTAAAAACGTAAAAAACCAAGTCCCGCAACGCAGGTCTGCCAACACAGAACACCAACTTCGCCCTCCATAGATCAGTAGCAAACTGGTACGGGCAAGTATCCTCAAATAATTTTTCACCCAACTGTATACTCGTATACAGGTACTGGCAAAGGGCAAAGTTGTTCCCGCCGCTAATACCGGGAGCGCTCTGGAGACCCGGGGAAGTTGGACCGGGAAGCGTCCGCTATTTAGCCGGGATATGAGTTTAGGACGCTGTAGCTCGGGGTGTAGGTACTTTTCTCCATCAATATACGGGCAGTACCTTAATGAAAACCGCTTTCAATCAGCTACATGTTAGGTTTAAAAAGTAGCAAGTCTTTGTTCATTGGTCAAAACTAAAGTCTGTTTTGTGATCGCTGTTAGATTGATTTATTAATTTTATCAATAGTGGCCCGCCCTCACTTCATTTTGGGACATACATTTCAATCACACCATGCTCTGTGTTTTGTAGAGTGAGTGAAAGTACTGGATGCCCAATAGGGGGAAAGGGTTAAAGGTTCGGAGCGCAGTTGTGACTCTACGCGTGTTGCAGTTGTCTATGGATGGCGGCAATCGCTTACCATCAGGTGATCTGTCTGCCACCACATTAAAAAAATCTATTATGTGGGCTTCCGGATTAAAAATACTAAAATTTTACGTTGCATTACTCTAGTGTCAATATAAAACATTATTTGCTTTTCACGATCTAACGAAATGATATCTACTGTGAAGCAGGCGGCAACCTGCACAGTGCACACTGATTGGACGATCGCCAGTTGCTTCGATCAGTAATTTTATGGTCACAGCACGACCTACGGCAAAATCAACGTTTCGACAGTTGACAATTTTACGGATGATGTCGGCTCATTGCAAAAACCCATTAATTACAAATCACCAAGTAAACTTTGAAGTAAATGGTCTTTTTATTACGGTTCTTCGGTGTTGTCACTTATGATATTACGAAAACAGTAAAAAAAATATCAGCCTATAATATACGTCACTTATAATATTACGAAAACAGTAAAAAAAAAGTATCAGCTTCTCAACAGAAAAACTCAGGTACAAATTTTTGACCCGACCCGGGGCGCCAAACCCACTATGCCACTTAGCCTGTAAACAACCATAGATTACGTGGCTAAAATAATTGATTAAAAAACCAAACCTATTGAATACGATTCAAAACTAATTTGGCTTTAACGAAAGTCCTTCGAACGAGTCCGCCCCCATCAAGAATTGGAAAGGGTAACTTTCTAAGGAATCCGTTTTGTGTCATCCTGAGTTACAACAATAAAGCCTGTTTGATTAGATTCTATTAAGTTACTTTGCTATCTTTAAGTTTAAGAAAGTTCGTTCTTTAGAAGAGTTTTGATTTTTCGTGTGCGACGATTCAGTTGAGCAAAGATTTTGGGAATAAGAGTTGCTAATGAAAGCAAATATACTTCTTTTTCTTTCAACTTAGAGCGTGATTCCAAGTGCATCCAAAACAGTCGCTTTGGACCCCAGGGCACGCTTTGATCTAATTTAAGATTTGGAGTCTGTTAAGTATATCTGTTATAAAGCGAAGCAATGACCTTCTCAACCCTTTATCAAGGGAATCAGAGCAACTGAATCGTATTTACGAGTCTCAGAGACTATCCGAAACAAGCTGATTTCCTTATGACGTTTTGGAGACCTATTTTTGAATTTCTCGAAAAAACTACTCGTTTTGCAAATCACGTCGTCTCGTGAGTCGCATGATTCATAATTTCCCCTATTTTTGAAATCACTCGCTTAGTGTGTCGCCAATCTTGTCAAAGTATAGTGTTAACTCGTTAATATTTGACGTGTGATTTGACGTAAATGCGTCCACTCGCCTCACGGAAACGAGTGGTTTACACCACTCGTTGCAAATCGCTCGTTTTCGAATAATTCAAAAATGCGGATGTCAAAAATCATGCGAGTCACACATTTTTTAGTGAGACGACAATTCAAAAATAGGCCTCCATTATTTGTGTCAAAGTTGACGGAACGCCGTCTTGTGGGGCGTCAGAGATGTCTGGAGCACAGAGTACTTTTACATAATAGGAAAGTCTGGAGGGAGGACGAGAGCCGCCAAAGACCTTAACGCACTAAACGTGCATGATTGTCGGATTGGCCCAGGGCCAAATAAAATGGCAAACTTTGACTTCGGAGGCCAAGACCTACCTTGGATCACTGAGCCAGCCTAGTAAGTATTTGGAAAACCTCCTACCTATGTACATGCCCGGATTTAAGCCACGACCCCTTATGGAAGGCACGTTCTTAACCACTGAGCCACATTAAAAAAGGACTTTTTATCTTCTGCACTCAGTTGTCAGTTACAAAGCTAAATGAAATCGTAAACAGTACAAGTTTCACATGTACGAATAGATTAGCAGACTGAAGTGCTTAAAACTAAGGTGAGTCGTAAATGCAGGCACGTTAAGCGGGGAGGATGGATCCAACGAGTGCGCTCACATAGTTGCTGGTGTTTAAAATTCAATTTAGTCCTATATCTTAGTCTTTATGGTAGTAGTGGCAGCTCATAAGTATGTGAGCTTAGACGAGAGTATGCAGTTTCGAATAGTAATATTATATTTTTTACGTGATGAGGCTAAATGAGCAGCAATTACCGCCGCCGCACTGGACAACCGGAACACCTGAAAGAACAAACTTTATTAAGAAATTTTAGTCACAATAAAGTATTTTTTATACTAGTGTGGCAGCTCTTATGTTACAGATATCAGACAACATAGATGTGATGCTTAAATACATATTATATTACACCCAGATACTGAACAAACACAAGTATTCATCATAGAAATATTTGCCCAGGGTGGGGAACAAACCCATGATCTTTGGCGTATAAGTCAGGGTCACGTAAACCCTCCGAGGAATTTTTTAAATGTAATATTTACTTAAGAATAAATTTCAAAGAATTGCTATACCAAAGATAAAAATTAAGTCAGGGTCACTACCAAATGCGCCATCCGGTCAGTTTTCAAATACCTACATCTGTATTTTTTTATGATATAGGTGGCAGACGAGCCGACAGACCACCTGATGGTAAGCGATACCGCCGCCCATGGACTGCAATACCAACAATTTAGCTCTATTTCTGCGAATGTGGTTTTGATACTTAACGGCATTTTACCTTATGGACGGCAGCCCCGCTTTTAAGTCAGTAAGTGTAAACTAACATGTAACAAGACAGTCATAGCTTTCTCGCAGACACAGTTTCGCGTTGTAAATCTACAATAATTACTCGGCTGCGCCTCTACATTGTCCTGCATATAACACACAGCGAACAAACATACGGTTTATTGCGAATGCACTTAAGCCCAGCTTATATTGTTGCTCGTAGTTTACGGTTTAAATGTGTATGTGGAGTTTTTAAAGTGGGGATGCAAGATTGTTATGCAGCTATAAAGGGGAACACCTTTTTAAGTTCTGGAGTTTTAGGAAACTTAAGGTACTGCTGAGTTCTGACGTCTGACGTAAAGAGACGCGACTACAAAAGACCGGCGTAAAGCAGCGCCTGCGCTGTTTTTTGTCAAGAAACTGTGCCGGGGTAAAATCAGTTATAACTAACAATTTTTTTTTTATGTGATAGATAGCAAACGAGCAGGTGGATCAACTGATGGTAAGCAATTGCCGCCGCCCATGGACACATGCAACACCAGTGGAGTCACAAGTGCGCTGCTAACCTTTTATCCCCTTCCCCCCGGGTAGGCCTCCGGTACCCTCACTTACTCGGCAAAACACAGCACAGGAGCTGCTTCACGACGGTTTTCTGTGAGGCAGTGGTATCACTCCGGTCGAGCCAGCCCATTCATGCCGAAGCGTGGCAGTTAAACCAAACATTTGTGACAGGTTAAATTATAAGTGCGCTGCTAACTTTAAAATCTATTTACAAAATAGGTACAAAAATACAAAATAATTTATATCTTCACTATCACAGCCATTGTTTCATAACGAATTTATACTCGGCAGATTTATTTTATTTTAGAGATGTACCTCATCAAAATGTCGAGATTTCAAATAGCCTATTCAGTGCTACTACAATATGGATGGACGTTAGCCATGGACCATGGGAGAGTCACACTTTGGTATAGGTATGTATTTTTTATGTGATAGGTGGCAGACGAGTTGCCAGATAGATCACCTGTAAGCCGCCGCCCATAGCCAGTCTATATGTTACGGATAACTTGATATACCGAACATTATTAATACGGACCGGTCATTATGACTAATGAGTGCCGGTCAATTTGATAAAATTCTTTATTTTACGTCTTATTTGAGTTTGAGATACCGGCTCGACCGGAGTGATACCACTGCCTCACAGAAAATCGGCGTGAAGCAGCCCCTGTGCTGTGTTTCGCTGAGTGAGTGAGGGTACCGGAGGCCCACCCGGAGGCCCATCCGGAGGGGAAGGGGATAAAAGGTTGGTAGCGCATTTGTAACTCCACTGGTGTTGCAAGTGTCCATGAGCGGGAGCAATTGCTTACCATCAGGTGATCCGCCTGCTCGTCTGCTATCTATCACATAAAAAAAAAAGAATTTAATTTGTAAGAATAAATAATTACTTCATCAGACCTAATTAAACATTCGAGATTTAAAATCTTATCGTTAATAACATAAAAAACTGATACTAGATTCTAAAAATAACAGCGGTAAGTCACAGTGACGAAACACTCATACGAGCATCCCTATTTGTGAACGCAAGAACTATCTCGGAACAAATATCAAAGAATCATTTGGAGATATCAAACAGCACTAAAATCCGGAAGGGTTTCCTCGTAAGTACGAAATTGCCTTGGAAAATAATAATATTGGTTTTTAACTTCCGGGATGAAGTGGGGAATATGGGAACAGGATCGGTGCTACGTGCTTATGAAACGAAGAACTGAAAGATATTCATTAGTTATTATTGTACTTAGAAACTGATCTTGGAGGTTTTCATCAGTATTGATGGAGAACGTACAGTCATGCTAACAAGGTTATATACTCGTATATTCAGGAAAAAAATCTTTTTCCGGCATTATAGAGCTAATGAACGGAACCCTGTTCCTTACGTATTTACGTATTTTAGAACGATTGTACCGTTGTATCTTACTTGTTGCCCACTACTACATTTCACAAATCAACGAAGGTGTAAACATAATATCTACAGTGTAAAAATTTCACTGCCAAATTACTTTGGTCGAGCCGTCCCATTTCATGCAGAAGCGTGGCTCTCCCAGTGTTGTCTAAAAACTCGTCAACTTGCAAGCTTCTTATACTGGTGGATTTCACTACTTCATCCTTAAGCAACCGCGTAGCAGACGAGTTATGTTTCTATTTATTTTATAAGTGTGTGGTTCGATTGCTAGTTGGCCACGTCCGCTCGTCCCGTTTCCCGTCGGGAATCGTAAAACGAACGATAATACACGAGCTAATGCATTCCCCAGTGGAGGATATTTTTTACCCTGTACGCTTCTCTATGCTTTGTGAAGTCACTTAGCAATCTTAAAACTTTCATTGAGGCTCGGTTAGGACCTTGTATTTTATTTACTTAGAGAAAACCATCATAGCCTTTACCTTGTCACGCGTGGAGAGCAAAGATATAGGTAGCTCAAGCTGTATAGACAAATCTTCCGAATAGCAAACATTTAATAATATTCTTTGAAAATTTCTTATTTATGATATGGTATAGATGTACTGTCGGATGAAGATTGGTCGAATCGCACGAAGACCAACAAAAGCACAGCGTTTATGTAGATAACACCTGCCTTAAACTCAATGCGGAATAACTTTCAATCTGATCTTTTAATTACGCCACTAAATCTATTTTCAACCTCATTCAATTGTAGAATTAGTTCCACTTTAGCACCTCCTGCCTCCGGAATCCAAAACTTTGGGACCCTGGCTGTGAATCACTTGATAACTATCACAATACGAAATTACAGACTCAACTATGCCCGCCATCGAAACTACCCTAAGTGTAATATCCCCCGTTTTTGCCTTGTTATTAATATTGGACCTTTAGCTTATAGCTTACAAATGTTATTTAGTCGATTTGGGACAATGGGTTGTGAAGCCCGAAATGCTTCGATTTTGGGTTGAAATTCTGTAGATGAGAAATGTGGCTTTTCTTATTGGACAACTGTAACGCGAAGGAGTAGATAGAAAGGTTAGCATCAGTGACCAGTGACCTTATCAACGAAAAAATTGTGTTGCTAAAATAGTCCATCAATATTTTTTGTGGTTTTTGTTTAGAGAAAAAATCAGAATCACATTCTGATCAAAATACAAAAAAGAACTATTTTTTATTGCAATTTAATTTACTGAATTACTTTGTTTTAAGAATTTAATAGTTTCAAATTAGCACCAATAGATAGGAGTCATGTATCGCACAAGTATTGAAACTTTTTAGTCACGATGTGATTGCCTTATTTTATTTATTTAAAAATTATCTATCTAGATAAAAAAAATCTTGTGTTTTTTACACCAGAACTGTTATTTTAACATACTCTCGTATCAGTTTCTTGACATCAAAGATATGCCGCTAGAAACTCAAAGGTAACTACCTGCTAACACACAACTCTAAATTATATTAATCCCTCATTAGCATAAAAAATTGAAACTTATTAAATATTAAACGAACGTAAAACACAAATAGATAGTATTTTGCACTGTCTGTCCATAACACATAGCATGTTATTATAACTTCAAGTTGTTTTTAATAATTCTCTATTAAAATAGACGTTTAATAAGTTAAACCAAAATAGACTCTAAGTGCAGTAACATGATGCGACGACTTAATTACTACTTGTAGAGAGCTCACAGACTAGCGACAGTAACAATATATCGACACAGACTACCTATTTTGGCTTACAACATAATATGTTTGCGCGAACACTGTAAATGTGTGATCATTAACCATAACTAAGCACCTGGAGCACTACAAAATATACGAAACAAACACGTTGTAATCACACAGTCATAAGCTCTGAAAGATGAACGCGAACCGTGTATGTATGAGTGAGAAAAGATATTGTAGGGTAGTTATCCTGTTCGTCGCTCGCAGTGGTGAGGTAACCAAGCGGAGATGCGTTCAGTCAGTCAGTAATCAGTGAAAGATAGTGCCTTACTTACTATATGGAGTCTTCATTCATACACTATGTCTAGATGACCAACTCAGCGCCATTAAAATCGAATAACCTACAGCCGAGATTGAACTATATTGCCATGCTCAGCGCTCACAAAAATCAACAACACAATTGTTAGTGATCAAAGATTTCTGCCCAGTGATTGAGTTATTAATTTTGAGACGACGTAGTTTTTTTGGCAGTTGTAGCCTATCATTGGCGAACTGTAGCCTAACAGTGAAAAACTGTAGCCTATTAACGACAAACTGTCGCTCATCTGTGGCAACTGTTGCTAACCGCTGATCACGACCTGACGTAATCATGTTGTCGCTATGATATGTCGCTAGTCTGTCAACTCCCTAAGTGCTCGCTCGACTCAACAGCACAAAGTAGCGATCAAAGCTGCCTGCTGGCCCGTAAGCTGGTAATTTCACATTTGAGCTACAGCTCGGCGTGTGCCATTCTGTGATATTTGTACAATATTATGAAGTAGAATCTCGCTAATACCTACACAGGGTGTATCTGCGAACATTCGCATCAGTCTAACTACGTCTTTTACCTACTATTCTGAATAACATGTTTTGTTTTAATAATTATAAATTATATTTGTTTAATAAATCGACTTCTAGCCTCATTTTCATTGAACAATAATGTTTTTGGGATTGTGTGGTCTGTAATTTATAAATATTTAATCTAAGCGTTATTACCATCTTTCTACTAAATCCTAAATAATCTAATCAAACATTCATGAATAAATATGGAAGAATAATGATTAAAGTAAATTGTTCAAACTTATTGGTAACTATAGCTTTGTTTATAAACGTTTTAGTCAATAATGAAGAACTAAAAACAAAGTTTAAGTAAAGAAAAGAATAAAAGATGTCAAACCTGTCCTTGCGAATTTAGATAAGGGACCACAACTAAAAATTCCATTAAAATTCAAAGAGCATACCAACTCTAATTATAATGAAAATTTAATCAGCTCAAGCCAAATTCCGCGAGAAGCAGTTTGTTTATTATTTAAATAAGAGTCGAGAACCCATTTGAAGGTTGCGACGAGCTGGCGAACTCGTAGGATTAAGCGGAATCCGGGAGTTTTGAGCAGATATTATGACGATCTTGATGAACTAATGAAGTTGAATGGGGTAAGTGTATGGTTCTGTTTATTAGGCTTTAGCATTTTAAGAAAAACGTATTGAGTAGGGCTGCGAACTACAGAGCTCCTAAGGTCCACAGGCTTCTTAGGAAATGGCTTCAAACAGAAAAGATTTTTGTACTAATGTACATTTTGGTTCTGGCCCTGTTTTACACTCACAAGATCTCATCTCCGGGCTGGACAAAAATCGTGTGAAGGCAATTCGTGCTTGTTCGGAATCTCTAGGGAAGCTATGTTAAACAAATTAAGACAACGTCACATAAAATACATAATTGTCCTGGTCCCAAACTAAGTTTTTCTCTTGTACTGTGTAAAGTAAAAACAAGGAAGGTACACAAACTCCCAAAATCAACATAATACAAGTTTCATCAACAAACAAATATTTGTTGACGGACGCGGAGATCAAACCTGCGACCCTTGCGTCTCAATTTTTATTTTTGTTGTGGTTATGTAAATTTTTGGTTGTTTTAATTTTGCGGAGGCAAACATTTTTTCACAAAAAAAAAAACACTTCTCCATTACTCGTTGGTTGCATGTTAGACAGACGAACAGACGGATCAATGGTAATCGATTACCGCCGCCCATGGACACCTGCAACACCAAAGGAGTCACAAGTACGCCTACCTACCTTTTTAAAAGGAGTACGTTTGCAAATTTAAAGGATTTGCAGGTCGTACCGGTCCGTATATAATATAATACCATAGGCAACAGTTTGTAGTTCGAGTAAGGTAGGTATATTGAGAAACGCACACCTGTAGACTGCCTATCATGAAAATGTAATTTTTAAGGTAAAACACGTTTGGTTCATTATCAATCGGAGATTTTGACTGAATCTAGTAACTTAATGAGTGTCTGCCTGTACCAAATAGTTAGGGCAACTCATTTTCCAAATTTGAAGAGAACTTTGCTTACCAAGAGTAAGGACTGCAAAGTTTTCATGACGGTTAAAAGACACCACGTATGATAAAATTGATGATTCATCATCCACACATCCTGTTCCCACGGTTATTTAGGGTCGGTAAAGAAATGTATTGATTCTTACATTCATCCCGAATAGACGTCATAGGACTTTTTTCTCTCTTTCATCCATTACACCATAGCCCAGCCTATGGTGTGTAAGCCATTCATCTGAATGACTGACTGTTACGTAACCTATGGATTTCATCTTAAATATCCTCCAACCTATACTACGGCTACGGTAGCCAATCTTAACTATCAGCCACATGCGATTAAAGAAAAATTGGGCAGCAAGGCTAACGGCTAAACGTCCGTAACTTTTGAATAACAAGGTCACTGACATTTTTTTTTTCTATACTATCTCATTATTCATCTCATCTCATTATACGAATTTTCTTGGAACTCCAAATGAAATCCGTGTAACATTTTATTAAGTTCATTAGCTTACTTTTAACGAATAGGTACACAGGATTTCAGACAGACTCTCTTATTTTAGCGTGTATTTCCCGGTTGCATCCAAATCAGTCTTCTTAGCGCGTGGGATACGTTTAGACCAGTGGTCCTTAAACGGTGGTCCGCGGACCATTGGTGGTCCCAGGAGGCATTCCAAATGGTCCGCGAAGACATCGTAATAAACAAGTGACGTGACGTGATGAGTCGAGTCAACACAACGCAAACGGCGCCGCGACGCATATCCGAAGTGTGTGGTCCCTGACACGACAGATTTTTTAAAATGGTCCCTCATGACTTAAAGGTTAAGAACCACTGGTTTAGACCATGATTCAGGGTTTTGGGAGTTTGCTTATTACAATGAAGCGACTGCCATCAGGCCTTTGTAACCATTTAACAGGGTAAACAGACCAATTTAAGAAACTAACCGAAAGGTGCAGTTTTCCTCACGATGGTTTCCATCACCGCCGAGTTATTGTTATCTTAGATAAAACTTATTTCGTAAGACTTCAACTGAAATGCGTGCCATATTTTATTAACTTCATTGACTTACTTTCAACAAATAACTTGCTACTAGGGTTGCTATCATTTTTGCATTGGTCTTTATTTTTATACTTTGTTTTTTTTACTTACCTAATAGCCAATGTATTGTCACTTTTCTACTATCAACTACGCAGATAGCTGACTGATGTCAACAATGGTTGACATTTCAGGTTAAGTTGCGTTCAGAAATTTCTTAGGTGGCGCTGGCAAGAGACGACATTCGATTCAACATTAATCGATAAATGGTTAACAAAAAATTCATACAATTGCCACATTTCACCAAAGAACCATTATGACCAAAATATTTCAATGTTTCGCCGAGAAAACCAAAAAGGCTTCTTCAAGTTTTTGGTTATGAAATTCTCTTGCGAGAGCCATTTTCAGTTCGTAAATGAGGCTGAATTCGTTCTTGCGTAACTGGGGAAACTTAAATGAGAGGCTATGGATATTACACTTTCTTTGTCAGCCGAATTTCTTATAAACGTTGATTAAATAATTTAACGTTGTTATCTACTCTATTTTTTATAAGACTTCTTTAGACAACCTCAAGGCTTAATGTAACCCGAAAAGACGGAACACTAGCGCAATGTAACGGATACCCAGCGCCATCTATTGGCCAAGGTTGGAGCTAATAGCAAAACTCTGTTCCAAACGCGAAATGAAGGCAGGCTACTAGTTAGGTATTTATTTATTTATTTAGGAAACCCAACAAGGCACGCACTACAATAATCTTAAATCTAGCGCAGTAACTAATTCTAAGTGTTGTCTTAATTATAGGTTATTTAATTAAAACACAAAGTACGTATAGCCACAGATCAAAGTATGCAAAACTTTCAAATTTCGTCAATCGGCTCTCATAATTATTATTGTCCAACACATAAGAACAGAAAATAACCGACAGACCAACAAATCGGCAGTAGCAGAACATCTGCTGGAAAGCGGGGTTAATCATTGGATGGAGTTTCACGCCCCAAAAATCCTCTCCACTGATCGTCATTACCACACTAGAGTAGTACGTGAAGCGATTGAGATCAAGAAACACCAGACTTTCAATCGGGAGGACGGGTTCAAATTATCGTCGGCGTGGAATCCAGTGATAAATAAATGTAAACCGCGCCATTTTCCAATACAAAGCACAACCAACCAGGATACTGTTAGTGTAGTGTGTCGGAGTGACTTCACTGACAGTTTATTTAGTGGCCGTGCAAATATCGAAAATGAGAGGGTATCTGAAGATGCACAAGCCGGGCGTAGCAGACGACGCCGTGCGCCTCCAGTTCGCTTGTGACCACGGCTGTTGTAACGCAGCCGAAACGTCAAGCAGTAAGTGCTAAAATGTACTTATTTAATTTCGTCGCGTTTAGTCCTGTTTATGTAAAGTATTTGTATAATGCAACGCGAAAGTTTAAAAACATAACATAAGAACAGGTTTGAATATCAAATGTGACAAGTTATGGTATCCTGATGGTCCTGATGGTGGACGGTCTAAATCTCGTGATTGACTTTGTATAAAAAGTTTATATAAATCTATGAAAAAAGAAATCTAAAATACTTGAGGGTATTTATGGTAATGTAAATATATAATTTTATTCGACTTAAGTATAACTTTTCCCACTTAACTCTAACTTTCCTTGATTTTACTAAGCCTATATGAAACGAGCCAAAACAGCCACGCTCTAACAATAACCCTGAATCTGTGAAAGCACGTCTATTTCCTTCTCAAACAGGTAACTCAAATCCATCGGTCAACAAACGCTCCTGACAATGCCAAGACATTTCTCATCTATCCCATTTAATTACACCATAATCGACCCAATTCCCAAATTGATTCCAGTCTGAAGAATACGAAACTATGTACAGAGAGTAAAACGCTGTTCGATTTTCGCCTCTAAGTAAAAGAGTTAAGAGTGAAGTTGTAATAAAAGGGGAAGACAAAGATGTTTTCCTTACTAATAGAATGACAAACATCCAACGATGTAGAGGGATTGCTTGTCATCTGTCAGAATTCCTCTTCAGTCGGGCTTTCCCACAGGGAGTGTTGGGGAAGAATAACCGTCTAAGTAGGAAATACTCCTTTTATGGCTTAATTTTTTTATGAGGGCAGAAGCAGGCGCCCCACAAGGTGGACCGATGATCGGATGAAGGTTGCAGGAATACCTTGCTTGCGGTGGAAAGGATTGACCTGTGTACACAACATTAAGGGAGGCTATATCCAGCGGTGGACGTCTATTGGCTGAAATGATGATGGTAAATAGCACAGTAAACGTACCCTAGCCTGATAGTGAGCAAAAGACAATTGCAACAAAGACAATGGTATGGTATCCATTAGTATTGCCATACTTACCGTCGAGAAGTTTATTCGCGCATCGTTGTGAGGGTTTCACTTGGAAGGACAAAGAAAAGATAATAATGTGTCAGCACCTATACTCTGATTTTTAATCATGTGGAGTAAACTGACAGATGTCAATGTGTCATCCCCATATATTACCACTCAATTTGACAGTTACAAATGTCAAAATATATAGAAACTTGACATTTGGATCTGTCAGTTTACTCCACATGATTAACTAGCGGCCGCCCGCGACTTCGTCTGCGTGGAAAAGTAACTTTTTACCCCCCTTTTAACCCCTTACAACCCCCTTAATATTATTATGTTAAATTTGATACCATAAAAACGGTCATTGTGACTAAACCTTAAAAGATAGACATATGCCGTCGCGGACTTTTTTTTTAGATCATGTATAGAGGAATAATTCTTTCATACATATTTTTTGTGTATCTTGAAACCGTTTTTCGCAGCGCACGCAAAGAAAGCCTTACAAAAATGAATATTTTCCCCGTTTTTTACACATTTACCGCTCTGTCTTTGCCTCTATTGGTCATAGCGTAATGTTATTTAGCCTATAGCCTTCCTCGATAAATGGACTATCTAACAAAAAAAGAATTATCAAATCGCACCAGTAGTTTCGGAGATTAGCGCGTTCAAAACAAACAAACAAACAAACTCTTCAGCTTTATTATATTAGTATAGATATTATATTAGTATAGATAATCAGAGTTTAGTTAAGTTTCTTCATGGTACGGCAAAAATATATTAGAACAGCTAAAACTGCATGGTTTAGCTGGCTTTCCTAGCCTTAGAAATTAAGAAGAAGAAATTATGTATCGTAATTATCGAAAAAACTAATTTTGTTATGACAACAACAATGGATTGACTGATGAAAAATGTTTCAGAACTGATTAAGACGTTAGGGACGTAGATTTGACCTCTCGTAAAGTCCAAACATGCGATGTTAAAAATAGATACATAGTGTATTTATCAGTTGCTTGTATTAAAAATAGGCGTTAATTATTATTATGGCCTTATATTATTGTAAATGACTAGGTACATATATTTTTATTAAATAAATATCTCGATCTGACATGTGAACAACTGCTACTTTGTAACTGTACAAATACTTCAAAATAATAATCCTGTGTGTAAATAATGATAATTTTTTATCTCAAACAATTGACTGATAAAAATGAACTTCTTTACTTACATTCTTTCCTATTTGCTGCCACCACAGATGGTTTCCAAACATTTCTTAGCTAATGTTATAATGAATTATTCGATACCATGTACGATACATGGTGTATCACAAAGCTGTTGACTGTGTGTAAGTGCAGTTGGTAACACTTTAACCTGAATGCTTTGGTTATAGGACAACTCGCCCAAAAAAATCTCGCCCGAGAATTTCAAGATTTTTTAACCAGTCACTGTTTTAACGTAACCTAACCAATATTTTGGTGGTGATTATACTGACTAAACTCAAACTGAACGAAAAAATATTGGTGTGAAGTTAGGTTAGAGCGGTGACGAGCAAAAAATTTTGAAATTCTCGGAGAAAACACGTTTTCTCTACCCCCGAATGTGCTTAGAGCCCCGGGATGGGCGAACATTTGCGCCCAAATTTTTCTGTCAAAAATTTAAATTAGCCGTTTGAGAATCATGGTTTGACATACATGAGCAAGCAAACTCGTTTCAACTTGCACATGAGACCAACATGTACATTCTTTCAGTGCATACCTACTTAGATACTTATTTAATTTTTATTTTAGGGCATATGAAATTTTCCGCAAACGGACCGCCGCTTTGCACTTGGCTGATTTTGCATTTGTTTAAAAATCGTAGGTATGTCTAAAAACTGTGTCTAACTTATAATGAAACCGGAATATTATTACTTTATTCCTAATGTCTCAACAAGACCTTATGAGTATAAGTAAAGACACATACTCGTACGACCATACGTTACCTACAGTTTGAAAAATTCCTCATCCGATTATCACCTTTATCTCGAACACATTTGGTTTAATATCACCGAGAAAAGACAAGTTCCACAAACCCAACACATGTTACATACAACGTTAAGAGGGTGTAGTTGTTTACCGTTTCCCCTGTATAACTCAACTTACCCAGAGGGTCCGATGATAGCTGCATATCAGTTTTCAAAGGGGTCTGTAAGTAATATCCTGTATTTATCGCTAAGTGCAAGGGGAGCTTCCCCCAAAATAAATAGTACAAATCTTATTTATCAATGCTATGTTGAAAAATGTATGACACTATATGGAATTGAAAAGACGGCAACGCTACGCACTTGGCCGGTTTTATATCACGTACAGCATTGAAAGATTTCATGAACCAACAGAATGATTTTCGTCCTATCGGACAGATTAAATAACGGAAACTATTTTAAGATAACACAATCATATATTAAAAATCATATCATGAAAAATGTTAAAGCAAAGAAATTTTTCGGCACATTATTCGCCCCAAATATTTATATTCTTTTGGTACTACGTAGTTATTAACTTCATTTTAGCTAGAATTCGAACTAACATCTAAGTGGATTATCTAATATATTTTTACGATTCCCAGAAATAAGTACTTATATTCTGATAATTCCGGAGACCGACATCTGATTAATTTACTAAAAATAATCAGATTTGAAAACATTGGTGTTTTTTTTTTCTATTAATTTAACGAGCTTTGTCGACAATGTTAACTATAAGAAGTTGATTTATCGAGTTTTATCGATGGTTACTAGTGATCCCATCGATAGTGCGTGAGAGTTGTGGTCACAGACTTAAAAAGTTGTGATACCTCTTTAAAAAGTAAAAAGTCCATAGTCAAGCGTTTTGTTAAGTTTGTGAGCTTTTGCGTTTAGATAACTATCAGAATTTAATGAAAATAAAATTTTAATGTAATGTTATGGAAAAAAATTAACCAAGTATGTAGTATTATACAATTCTATAACGTTAATATCCCACATATTGCAATGTATTCTTCTTGCCATTCTTCTTTATGCTAGTGAGCTATTTTAGTGAACTGAATTTTGTTCATTATTAAGATAAATCATTGACATATTTTTTCCTTTCCGCCCACAGACTGAATTGTAATTATCGAAAATCAAATGTACAGTACAAATATTCAGCAAAATCGATTTTTATATTTTAAAATAAAATGTGTTTTTAATGCAGTTTTTCAACATGGCGCAATTTAAAAGGCTATACTCAGATGCATGGATACGAATGTATCGCTGCTTTTAACGAGTAGTCTAGGTACATTGCGATACATTCACGCGACAGTCGTATTGCTGCCGCATACGTATTATCGATACTGCATCGAGAATGAATCGTGTTTATATCATTGGAAAAAAAATCTTGAATGTTTTGACTTCATTTTAAAATGCATCTCTTGGTTAATGAGATACCGTCGTTGACTAAGTATTTGCGTTCATCAACTTTTATCCATAAAAAAATAAATTTATTTTAACTTAATAAGAGATTTATCACTGTTTAAATTATACGTAGGCGACAATGTAATCATTTCACGTCATTTCACACAAGGCTTTGTAAATAAAACGTTTAATACTAGAGTAGATTTTCATATCAGCGGCTGATTCCGCAATGGTTCCATATTTCCCTGGTTGCACAAAATATTTGACATTCAAATGGTGTTTCTGCTACTCTCCTGGTTTGAGGTAAGATTAAAATTTACAAGTTTTTTTATCTCTTAAAACTTCTGCAATAAGATGTCAAAGGGAATGTATTATTAAATAGTACTAATGAATAACTGATTTGATATATAAGCATCTGTTTTGTTAACTATGTTTTGCATGAATGCATGCTGTGGATTGTTTACAAGAAAGTGCGAGTTATATAATAAGAACTGTTTTAATAGTATTAAAAGGAAAGTGTTTTCATGTTTAACTACGATCTTTAACTGTTGTGTCGTGAATACTACCTAGCCTAGGTACAACTTAATCTTTTGACCGATTTTCACTTAAGTCATTAAGTATTCTGTGCTTAAGAACATCAATAACTTTAGAAAAAAACGTAAAGTATCAGCCTATATACTGTCCCAGTGCAGTATAAAGGCCTCCATCGTAGAAAAGCCATATTGCTACTATGATGGGATTAGGCTTAATTACCACGCTTGCCTATTATGGATTGGTGATAACCCGAGCAACGTTAGAAAATATCGATAAATGCCTTTGTTCGACCTGGGATTCGAGCACAGGATCCCAAAATCACGACCAGGTACTTAAAGCCACTAGACCAACTCGGCGTTCAATTAAGAACAATGAAATTTAGAAATATTTTTTACAAATTATGTCTATAAGCACAACCAGTTGTGATCAGTATGTAATGGTAAATTAAACATTTAACATTAATTGAAATCTGTAATGTCAAAACATAATTACTTATTCAAAATTCTTTATAGATAGATAGGTATATAACGTTTATTGGTCACAAAAGGGGGTTGTAAGGGGTTGAAAGGGGGGTAAAAAAGTTACTTTTCCACGCGGACGAAGTCGCGGACGGCCGCTATTTTAACATAAAATCAAATCAGTAGTGTAAAAACATAAAATTACTTATTTAAAATCCTACATTGTAGTGGGTACCTAATTAATTTTGAAAATGTTACTCACTCCAACGGCTCATCGACCCAAAATAAATCATGGCATCCGATATGAGACATTGCTACTTGTCCTGGTCTTGTTCAGCTTATCGCCAATCTCTTGCTTCCAGTTCTTTCAAGTCAGCGTTTAAAACAATTCGCCAGCAATAATGTGGATGCCCGATTTTAAAAATAGCTGCTTTTAACTAAACAACACGACCATTTTTTTTACAGAATGATTGAAATATGACCGGGCAAGATGAGTTGGAGCAAATGTTTACTGAATCTAGACAAACAGATAGTAACGACAGTGAAATAACAACCATCACACCGGGTGTTTACTATCCAAAACACAGTGAGTATGTCTATTTTTTTAAATCTATGTTAATTGCTATATTCAAAAGAAAAGTGCGTAATGACTTCGCCATCATCACAGCGTCCACGCACCTCCTTATTATGGAATGCGATGACGATGTGACATTGAAATTTTTAAGGAACGAGCCTACACCACAAAATAATTACACACAGAAGTTAGACTTTGACCTGATTTTGAATTTAGAAGAGTTCGTTGACATATGCTAGGGTTGTTGCCCGGCATGAGTACATAAGCGCGCGGCCTCTACCATAGTCCTCGACAGTTTGACAATCTTATGTCATAAGTTAGGATTAATGTGGTCGAAAAATCGTTTTTGCCCGTTAGTGCGCATGCGTGAGTACATGATATATTTTTAGCTCTTAGTGGGCAGTCAGCCTTCTGTGTCAATATGTATTTTGTGCCTACACCTTCCTTAAAGGCTGGCAACGCATTTTGGCTTCTTCCGGTGTGACTGATGGACATCAGCCACATCAGAAGGAGCGGAGGCGGTGGTCGGAGGAGGTTATAATTAGGTAGGTATCACTAACCATCAGGTGAATCGCTTGCTTGTTCGCTCGTCCCTACCAACTCATGATTGCGGTAGCTACAATGAAGCGACTGTCGTCTGGCCTTTGCAACCCACAAACTTCAACGCTAAGCAAATGGCTTTAATAAAAATACCTATACGTTGATGCTTGGATTCGAACCTATGACCTTCGATTCGGAAGGTGCATATTTGTATCCACTATCATCGTTTTAAAGTTTTCAAGATATTTCACAAAAATTTAGCTTATTAATTATACACAGTTGATGATAAATGCAAAATACGAACTTATATTTCCATTTATTTGAACGATCACTTAATATCATAATACCCCAGATAACGGCCCGGAATTTAAACCACTAAATCAACAGGAAGTTTTTCATGAGTTATTTAAATAAAATAAATTATTATGAATTGCAGGGCTGTCAAACCATATCCCAAGAGACCAACACAGAAACAAACCTGCAAGAGCAGTGCAAAAGAATGGAGAAATCAACGTCGAAAAATTTCTGAGCCAGAAACTTAGTTTCTTCTCTAATTGCTTCGTATCCTTAGTCGAAGCAAGATGGAGATGGACTATCACCTGTTTCATCTTGGCATTTATTTGTAACTGGCTATTTTTCGGATTCACCTACTGGGTCATTTCGTTAACGCATGGTGATTTGGCCGAAGAACATTTACCGCCGAATCAGAACACAAGCCAATGGACTCCATGCATCGAGTACATTTATGGATTCACGTCGACCTTCCTGTTTAGCGTGGAGGTTCACACGACGGTCGCCTATGGCAAGCGGTCAATCACACTCGACTGCCCCGACGCTATATTTGCCATGTGCCTTCAATGCATCAGTAGCTCAATATTCCAGGCGTTCATGGTTGGAATACTATTTGCAAAACTGACTAGGCCTAAAGCAAGAACGCAAACTATACTATTCAGCAGACACGCATTAATTAGTTTGAGAGACGAAAAATTGTGTATGATCTTTCGAGTCGGCGACATGAGGACGTCAAGAATTTTGAACATCAAAGCTTCGATGTTCCTTTTGAAGTTGAATACAGATTTTCCGTTTCTGGAAAACAATGAGCAAATTCAACTGGAAACTTATATGGATGGCTTGCGAGACGAGTTTCTTTTTGTGGCCTATATCAGTTGTTCACGTGATTGATAAGAAGAGTCCTTTGTACAAACTGTCGGCCGCTGATATTCTTTGTGGAGACATTGAAATACTGGCAGTTTTTGAAGGGATCATTGAATCTACAGGACAACCTGTGCAAGCAAGGTCGAGTTATAATGAAAGTGACATCATATGGGGACATAGGTTTCAGTCTATGGTCAGTTACGATGTGTACAAAAATATGTATGATGTAGATTTTTCTAAATTAAGTGAGACGGAACAAGTTGATACCCCATTGTGTTCAGCTAATGAGTATGATAATATTATTTCAGTAGTTAATTCCTTAGCTTTAAGTGATGATTGTTCGATCTTTAATAATAACACTGCTAGCTGATAAAATTGCGAAGCATTCGCTTATACAGTGTTGAGTTTCCGTGATAAGTAATTATTAATAGAAAATTTGTTTTCTCATGAATCCTGTTGAAGAAATATTAAGTATAGGACGACGACGACGACGTCCATAATTTGTTTGCATAAATATTATATTACAATTTGTTATTTTGTGAATGAAGACGCTTGGCTCAAATATCTAATTATGATACTTAATTTGGAAGTTATGATGAGGAAACAAATAAACATACATCTGTATATATATATATATATGTTTATTTGTTATCAAAATCATAATACTTCGCCGTAGTCTGTTAAAAACGGGATCATAATATTATTTCGACTGCGCTGCCTGTTCGTCTGTTTGTCATCATGTACGTATGTAAAATATGATGACAACACCATGATTTATAAAATATCCAGACTAGTGAAATTATCAAAGATGACGAATTTTTTATCATAATACCTACTACTAGTAACGAACAACAAAATAATATTTCAGTTCATCTAAATAATTTTTGTGGATATCAATAGAACTTTCCATAAGTTGATAGAAGAAGTATAATATTATTGTTCCTCATAAAATGTAAGTCCTGGGCAGGATCCGAATGCAAAACCCTAGACGCAAAAGACAGGACAGCAAATGCATCAGCAAGCGCATCGAAAGTATACCTTAACAAGTACAAATCTATCAAAGCTTCAATATTCCACAACATAACCCAATTTGCATCGCCCCCGTTTCGAAATGCAGCCCCCGACCCAAAGGGCGTTTTAAAGAACAAATCTGCCGATTTGGTCGCACTGGGAGAGTCCATCTTTGAGCACGTTATCCGTTAATGGACTTGCCTCGTATGTGGACGTCTAAGCACAATAAATTCCAAGGAACTTAAAGCGTAAGTCTAGAATTTATTCCGGACTAGATTCTGGGCGTGGTTTTGCCAGTATTTCTCTGAATCCGTTCTCTAATACCGTTTAAAAGTAAAAGAATTTTGATTTACTGAGCGTCCGATTAAAAAGTTTAATAAAAGTGTCCAAGAATAGAATTTGACGACAGTTTATGTTTTAAATAATTACCTAATTATTGCAATGAAGATAAATTGTAACAAACTTAATTAGTGTATAAGGGTTATTTACCGAAAAGCAAATCTTTTTTCAAAGAGGTCAATACCATAAACTATAAAACATGATCTTGGACAGAAAAAGAATAATGAAATAAATATATGACATGAAAAATAATATTTTTATTTTTATTGGCTGTAGGAAATGCAGAAACCTGAACGTTTCGAATAGTTTCTGAAACGTGTAACCATGATTCAGTTAGTCTGGTTCCCCTGTTAAAGGATTGCAAAGATCAGACAGCAATCGTTGCACTGCTGGACATAGGTCCCTAATGCACGCCACTGCTCTCGATTTTCGGCCACTCTCTCTCATCCCACACCAGCCAGCCTTCGAATGTCATCATCCCATCTTGTCGCAGGGCGGCCAATACTATGCTTACCGAGTCGCGGTCTCCACTCAAGGACTTTACGGCTCCAACGGCTGTTAGTTACAACGGCTAATGTGACCAGCCCCCTGCCACTTACTTATCTATAGTAGTATTTTCCATCTAATCCGCTAGATTCATATTCATATTCTTTATTGCACTCCTTATGTTACAAAAGGTGTTAAAAAAACAGAATAGGTAATTAGTTACAATATGGACCCTGTCGGGCACGGCAAAGGTAAGAGAGGGGATGAGACACCTTACGCTTAATTAGTAATCATTAGATGATTTATTTCAAATATTGCACTTATAAACTTATAACTTATCTTCTAAGATGGAAAATACTACTAGAGATACGTTTCATAGGTATGCGAATGCCCCTATTACACGCTGAGATGAGATGAGGAAGAACCTCTAACGAAAGTGACTAGACCAGAATAATAAATAACTGAAATATAACGGTCTCCGCCAACATTGAACCGCAGGCTCCTCCATTACAAGGAGATAACAATAAATTCTAGGAAACCACCACTTCAATATTCAAAGTGCGTATAAAAATTACGCAAAACAGGGCCATTTTGCGAAACTTGGCGTAAAATGTACGGACATTCTTTATTGTTGTAAGTTATTTAATACAGTTGGTCTGAACTTGATATCTTTAGCGAGTGTTTCGGTAATTTTTAACTTAGATGGTTAGCAGTCGTCAACTGTACGTGTTTCAAGAATTTTTTAGCTTCGCAATACAAAACCATTGAATGAACTGTCGTCTGCGGTATTTATGGTATCGGTCCATAATTACCCGTTTCGATCCGCAAACCTTCAAAAAGAGAGCGTATTCCTTTTTAGCCGATCACTTGTGACTGCAGCTGTGGTAAGCAATTATCGCCCTTCGTAGACACCAGTAATTGCTTATCATTAGGTGATCCGTCTATTCGACTGCATGTAATGTCATAAAACATATTTTTACGGTATAGACGATTCTTTATAAATAACAGTAGAATGTGCCCATGGCGTTGATCACTCTACTACTATTATGGAAATTCGTCAAAAACGTTTTAGACTCGCCATGCCAAATACTTAAACGAGTCACGTGGTTGAATTTATGTGGTGATTGTTTTTTTTATACTGTACATTGTCCTAGTTAGGTATCGGATATCTTCTTTAATGTCACCTTTTAACAATAATCTCTTAAAACTGGTTTTTAGGTCTGGTGGGAAATTCTAGAGCTCTATAGATTCATACATTCGTTTACATCTAACTCGATTTCAATGTCGAGTGCACGAAAATTGCCCCCTGGGGTCTGTTTCTTTCACACACAAGCTCAGCAAATCAGAGAAATCGTATAGACAACTCCACAAAATATTCTCCATAATTTCCAAAGTAACTTGAGAAGTTTTCAAATTTCTAATATACTGCGCTCAGTCTCTAACAAGGTTTGAGATGAAGTACTCACAATTAATTAGCACAAGTTTTAACTATGTTCAAGTAATTAATAGTTAAATCTAGCTGCGAATCAACTTGTGTTACGAATGTAAATAAATTAAGTAAGTTTCACTAGTTTTGTTACTTTTGCTGGTTTCTAGTATTGAAGTCATGATATATTCCACTATTTTCAGATAATAATAAACACAATGACATAAGTCATAGTCACCGGTGACATAAGCCACTTGCGACATTTTGAAAGTAAGAGTCCTATGTAATGTAATGTATCAGCCTTATACACTGTCATCCTGCAGGGCAAAGGCCTCCATCAGTAGAAATCAAGTCTAATAATGTTTGCTTAATGCGGATTGGTGATCACAAACCCGAGCTATGTTCAAAAAATTCGAGACATACTTTTTGCTCGACCCGGGAATCGAACCCAGGACCCCGAGGTCACGGCCAATTTTTTTATTTAGATTGTGATTTTGATTGGAACCGAAAACCCTATATGAGGAAAAGGGGCTGAAAAGGATGGCAGAGCACTTGTGTCTCGGCTGGTGTTGCAGGTGTCTATTTTCGGAAATTGGAAGCGGAGCGGAAATCGCCTGTTAACTACGGTATTTTACTTGCTAAATATGTGTATTTACCATGACCACTGGTGTTTAACAGAAAATAATATAAAAACCAAAATTATAAGGTAATTATTCTAAGCGCACCCCGTTGCTAAGCCGACTGACAATCAACAACCACTAGCAACGGGGTTACCAGCTAGATCTATCGCCAATATCGCTTTACCATTAGGTAGGTCAGTATGCTCTTCTGCCGGCTATCATAAAAAAGGTCTAAATCTGTACTATTTAATAGATATAAAATCTACTGACATCGACAAACCTTATATAAAAACCGAAAAAGTGAAACACTAACGCGATGCAATGGACGTCCAGTGCCATCTATTGGCAGACAATGGGACGAACTACTACTATGCGAAACGAAGTGAGGGCGGGCCACTAGTTTGCTTATAAAGCTGGTTATATCTAAATCACCAGCAGTATCAAAGTTATCAAACGCAAGCCCCTGCGCCACAACTTCTACTAAATATTTCAAAACAACACACGTTAAACTGCCATAATGTTATTTTACGACGATTTGGTGGCGAATCACCCATTCAGGTGCAAGCCTCGCGCGGAAAGCCAATATTGTACGTGACCGCCGCTTGCGTTGTTTGATTTTCATTGATAAAAATTGAACTCCCTTTGTGGCCCGTAATTGGACGGAATTATGGAAAATGTTTTATAGCTTCCAGGAGATGAGGCTGTTTGTGAGCGCTGTGATCGAGAGCGATTTATTTTGCGATTTCCGATTTCGAATTGTGGATTGGATGAGTCGAATTCGGGGACTTATTAGTAGGGCCGGGAAAATGTGTCGCGCGCGTCTTGCGTTTGCGTCATAAACATATTTTAGGCAAGAGTGAACAGACATCTTTTAGACAAACGCGTGCCATCCTAGACCTCATCGTCACTTTCTATCAGGTGTGATTGTAGTTAAGAGTTGGCCTATAGTCTATTAAAAAAAAACAACATTGAAACTTATAATAAATTAGTATCAATACCTTCAATATAAATAATAATATTGATGCTTCAACCAATATTCAGCTACGGTGGACAATCTAAATGATCAGACTGACTACCTTTAGACTGCGTACGAGTCAGGCTGCCACTGTTTTGACGTCACTTGCTAATTACGCATACGAAATCTGGACCGTAGCTCACTTCCTAGTTGGACTACTACCTGGAACCATTATTTTCCAGAACGCTACGCTTCCAGCGCTCATTTTTTGCGCGCAAGTGCAATTGTGGAATGACCTTCCAGTTGCGGTGTTCCCTGATCGCTATGAAATTTTCCCTAAACACTTGACATTGGCGGAATCACACGCGCGGCCGTCACCGTGCGCGGGCTTAAGTCCATGAAAAAAAAAATATGCGATTTCCTTTTTTGAACGAGGTTTGAAAAGAGTACTTCTTTCACGGTAGGCAGCGGCATGACTGTGCCTCGGCATTGTTGTTGTCTGAGCGGCGGTTACCATTTACCATCAGATGGGCCGCATGCTCTTCTGCCTACTTCAGCATAAAAAAAGAAATTTTCCCAGCCAGTAAACACGTGACGTAATGAAGAAATCCCCCTCAAGTGTGACAGCCGTGATTGCAGGTACAATCGGCTCCGGGTATTAACGTACTCTGATAATGAACCGCAGTCCGCGACACATGACGGGCTTTTTAATGCGGGCGCCGAAATGTTATTACGTTGCGCAAGGGGTGCCAAAGCTGAGTTTTCATTTTTACCGTCTGTCGACTTTGAACAGAGGGCAATCATCATCATCAGCTTGTCTCAGTGCACTGCTGGACATAGGTCTCCCCCAATGTTCGCCTTCACCCTGTCTTCGGCGACGCATCCAGTCTATACCAACGGCTTTTCGCAGATCGTCAATGAGGTAATGGAGAGGGCTATACTCGGAATCTCCCTGCGTGATCGTGTCGGAAATGATGAGATCCGCAGGAGATCTAAGGTCGCAGACATAACCCAAAGAATACTTACACTTAGCTCAAGTGACAATAGATAGGGTACATTTCGAGGATAACAGACGACCGTTAGAGCGGAATGGTCCTTTAGTAGGCAGCCGCGTACAAGAAGTGGCAACTGTGGTAGGCCCCTCATAAAGTAGAGTGAAGATTTAGTGAGGGTCGCAGGCATTCCTTGGATGTCGAAGGAACAGGACTGACCAGTGGAGAAGGGGGAAGGGGGCTATTTCCAGCAGTGGATGTCTATTGGCTGAAATGATAATGATGATATTGTGATGATAAACTTTAAACATAACTAGCATGCTTGGTATGCATCTACGGATCCAAAGCCATTACAGGTGATCCATCTGCTCATTTTCCACCTATCACAATATAAAAAGCGGGTTCACCTGATGATAATCACCGCCACCCATGGAATTAGCTACACCAAGAGCGCGGATTGCGTGCGCAACCCTAGTAAGTCTCCCGCGTACAGTCACGTACAATATTGCCGCTGATACCGTGGCCTCATTTAAACTCCACGCTGACGTCACAGCCTCACGCAGGTGAGCGCATCTCGCGGATATTGTGGTGCAATTCGAGTTCAGGAAGCACAGGTGAATTAATTGAGCTGTGTCTGTGAGATTTAACGGCTAGTAAGCAAAATACCATCCCGTCTTATCGTAATTTAAGCCTAGTAAACATTTGTTATAATACATATTTATTTGTTAATGCCCAGGGGCATTCTCCACCAGTTAACCTTTGGATCATGCAGAAAGGAAAATGGTGTGGTGATTATTAGTCTTGTGCATTTTCTTTTATATCATTCTGTTTGCGATACCTACCTGATACCTACCTGTAGCGCTACCATGAGTTGACATCTAAAACTGACATAACGTAAACTATTGCTCTGTCTCTTTCAAATGCATCACAATAAAAGAGACAAAGCGATAGTTTTCGATAGCGAGGATAGTATTTCAAACTCATGGTTAGGCTACTGTTTTTGTTTAGGAGGGGCAACTAGGACACTATTCCCATTAAATCAAATAGTCAAAAGTCAAAACACTTTGATCCGAACTTGGAAAAAAAACTGTGTTTTGTTTTTATAGTCAATTAGCGGCTGCCCGCGACTCCGTCCGCGTGGAAAAGTAACTTTTACCCCCCTTTCAATCCCTTACAACCCCTTTTTCGCAATAGAAAGTAGCCTATGTCCTTTCTCAGGGTCTAGATTATCTGTATACCAAATTTCATTTAAATCTGTTGAGTAGTTTTGGCGTAAAAGAGTAGCAGACAGACAGACAGAGAACAGTTACTTTCGCATTTATAATATTAGTATGGAAGTATGGATTTATTGAATAAGACCGAATACCAACACGTTTTCACCCGCGACCATAAATAGGATTATCCCATTTAGCTCTCAAATAAATCCTCTAAAACTAACAAAATAACAAACACAGCTAAAATTAATTTTAAAAGCAAATTAGTTAGGCAGTATTTTATATAGCGGTCCGGTCGGTCTAACAGAATTGGTGAGACTTTAGTGACCTTAGTTCAAATGTTCATACAAATTAAGTTAAACCGTTTTTTTAGATTTCTTGATAAAGACAGTTATCTTCTAAGAGGGTAAAAAACCTCCTTATAAAAAAGAATGGTGAAAATAAATGGTGAAACCATCAGGCGGAGTGGGGTCATCTTGTGTGTCCTCAAAAATAAGTTTCCAATAAGATGAACATATATAATAATAATATGTAGATACATAAAAAATGTGTGAATTTTTAAAAACCTATACCAATTTATAACCCTATCTTAACTTTACGTTGTACGTGGGACGGTCGGACAAAACTGTGTGTAAATTCTGCCATTTGTCGACCATTGCTCATGAGCTTATGGTAGGCGCTTCAAGTAATCCCACTATCCCACTGATATTATAAACGTGAAAGTTTGTAAATATGTATGGATAGATGGATGTTTGCTCCTCTTTCACGCAAAACCTATCAAATGGATTTTAATGAAACTTTACAATAACATAGCAAATACATCAAAATATATAGGCTACATTTACAAAAATATATAACTCCATGCTAGGAAGTTGTGGGCAGCCGCCAGTCTTTTACACAACGCATTTGTAAAATTACGTTTTTTCTTTGAAATAGTAACATTTAATTGTTAACTGCTGTCCGTGAGTTCCTTATCCTATGTACGTGTAGCTTGCTGATCATTTTGTGACCTTAAGTTACAAAATTGTAACTAAATTAATATTATATGTAGATACTTTGCAGTTATCTGATGCACAGGTACAAATTAAAAGTACCTAATATATCAATGTTTATTTTTACTAAAAAATGCATATTGCTAAAAAAGGCCAAAAAGAATGACAATCTGTACAACTTTTTACACGATCTGGGAATCGAAACAGGGACCTCAAACGCAGCTTTCGCTACAAAGTGTGACACGCTACTGCCAAAGGCACCAATTGTTTGTCCTAACGTTCCATTGATTTCAAGCCCATAACGACCATACTGTGGGAATTTAAAAGCCATGGTGAGTGTTTTAGAAACAGCGGTAAACTATGCTAATATTTGTATGTACGCTAAGTTATGTTAAGTCATCGGTTATTGCTGTGCAAATAATTTTATTTGATGTAAAAATTTTACGACCGTTAACAGGTTTAAGTTGGTTTTTATTCGTAGTCAAGGTAAGTTGTAAGTTATGTTTATAAATGAGCTGTTTTGGGTTGTTTGATTAGTATATTATAAGTATGTAAATAAATAATTTCCATATTAAAACTAACTTTTAGAAATTCCTAGTATTTATCTCTAAAAAATCCTTCTTCTTCCACTACTTGTATACTTTACCTATTATTATTTGCTCTATTAAACATGATGAAAATAATTTGAAAATTTATAAATTCATAACAATATATACATTAGAAATTCTCTTTTTCCCTACTAACCTATTCTTCCATCAAAAATACTTATTTAAGAGGTTCTGTTGCTTGTAGCCTTCAGTACAATAAAAACTATCTGTATATCTACTTATCTATCTAGCTGGTGGTGACTAGCCGGATGGCGCATTTGGTAGGGACCCTGCCTCATACGCCGAAAGTCAACAAACATTCATGTGATGAACACTTATGTTTGTTCAGTGTCTGGGTGTTATATATTAAATATCATTATTTGTGATCCTCTGTTGTCTAATATCTGTCTCACAAGTACACTACTTAGTACGGAGTCAGGTCAATGTGTAAATGTTGTGTGTGGTGTTGACTCTTAGTAATTAGGAGTTTAAGAATTTACTTTGTTGTAATTGGGAGCACAAAACAATTCACGAAAAAACGACTTTGCTTTAACCCATTCGCGTTTTAGGCTTAGCTAGTTCATTGTTGATTTTAAACAATATTTCCCTGCTAACTCGTGTTGATAACCTCCCGAGTAAACGCTTCGTGAAAGTTGTCTGCTAACTAAATTATTTCAACCATTTTCATGGCGGAGTTTAGCCGGAACAATATAGAGTGGCAAGTTAACCGTTTTAATTGTATTAGCGGAGTAGGTAATGGCGATTTTTCAAAAGTTAAAGCTAGAAAAGAGCGAAATTTTCTATACATGGTGTATTTGTGATCATTTAAGTCCCTTTAACCACGTGTTCTACCAACCAGTCTGAACAATACTTGCTCTATGACGTTTGGAAATTCGAAATTTAATTTTTTTTTCATACAATCGACATCCAGCTCTATCTATTGGCATAGAGAGGAACTAATATCTCAAAACAAAGTGAGAGTGAGGCCAGCCACTTATAAAATAACCGAGTTATTAATATCTACAAGCAAAGAAAATAGATTTCGTGAGAAAAATTTACTTCATCTAACAAAATATTTACTCTCTCGAACATCCATTTACGTTTCATTACCTCGCTGATATTTTGTCCGGGAAAACACTTAAAAGTGCAGGTTTCTTGCGATTTCATAATCAAAGAGGAGACCTCCGCAAACATGCTTAAAATTCTGTTTAGCACACAGCCACGGGCGAGAGGAAATAAGACAGGTTAGGATGATTTGAGCAGAAGTACAACGGTTCTGCACAATATACGCGCTTCAAATAAAAAGAAATAATATTCTAATATGTAGGTGTAAGACCCCTATGTTAAGCGTAAACGCAAGGATTAGCTTCCGGCCATTCAGATGCGTGCGCAAGCGACTATCGCACACCATTCCATCCGTCTTACATTTTTCAAGTGGTCGACAGCCAGTGGCCGTCCAAGGTACCCGAGAACTAGTTGAGAAAGATTTGGGCGGCTCAGCCTGAAAACTGCCAGGAGGTGGCGCAGGATTGACCTAGATATGGAATCTTATTAATTGCCGACTCTTAACTTGCGTGCGCGCTGTCTCCAAAGTAACACGATATAATAAATCCTAGTGTGTACACTTGTACAGTTTTTTTGACCTGAATTGCTCTTAAGTGCGTTTTACGATGTTTCGATTGCGAGAAAAGGAAGTCGTGTTATTGCCCCAGATACCAAGAAGTCATTAAATGGAGTATATTTTATTGCAAACACTAAATCTTGTCATTGCTATTCATAAAACCGTATTCTGGACAAGGTAATTTTTTAAGCTTTTTTATGATAACGCTACTTTTTACTAAGTCTTTAAGTAATCAGGCACCTACTATTCATAAAGGGATAAATTGTATCAACATCCACAAGGCTTACCTATAATGTAACTCGAAGTTTTGAAACGAAAAGAGGGCGGGGCACTAGTTTTAAATTAAGAGTTTAAAAAACAAAGCCTAAATTAAGTTTTCAAAGTTCTCATATTAAAACCTCCCTTATGTAGAAAGTTTACTAAAAACGTACTAAACAATTTAAATGATAAATATTTCTGGCCATTTTGATCTTTAATCCGTCAATCTGCTATTATATTTAACTTGACCATAACATATTGTCAACGATAAAACTTGCTCTTGTAACATTATCTAGGTACCTATATAGTTTTGAAAGAGTCTACCAAACCGCCTTCAGAGGACGTCAATTAACTATAATTGTCACTTCAGAAAAACGCTGGCCCTTATTTTAATACCTATGCATAGAAACTTTATGTATTTATTATGCATGTACCCTTGTACTTATTTTGACATTTACAAGTCGTATGTTTGAACCTAATTTGAATAAATAATTTTCTAATTCTATTACAGAAAGTGTTTCAAGTACATCTACAAAATAAGAAAAACGTTTTTCACTTAGGAATTATTGCCAAATAAAAAGATTTTGACATCAAGGTAGTACTAAATCTAAAAGGATCTCTAAAACCTGTATACGAGAAAACAGTCTCAAAACAAATACTTATACTAAAGAATATTCCCCTATCTCCTTAATCTCAATGAAGAAAAACTCCGGAAATTAAAATATTCATCGTTCAACAAGACGCCATTTTGAATTTTACGATTCGAGTAGTTTGAAATGGCTGCGCTTATTTTAACGAGAAATTAATTTAAATTTGTATTTTCATTCGGCAAGTCGACATCTTAAAACCAACCTTATAATTAAGCAATTGTATGGTTGGCAGCGCATCTTCTGACTCTACTGGTGTTACAGGTGGGCGGCGCGGCAGCAATCGCTTACCATCAGGTAATCCGTCTGCTGGTCTGCTATGTCACATAAAAATGGCCACATATCATTGTTGTATTACGATCATCATTTTAAAATTCAATAAGAATTAAAAGTAATACTCGGTAAGTACGAACCATAAATTGAATTCAAAAAAATTACTGCATTCAAAGAAAAAAAATTTACAAACCATTTAGAAATTTATAGAACCAATATCTTTTTTTTTTGAGAAATTCTTATAAGTTCTGTCTTAAGACCTTAAGACGAAGAAAAACATCTTACAGACAAAGCAAAAAGCTATTCTGTTAGCTCCGAAATATTCAAAGATTCAAAAACAGTGTCGCTATATAACTGCCAAGTGGCTAATTACAAATGTTGACTCAACGCTTCAAGAATTATTTAAATATTCAAATATTCTTAAAACAGTGGCCAGATAACGTTTTACTGTTACCACTGAATCGCTTCGTCCCCTCTTATCGTCCTTACGAGAGGAGAACCAAAGATATAGAAGGTTAGATGAGGCACTGTGGCGTTTAGAATACTGCCAAGGTGTTCCCGGTCTGTAGGAATAAGCGAATCAACGAGACTTCGATTAGGGGCTATCGCGTTTAAAAATCCACAAGGTGGCGTATTGTAGAACTGAGGTCAATCTTTTTTTTATGTGATAGGTAGCAGGCAAGCAGGCGGATCACCTGATGGTAAGCAATTGCCGCCGCCCATGGACACTTGCAACACTAGTGGAGTTACAAGTGCGCTGCCAACCTTTTATCCCCTTCCCCCCGAGTGGGCCTCCGGTACCCTCACTCACTCGGCGAAACACAGCACGCTTCACGCCGGTTTTCTGTGAGGCAGTGGTATCTCTCCGGTCGAGCCGGCCCATTCATGCCGATGCGTGGCTCTCCCACAGTTAAATCTACACGATGATTGGTTATTTTGTGTAACTAAACGACCAATGACGATGTAGTTGAACTTTTTTTTTTGGTTACCCAGGGGAAATGCGTTACGCATACCAGTTCACCGGGGGGTGGACTTGGGGCGGACGGAGGCCACTCCTTATTAGTTTAGTTTTTTTAGCGTATTAGGCCGGGAACGTGTTAAAAATGCTTGAAAGCCAGCAACGCTACATTCAGATGTAGCGTAGCGTAGCGTTTCAGGGCTGACCCTGATGGGAGAAAATTTACAGTTCAGGGAGCTTGTGCTTAGAGTTTAAGTTGCACTTATAATTAAATATTGATTCAATGCCATTATTGTTCTAGTAACATTCTAATTTACGAGTATGTAACAACCATTTCTACTAGCAGATGATGAAGATTTTTCTTCTTAAAAGCCTCAACCAAGTTGTTATAAACTGCCTCATCTCATATAATTGATATCTGGGGAATTAATTGTGACCTTTTACGCTGCTGAAAATGGATTTACGGGTGGCATAACTAATTGAAATTATCATTAAAAGTTTTTCATTGTTACCGCTACGGGATCGCTAATTAGTCCGTGTTGCTTTGTTTCCGATTTTTATTGATCTTATGAACTTTTATCATTATTTTTCGGTCATAAAATATGTTGAAAGGAATATTAAAGGTTCGCTTTTTAGCGTCTTATAAACTTAAAAGGTTCTGGTTAATGTGTATCCAAACCCTAAAGAAAAGTGAAAGTAACTAACATTAGTACATTATATTATTATGTTTGTTGATGAAACAGATATTTGTGTTGGGTCTGGGTGTTTGTGGTGCCTTCGTTGTTTCTGGTTTCCATAGTACAAGGGAAAACCTTAGTTTACCAGGACCAGGACATGAGTTGACATCGAAAACAATGTATGTGATGTTGTCTCAATTTATTTATTTATTTTATTTTTTTTTATTTTACTCGACCTGGGAATCGAAACCCGGAACCTGAGATCACGGTTCAGTACTTGAACGACCAGACCAATGGACTTTAATCAACATAATATTAGCACATTATTATTATTAAACGCCCGTCATGTCCCACTGCTGGGCAAAGGCCTCCCTACCCCTCCTCCATATTTCACGATCCTGGGCGACTACGGTCCAGTTGGCGCAATAGGTCGTCGATCCCGCCATCGCCTCCTCGGTCTACCTCGTGGCCGCCGTCTATTTTTGGGTTCCCACTCTGTGGCTGTTCTGGCCCAAAAGGTGTCCGACATGCGGCAGACAAAACATATGAATGTAAAAATAGATAATAATAAATTTAACATCTCCAAAACCTACCTAACATACCCAACAGCTAACAAAAGCAAGCCTGCAGTGGAATACCTCGATATTTTATTTAAAACCCCCACACTCGCGACTTCTTGAATTATATACCTTCTGGTTTTAATGGCCCTAATTCCTAAGTTGCGAAAAATTCCTCCCAAGTTTTACCGTTAAGTGTGAGATTTGAGCCGGGTCCTTGGCTCTTTCCAAAGTTCATGTGACGCTGTGATCCTTTTAATCTCGACACCTTATTATCTTAACGATTTATGATAGTACACTTTTCTTTTTAAGTCCTGTTAGTTTAAGGCGTTGGTTTTGGGAAATTGCCGATCATATTATTGCTATCATCTTTATTATTTGGATAAGTTCAAGTAATAAACACGATAGCTGTAAAGAAATATACTACAAGTATTATTATAAAAAACCAATATCAATGACTGGCAACAAGTAGTGCAGGATCGACCAAAGTGGCGTTCTCTTGTTTCGGACGCCAAGACTCGTTTCGGGTCGCTGAGCCAGTAGAGTAAGTAATTAAGTATTATTATAAAAATAATATATTTACAATAAAAATAATCTGTCTTGCATTGTCTTCTTAGACAATATCTCATCTGTCTGTCTATTCATACCTACTATATTCGTTGTATTTGGCCAGTCCCTCAGTCAGTAAAATGTCCATTACTAATAGCAATACAAGGCATAATCTGTGAACATTTACATCCCTTAAACTACGTTGCCTACCAACCATTCTCAACAACATTTTGTTCTACGAATTTTAATAATGTTCTAGGAAATTCGTCGAAAATATTTTCGACTCTCCATACGAAATGACATAGTTCACATCACCGAACTGAAAAGTTGTAAATTGTAATGAATTTCGAAAACTCATACAATAAATGTTGTTCAGAATGGTTGGTAGAACACGTGATTAAGGCTTTGACTGCCACATTTCTAGACACAATAGAATATTGTTTGCCGGTCACCGGTGACCCCCATGCAGCCATGGCGTTCAAAGTGCTTAAAGGGATGTAAATGTTTTACAGATACATCGTGTATATCATTAATTGATCAAGTTTTGAGATTGTTTACTACAATGTTGCAATTTTAAATTAGTTTTTGTCAACACTTTGTTTTGCTCCACATGTGAGTAATGTGTCAACGTTAGATTAAAAACTTTGTAAGTACTAAAATGTTTGTCTTTTTTTATTACTTTTTTATGAGTCTCGGGAAATTCCACCCACGGATTGTCTCTACGAGTGGTGAGCATTTGTAGCAAACTCGTTTATAAACTTTGCTATATTACAGTGTGTATTTAAGAAAGAAACCTTATTGCTGTCTTAAAGTATCAGCCTAATTTTGTGTTGTACTAGTGTGTTTTGTTTCTCGTTTGTCGTTTATGTCTTATCGTCGTTGTGTGTTAGTGTACTATGTGTGTGTGTGTGTTTGGCGTAACATGCATAAAAATTTAGTTGTTTTTTTATGCCATGATCATTGTTAACGTTAGGCTTGGCGTAACCGGAGGGATACCTCAGCCTGACAGAAAACTGGCGTAAAGTAGCGCTTGTAATTTCATCAAAAAAGTGTCTTCACTTACCGGAGGCCCAATGAAGGGGGCAAAAGTTCACTTTCTATAGACTATCCATCGGCTATCGTAAAAAGAAAATCAATATATTGCTCAATTTTACTTACTAACTAACGAGTTAATCGACCGGAAAACGGAATATCAAGCAAAACAGTTCTATTAATAATAGTCTTACAATACTATCGTAAATCACAATACTATCGATGCTATCGATTGTTCCGGATGTAAAAGTATTGAAACTATCGATAATACTGGTGTTATCAATAGTATTGCGCCAAATCTTCAATCGGTTCTCGATTATAAAAGACCTTATCGATTCAAGACCTTCAAGAAAACTAACAGAACAAACAAAAGTATGAAACTTTCTAACGTCAATATTGAATCGGGATACATTTAAGCCACTCTTCAAAACGCTTACGAACAATTCGTTGTTCCCAATCGAATTGGTAATAAAACAAAAGTTTTTTGCCGACCCACTTCCACTCTGCCATCTTTGGCATTGACTTGAAATTCGGCAGTTTCGGGAAGGAAAGACAAATTCGATCTTAAACTTGTAAACTAGAGTTCATCAACCTTACTTAACTAATTTAATTAAGTAAGGTTGACTTTTGGAAATTTTCACAAAGAATGAATTAGTAATAAAGGATTTATTCCTTTATTACTAATTCATCATTTGCGAACTGCATTTATTAACACGGAAATTAACATTCGTGTGCTGAACACTTGTGTTTGCACTATGATACCCTATAATATTGTATGTATTTAAGTATTATAACATGTGTGTTTCATGTGTTGTCTGATAATTATCTGTAACGCTACTTAGTACGGTGTCAGGTCAATGTAATGTTGTTAAGAGATGTTGTACTTACTTACTACGCTGGCTCAGCGACCCAAAGTGAATCTTGGCCTCCGAAACGAGAATTCGGCACTTCGCACTGTTCTCAGCTACCTCTCGCCAATCCGGCCTTTGAAGGTGACAAAGATCCCTCTTGACCTGGTCTATCCAATGATATCTGGGGCAAATGATGAAAATGTTGTAAGAATGTATTTATGTATATTTTATTGACAACATTTGATTTAATAACAATTGCGCCAATACCTCGAAACCAATAGGACACGATGCCGTAAGTTAACCCCTAGCTGACACCGAATCACCCCGGGTAGAAACGAGTCACCAAACATAGTTTCAAATATTTACTTAGGAGGAAAGAATTTGTACGACGGACCGTCCTTGCGATCCCCAAGCGTGATACGCCACACACTCGTTTATCTGTTCAAACATTGTAGTGCTGGGAGATAAATTATCGATAAGTTGTAAAGGTTTCCCCTCCCTTTGTAAGTTGTAAATGGGTTTACGTAGTTCAGTACTTGTACATATTTTTGCGGGCATGGCTTTGGAACACACGATATTGGACTGGCATCAAATCCGCCGAACAAATTTTTAGGCTTGCCATGGATAAGCCACAATAGCCAATCTTCAGTAATGAAACGACACTTCAAGAAGAGAGCTTGTCCTCCGGTCGCTTTTTAACCACCGCCGCATAAATAAGGAGAGGTGTTATAAGTTTGACTTGTCTGTCTGTATGTGTGTGTTTGTCTGAGGCCTCGTAGGTTCCGAACGGTTGAACCAATTTGAATTTTGTTGGTTTCTTTGTTTGAAAGGTTAAATTGAATTTATGTTACTGTGCGACTTGGTGTTGATTCAAGTTGTGACACTAAAATGCACACACGTAATACCCATTTTGGTATTGCTGACTTTTGGTGAGTGTCAAGTCAAATCGCGTTGATTGTTCAGTTGTGTACTTCATACTACTTACCGTTGTCACACAACTTACAATTTAAAAAAGTTTTAAGTGTAAAAGCAGTATGAGCAGATCACAATATTTTTATGACTACCGATAAGTTGTGCATACCGTTTTAACTACAATAATAACAACACTATTTTAGCAATTTAAGTATTCAATATGTGTAAAATAATGTCTTTTAAAACTTTTATGGAGTCATTTGACAACACCTTAAAAGGGATCACAATTTTAATAAATAATATATTTTACACAGGATAAGCACCAACCTAAATGAAGTACATAGGTACAAACCAAATAGACACTAGCTGACTTTGATATTAAAGGGTTCATTGACCAATGCACTAGGCTGTATATCGTATCGTGTCTCTATCGCACACCTTATGTCTGTTTAGTGCCCCGCCCTCACTTCGCTTTAGTACCGTAACTTACTATATTGATTTATATTGAGTTGAGTTTAACTACGTATCAAAAATGGACTTAACAAACAGCTCTCGAACAAAGATTGTTCAGTTCATCGCTTAATTGCAACAATTCGCATAATGGAAGCGCATCTCGGCCGCCATACCACAACAAAATGAATAACAGAAAGGAAACTCTATTTATAAATGCACAAAGCAAACAAGCACGCGATGCAAATGACAAATCGAAAACGCATAATATTATGCGTTTTTACATCAGTGCGCAAGCAATGTTTGTCACCTCAAGCCGCCTGCTTGGGTTCGGCAGTACCATAATAACAATTAACGTAAGTATACAGATGGAACTTTATTGTATTTTATTTCATTTTACCGTGGATGGTATTTTAATTTACCGTCTATCTTCCTGGACCTCTAAAGTGACTTTCTGTATAGCTTGTACCTATGGTGGTTGTCAGGGTCACATTAATATGATTATATTTTCGTAATGGCCGTTTAACGAAGTTTTCTTTATTTACCAACACAAAAATACTTCACTTTCTACGTTTCAAAATTCCTTTTAGAAACACATAATAGTTGTGTTTATACCAATAATATCTAATAATTATTATAACTGAATTATACCTTTTAATTGTAGAAACATTGAATTTTTTTATTTACATTATTTTATTAAGAAGAAGGTCGCGGGAGTCCTATGTCCGGCAGTGGACGTTTACTGGCTGAAATGATGATGATGATTAAGAAGAATAATTGAATAATGTAGAGTTCCGCACTGTTATGTCCTGCATTGTGTCTATACTCGATGCAATCGATTCGAGACGAGTGCTTGCTCCATTTGACGGGGTCTGAGTGGGAATAGTTGCAGCAAATAAGGGGCAAAATGAGTACCTTTTGTTTCATTCAACAGTTTAAGCTGAAGTTAAAAATTGGAATAAAGCGCAAAATTGTTACGCGCTTTTCTGGCAGTTAGAAATGAGAAATGAATTGGCGCAAGAAATGTTAGGCAGTACAAAACACCAATTTCTATACTGTCTGACACTGAAAATTTCTTATCATACAAACTCACTTACAAATTGTTGAAAGATAAAGAAAGAAAGAAAATAAATTTATTAACCTGGGCACGACATCACATGTCATAGGTATACTACAGAGATTTTCCTTTTTTTTTGCTTCGAATCGGAGACTCGGACTCGGAGTTTGAACCTAGGACCTCAAGTGCAGCCGTCTCTTTATAATACGACCCATTAGCCACTGCGCCTACGAAGCTTCGTTTATTGTATGTAATATTGTCCGATGTGCGAAAATCTTTCAGTTCAGATTTGATGATGGTACGAGTAAATCTTAATATCAAGTTCAATTTCATCACAACTCAATCCAATCTAACATAAAAACTGAAGAGGCCCAATTTGTTTAATGTAAAAAAGCGGTTAACATCCTTTATAGGGGTGTACCTACTAACCCCAAGAAACAAAAAAAGGTAACATATAAACCCTAATTGAAAGCCGATAAAAATCTGATCACGCCTTGAAAGGGTGTCCCTACTTACCCCGGCCTTATCTTAATTTATTAAGCAAAAGTTTAGATTAGTTCCGACCCAAAGTGCAAAAGTCATTCTCTTAATATTTGGCCGAAAGTTAACAAAGTATTTAGGGTAAGATTTTGCTGAAGGCCTCGATGGTTATCGAGCTAATCATATTTTGGAATTTACAGGTTAGTCGTTTTACCCTTGTACCTACAATTTAAAAATTTGTTCAGGTAAATTTTGTGTTAAACTAAGTATTCTTGAAACACAGTTATTAAATTCACAATTAATCATACTAATATTTTGAATGGGAAAGTGTGTCTGCCTGTCTGTATGTTTGTGTTTCTTTCACGAAAAAACGGGAAACGAATTAACGTGATTTTTTAAGTGGAGAAAGTTGAAGGGATGGAGAGTAAAATAGGCTCTTTCTGCCCCTTTCTAACCCCCCATTTAAGGAAGTGGGGGGCGTGAGCGAAGCTGCGGACAAAAGCTAGTTAAATATAAAAAACATGATGAGTGTGAATGAGTGATAAAGGTGAAGTTGATTCGATGACGAATGACAGGAATGTAGGTACGGAAGAAAAAACACTTCACTGACCCCAGATATCCTAAAGCAGGTGATGTGAATGAAAGTTCAGAAGAGAACGGATCTTCTGTTTGGGAATACGAAGGTTTTGAGCCTTTTGAAATTTTGCATGCACGTCTAGATTTTTCAAATCTATGTGCATATTCTACTATCAACTTGTGGTAGGAAAAACATCGTCAGGAAACCTGGCACGTTTCTGATAATTTCTAAAACGTATAAATTTGATTCAGTTGGTCTGGTTCCCCTGTTTAAAGAGGTTGCGAAGGTCAGACGGCAGTCGTTTGATTGTTATTACCAAAGTCCCCAAAGCGTGAGTTTTGGTCGCAACCAGGAGGTTCAAAGCTCACGCTTCAAATACACTGAGATGAGATGAAGGCAGAAGAATGAAATAATGGTAAAAGATGATAATTTTTAAAGTCTATTATAAACTAAACGTAAACAATACCTTATCTAAGTTTAAGGGACAGTCATCAGAGTCCGTAATTGAGAAAGCGTCAGCGCGGGTCCGCCATCAAAACTGATATCCTTCAAGCGAAGAGCAACATGTCGACCTTTGGCGAACAATTAGTGAACTACTGGACCTTAGTAATTACGTCTCTGTACAAAGTGTGCGGGGGATGAGCGGGGGCGGGTGATTACATGCTTATCTATAGTCTGCAGCATGAAACAGTAATTATGACCTTGAGTGCAGAAATCATTCTTCATTAAAAGTCATATTTTTTACAAGTGCGCAAAATAACGGTCATCGCTATTCTTTCATGCCGCCAGCAATTCAAGTTACCCTATCAACAACATCATTAGGTTGTTTGCAGTACCTACTGTATAGGCTACTCCAAATTTTCGCCCTATTGATCAATTTTTGACTAGATATCCAGCTTCTGTCAACCATCTTGCTCTAGTTGTCACTCCATCTGGTTTACCAAGACGCGATCTTCACTCTAGAATTTGTTTTGAACCCAAACTAGCGGTTCCAATTTTTAGCTTTGTTAATTTGTAATCATTTGATATAAGGTAACAAGTATTTGATTTTTGAGAGAGGCTTTGACTATATCACCATAACACTTCCCCAATATGGGCAAAGAGGGAGAATCGCAGGGGGTCTTGTGGGTATGCCTCTGGCCGGTTTGGCGGGTAATTACTAGTTACATCCATAACCATCGCTTTGGAACCAAATTTCTAGCCATGCCTCCCCTGCCAGGTTCTGGAAAAAGAAGGATTGGCTGGAAGTGGCATAATACCTTACAAGCGTGCCAACTCACCACAAAGGATGCCCAAAACGTGCAATGTGGAGGAGTAGTAACAGGAAAGAGGACCTCAGGCTGCGAAACGACAGCCAAAGACGCAACCGGGACAAAACGCAAAGATGATGATAAACTTCAGAACGAGCGATCTATTCCCCGCTTTCTCCCAACACCTTGCACCACACCCTCGGATCTCAACATAGTAACATGTGTACACGTTACGTCGCATGGCCAACTTAACAAGTTAGCCCAACTCGGACCGTCACGCAAATATGTCGGGATCAAATCACACTTTAATTGTTAGTCGCTACTCGACGGTAGATTAGTGATGTGCAATTATGAAGATGTTACGGGATGAGTTGCTTAATTAAAGCCTCCTGATTAATCCCCCGGCTAGTGTTGTATCAAACTCGAGTCTTGCTTTGCGATCTGATGGGACAGTTTATGACACAAAGTTTTTTTTAACTTTAATAATATTTGATGCAGCAAAAATGACATTTGTATACCAAAAAATATCATTTGATCTCTCCAGCGATATCTTGGAACTATCCACAGGATATTTAGTCGAAAACAAGCCATACAAAATTCTCACGTAAGTCACATTTTTTTGGATTTGGCCCTCCAATACCATAAACTAAATCGTCAAAACACAGGCGTTGCTTCACGTTGGTTTTCTATGAGACCGTCATACACTCTGGTCAAGCCAGCTCATTCATGCCGAATGGTTCTCGTACACGCAATACAATTCTAAAACTTTCAAACAAAGGATTTGACGGACCAATGTGGCTGTGCCAACAGATTTGATGTCATGCCGTCACGATCACGCCCGTTGTTATTGCAATGTGGGTTCTCTTTTTCTCGTGGAAGTCAAAGAAGTCTCACGAGATCACTTTTTATAGTGGCAATGCTCATACTCCCTAGCAAAAATAGCTCAAGACTCAAATTAAATTCCGAATAGTCGAAATATTTTACTACACTATTCCAGGTAGCATGTGGGAGGTTAGCGTAGCGTCCAACGACTTAATGCTCCTGAAGGATCATTTGGACGTCCCAGTACAAAGTGAGGATTATCTCTTTGGTTAGTGTGCGTGACGAGATGGCCATGTTGTTGTTTTGTTGGACAGTAGGCTTCGTATGAATCATTAATCGATGGTCCAAAAAGAGACAAAATGTTGAAAGTAGGTTAAAAGGGTAGAAAAAAGCTAGCGTATTCCTTTTTAAAAGATCGGCAGCGCACTTTTGACTCCTCTGGTGTAGCGGGTATCCATGGGCGGCGGTAATCGCTTACCATTAGGTGACCCGTCTCTACGTGTGCCATCACATCATAAAAATATATAATTATATATACGGTAGTAGCGACTGAAAGGATTAAAAAAATCGCCTATGGGAGACTTTAACGGCAACATAAAACCATCAGATTTTAATTACTGCAAAGCTGGAGGTAGTGTAGGAGCTGTGTCAGGAGGCCGCAGCCGTGGCAGGCCTCCCACCAGGTGGGCCGACGATCTGGTGAAGGTTGCGGGAGTCCCTTGGATGCGGGTGGCATAAGACCGATCTGTGTGGAGATTTTTAGGGGAGGCCTATGTCCAGCATTGGACGTCTATTAGCTGAAATGATGAAGATGATGATGAAAGCTGCATGCCCAATCGAGGCCCACTTACCATCAAATGATACATAGCTACTCATAAAAATCAATGACCCAGGGGTGAAAGGCAGGCCTTTTCTGAAGCCGAAAATGACTTTGTCTTTTTCGCTGATGTATAGCATTGTAAGTCTTTTTGTTTATACACCGGCTGAATAAAAAACTGATATTTTTAGCAACACGCCTAGAATGCCGATGGGACACGTCTCAAGAGGGTTGGAAATGGGATGTCACGCCAAAACATGTGTTCTCATTCTAAAGGTAGAGCAAAAGTACATTTAGAATGATGACAGATGCTACGATGCATTCTCCTGATACTTTCAAGTATAAATACACAAAAAAAAATATCGCCATCTTTTTTCATACGTACCTACGGGTTTAGTTCAAAAAACGAAGGGGCTGGGTGAAATTTTTCACTATGGCTCCTACCTAATTGGTCCTCCAGTACCCTGACTTACTTGTAGAAACACAGCGCAATCATGCCAAAACGTGACTCTCCCACGGATAGGACGATTTCTTAATGTTGTTCACCTTTATGAACCTGGGTAAAATCTTCTAGCTTTCCGACTAGATTTTTCCTCGACTCTTAAGCACAATTCTTTATAATAAGCGCGTTAAAATAAAATCTCTGAGCTCTTATTCAATTATAGCTTTGGTCCTTCGAGCCGGATATTTTTAATGAACTCTACTGTGTCTTGCTTGAGATTTATGTTAGGGCAGAATTCGTGTTATATGGTACGAAACATTATTAGGTATTTCGTATGTGTTTCTTATAAAAACATAATAAGTATTGGCGATTAGGCTGCTTACCATAACAGTAACTATAATTTGAAATTTGTAAAGTCTGTGCGATACTATTAAAGTGCAAAATTATAAAGCATATTTATTATTAGACTTTAATATTATACCTATTAAAAAACAACATTCAATATTTGATACAAAGTCGGTCACGTGACTTAAGTATTCGTTTGTTTGGGGAGAAAAAAAAACAGGTACCTTGTAAAACGACGAACAACAAATGTTGTTTAGAATTTATTGATAGAAGACATGGGTAAGGGATGTAAATGTTCATAGATACACCCTGTATAAGTCGCAGTTGGAAGACTAATATTAATGACCTGTTCATAATGTGTAACTAACTGGACCACCAAATGGTTTGGTAGGCACAAAGTTTATCGCTTAAAGTTTACAAATCTTAAATTATAGCTATTATTTACGCTAGTACAGTTAACAGCAAAAGTAGATGATCAAAATCAAAAAATCTATACTCACTTTTAAGCGGAGTTTACATCAGAACTATATGAATCACTTTGAGGCTATACGGAGTTTGCGTCAGAACTGTATGAATCGCTTTGAGGCTATACAGAGTTTGCGTCAGAACTGTATGAATTACCACCATGCAGTTCTGTTGCGAACTCCGCTCAATAGTCAGTATTGTGTTTTTGAATTTGATCATTTACTTTTGCTGTTGACTGCACAATGTAGGCGGTCTTATCGCTATGTCAATGTTTACAGATACAACCTGTATGAAGTCGACTATACATACGAATAAGTGAATAGTTACTGAGTTAGGTACATACAAGCCACGGGATGAATGAATGCTAAAATCACGTTTTAATAAGATTTCTCACATTTTGTCTGCACTCAAAATGGAGGAACGGTCTGTTTTTCCAGGGTTCATAAATTATTTACATCACAAATTGCAATCTTGACCCTCTACGTTGCTCATCTGGTCGTCGCCCGTACTTGCTGATGTGGAAAATTGGACATTTTCTTTTATATACTTTACCTCTTCTTTTGGTACATTATGTGAGATAAAACATTCAAGCTAAATCATCAGAAATTGAGAGCAACAGTCGGAATTTCTATGTTTTACCAAATAGCGTATTAATTTATTGATTGACTAGTGGCCCGCTCACTTCGTTTCGGGAAAGAAGTTCCACTATCCAACCAACCAATAGATGGCGCTGTAGCAAATTACATCGCGCAACTGTTTCGTGTTTTCGGTTTACCTATAAGCTCTGACGTGGAATATGAGAGTAACCTCTTTATAAATAGTATAGATAAGATAAGTGGACAGAATACGAAACTCTATAATACTTGCCAAAACTGGAGTCACTGATGTTGGCAAAAAACTAAAGTGGGACGGGTCTTGTCTGTCGAATGAACCCCGAAAGATGGACTAGTATCGTAACCCAATGGTTACCTGATGGACGCCGACAACGGGGCAGACCTAAGAAACGATGGAGTGACGATCTTAACAGCTTTGCAATCGATTGGCCACAGATGGCGTTGGATAAGAATCGATGGAGGGACTCGGAGGAGGCTTTTGCCCAGCAGTGGGACAATATATGCTAGATTAAAAAACAAGATAAAATGATAAGCGAATTGAGTCAAAATTACTTATTTTGGCGTAATTTCCTTAACATAGGTATCAATTTAAGGAAATAGTAGGTACGCCACAAAATTCTGTATTACTTGACGGGGATTTTTTTACTTAAGCTACCTTCAAACTAGCTAGCTCCCGATGTCATATTCAACGTCGTTTCAAGAGTCAGTTGATAATTTTTAACAGTTTTTCTCGTTTGAATTCTAAATGTTGCTTCGGAGCCCTGAGTCGCCTTTCTTGTACGTAAATATCGGCATATAAGTCTGTTTGTCACTGCAAATTTAAAAGATAAAATCAAATTTTGAAGTGAAAATAATGTACTCAAAAACCAACATAACTCGCCCCCAAAGTGCCAGTAAAGTTCCACACCAGAATGCACATGAAAAGTAAAGTAATTTAATAAGACATAATGAAATAGAACGTTTCGCACGCTTGGCAAAATATCAAGCGGAGACATCAAAACTGTGCAGTATATGAAAACAGTGGCATTCACAGGGTACCCAATTAGAGGTCGGATAGGCTTGGAAGGAAATATCGATATTTACATATTGATGTGTCAATTGACTTGTGTAATTAATGTAATCGATACCTAGGATTTGCCAACTAGCTTAAAATTAAAACTTGTGAAGGAATCTACCTCAATTCAACATTGTTATAAGTTTTACAAATGCATTAAAAATGGATAGTATTTTACAAAATTTAAGTAGGTATTTTTAATACACTCAGCTTTATAATTTATACACTCAGCTTAAAAACTAGATATATATCGTCTTGCTAGGATGAATTCTAGCCAGCTGTAATCAAAAACTGAATTTTTCAAGTTATATATGTAATATTTTCAAATGCCTTAGTTAGGTTTAGTGAATGGGACAATGTTTTTGTAATAAAAAAAAATTCATGATAGAGGTGGGTATCAGTAGATATTTCATTTTCATTATCATCTTCCCTAAAAGCTTGTTTAAGTAAGATCAGCTCAGTAGAGTTCAAACCAGTTGCTACTGGAATTGACATATCGATACTTTCTACACAACAAGCATCCCTAAGAGCTAGTTCTGGTGCGACAAGCTAGGGCGGGCTAAAGCCAGCTGCAACCGGAATCTGGATATTTCTTCACATTTCTAGAATATTCGGACGTATTGACATATCGATACTTTCTACACAACAAGCATCCCTAAGAGCTAGTTCAGGTGCGACAAGCTAGGGCGGGCTCAAGCCTGCAAGCAGGAACTGGATATTTCCAGATATTTCTGGGAATTTCGCCTCGCTACGTGCGGGTTAATTTCATTTGGCGGACAGCAAACGTTGCAAATATTACTCTCGGACAATATTTTGGTGTTTCTGGCAGCATTTTTAAAACTTCAACGCTCTTAATTTGAACTTATGAAAATTTTGTTTCGACAATTTTTCAAAGGGAAAATATGTTAAAAATTATCAACTGACTCTTAAAACGACGTAAAATATGACATCGGGAGCTAGCTAGTTTGAAGGTAGCTTAAGTAAAAAAATCCCCGTCAAGCAATACAAAATTTTGTGGCGTACCTATTATTTTCTTAAATTGATACCTATATTAAGGAAATTATGTCAAAATAAGTAATTTTGACTCAATTCGCTTATCATTTTATCTTGTTTTTTAAATCTAGTCTATATTGTCCCACTGCTGGGCAAAAGCCTCCTCCGAGTCCCTCCATCGATCTTTATCCAACGCCATCGATTGCAAAGGTGTTAAGATCGTCACTCCATCGCTTCTTACGTCTTCGGGTAACCATTGGATTACGATACTAGTCCATCCTTCGGGGTTCATTCGACAGACAAGACCCGTCTATCCCACTTTAGTTTTATTGCCAACATCAGTGACTCCAGTTTTGGCAAGTATTATAGAGTTTTGTATTCTGTCCACTTATCTTATCAATCAATAAATTAATAGATACGCTTATAATTTTGTAAAACTTAGAATTCTACGCTCGCATTCAAACTTCCAACTATTGCTCTCAATTCCTGATGATTTAGCTTGAATGTTTTATCTCACATAATGTACCAAAAGAAGAGGTAAAGTATATAAAAGAAAATGTCCAATTTTCCACACCAGCAAGTACGGGCGACGACCAGATGAGCAACGTAGAGGGTCAAGATTGCAATTTGTGATGTAAATAATTTATGAACCCTGGAAAAACAGACCGTTCCTCCATTTTGAGTGCAGACAAAATGTGAGAAATCTTATTAAAACGTGATTTTAGCATTCATCTCTTTGGCTTGTATGTACCTAACTCAGTAACTATTCATTTGTTTAGTCAAATGTATAGTGAAGCAATTACTTCCATCGAACCAGCCCATTCATGCCAAAGCGTGGCTTTCCCCCCGTCAGCATATAGGGAAGTAGTTAATAAGAAAACTGCAGACGGCTCATGCAATGAATGCATGTTTTAAATTAGCAATTGAAATAATGTTAACATATTTTTAATATATACTAATTTGTAAGTGATGTGTAGTACAAGCTAACGTAAATAAATAATATTTTAAGTTTGACTTTGATATTAATATTAAAAAATGTATTTTACCTACTCGTTTATACTTTAAGTGAGTTGTTACGTAAAAATTAATTGAAAGATTAGTTTCAAATGGGTATTTTTATGATAAAGGGGGCAGAAACGGATAACCTGATGGTAAGCGATTACCGCCGCCCGTGGACACCTGCAACACCAAAGGAGTTTTAAGCGCGCTGCCGACCTTTTAAAGAGGAATACGCTCTAATAATATGCGTACACGTGCTATATAATAGGTTTGGTTAGTGAATAACACCCTTACAAATGTATTTCCTGGCTAAAACAGACAAAACCAAAAACGATCACTTACATTCATCACCGAATCAGAGCACAAAGCATGAAGATCTATACAAAAACTCAAACAGAATCTGCAGACCGATCGGTGGCAAATCTCTCTTCAGTCTAACCCTAGAGTTATGTCTAGTATTATTCACACACCCTGCACCGATGACTTATGGTATGTCTGTTACAATCATAGAAGTAGTGTTATTTGTAGCCCAGTCAACAAGAAGATACCTATCAGCATAATACTGTCCTACTGCTGGACAAAAGTTCATAGAAATCAAGTCATCACTACAAGATGCCACTCCACCACCATGCTTGCCTAACGCGGATTGCAGATCACAAACGCAAGCTTTGTTTTAGAAATTTGAAATATACTGTTTGCTCGACCTGGGAATTGAACTCAGGACCTCAAAAACATGGCACGGTACTTAAACCACTAGACCAACGAGAAGGCTTTAGAAAGATATCCTTGGAGCAACAAAGCAACACTTTTGACTTCATACATTTGTTTGGACTGGTTTTTGGTACTATTTTATTGGTTGTCTTATCAAAATTTGAAGATAAGGTGTACTTTATAGGTTTCTCTTAAAAGTTGTTCTAGAGAGCACTTGTGTCTGCGTACACACTTGTGCATTATAAATGTCCTTCGTCGATGGCTGATTGTTAAGATTAGCCGCCATAGCCGAAACACAGCTTAGAAGAAGTGGCGGCTAGGGATGTAACCGTTTAACGATAATATTATTATTATTCTCCCTGTATGGTAACCGTCCCGCCCATCCGCATTAAAAGGCGAACAGATCACTAATCGTCGAGTCCCAGCTCGGTGTCGTGTCGTCATCGATTACCGACAGTTTTTGGCGACGTTGATGGATCGCCCTGCCCGTACTGCTTTCACCGGTAAAACTTTTGTGTGGGACAAGTTATAAGCAGTTTTCATTATTACTTGCTCCTGGGTTTCATCCCGCTTTCCGTTGCCCGCACTTGAATCTACCAAAAATAATCAAGCAACTGCAGCATATAAACTCTCAGCCTCAGGATTATTGCGTTTATCTGTGTGCGTAAACACAAATACACTTTGAGACACGGAGGTACATGGCCGTTAATTCAAATTCACGCTGACACTTAGAATTTATTATAAATAGGTAGGTACCTTACAAATTTTTAATCCGATTCGGGGATTACATAAGGTGAAATTTTACTCCTATATTAATTTAAACTACTTACTTAGTAATATTATAAATGGAAAGTGTGTCTGTCTGTCTGTATGTCTTTCTTTCACGGCAAAACGGAGCGAATTGACGTGATTTTTAAGTGGAGTTAGTTGAAGCGATGTAGAGTAACTAGGCCAATTTTGTCCCTTACTAACCCCCCATTTTAGAGAAGTGGGGAGCGCGAGTGAAGCCGTGAGCAAAAGCTAGTTAAACATAATACAATAGATACATTGTATTTTTCTGATAAAACGCTAAAAGTATTCCTCTTACACCACTCCCGTACTTACTTTCATTTACTAAGTAAACATAGGGCTGAAACTTTTCTATTACTGATGTTTGTGATTGGCTAGATATTTTTCGTTTATTTGCCAAGCAAGATCATTTCGCTCGGGAAGTTGGTTTTTAATATCCAACTCGGTTGATTCTCATAATATCTTCTCTAGAGCCTTGGGTTCAGAAGCAAGAATTAAATTGAAATAGACGTCATATCAATTTAAAATTGTATGATGATAAAACACACTGGCAATTTACAAATATTAAATATGAAATGAGGGAGGTCTGTATGGAGGCGGGTCTACATTTGAGGTCCCAGTTTCATTCCCATTTTGGGCCAGATCGATGTGAGGGCCATGCCTGGAAAGGACAGTCACCAACACCATCGGACTTGTGTGTGATAAAAAAACTAAGTGCATTCGTTTTTTATGTGCACTTTGAATACTAAGTATCTTATCTGATATCTACACTAGGCTTTTTATTGACATTAACATCTGCAGCTAAATCAACTGGGTTTATTGTTTATTTTTAAGAAAGAAAGATGAAAAGCCGCTGACTTCCAGAGTTCAAGCAGATTAAGATTAAGAAAGGCTGAGCTAAATATAAATATGCACACAGAAACACAACGACCAACAACATCAAGCCTACGATCTCCCGTTAAGAAGGCGAATGTTTTGTGTCCACTGAGTTATCATCACATTCATCGCTCTACAACGATGATAAATTGACAGCCTCGGTGGCGCAGTGGCTCGTACTGTGAATACGACAGCTGCGTTTGGGGTCCCAGATTTTATGCTCGGTTCGACCTCTTGGTTAAGCACTTACGAAACTCGTCGGCTTAATCGTAGGGTTCGGGTAGTATAAACTGGTAGCACAGCCACCTAGACTGTGGAAGGTTGTGGGTTAGCGTCCCACCTGAACTCTTCGACGAATTTGTTAAGTGAAATATTTACTATTGGTACAGAGTAGCAATAATGTCCAGACATGAAGTAAAGGCCACTAGTTGCAGTATAAAGTTACCTACGCGTCAAAATAGTTGATCACAGTTCTCTTTGATTGATTGAGCAGTCGACGACAAAACTTGAGCGTTTATTACAAACATTGTTACTGGCCAAACCCAATAACAGTTTGACAAAGTATGTGGAATAAAAACTCCATTGAAGCTTTGGACTTTGGCCGTGCAGTCGGCAATTCCATGGAAATTCCAATAAAAAATGTATTTTGCTAACAGTGTATCGAATTTTTTCGCTGACGGCTGGAAAATTGCGGCTATATTTTGACATGACTATGTTCCATACATTCTCTCTCTTAGTGTCCATATAGATCAAGTAAGAGTATTATACTCGTATGACAGAGACGGCTAACGACGTAATTTTGTTACAAGAGCAAGATCAACCAGATTTTTTACATATCTCTGCCTCGATGGCGCAGTTGCTAGAGGTGTTCACCCGAAGTGCGAAAGGTTCTGAGTTCGATTCTAGGTCAAGTCAATTTACGAAACTACATTTTCAAATTAGTATTTATCGTCGCCTGGTACTCATGGGTGTGATTGTTGGCGCATTTTCAACCGACTTCAAAAAGAAGGAAGGTTCTCAAATTCAAACCATATGTTTTTGTTTTGGATGTATGTTACTCGATTATCTTATTATTATCTTCTATACTATTTATAAAGAGATAACTTTTATAGACAACGACAAGGCTTATAGGTAAACCGAAAACAAGAAACGCTTGCGCGATGTAATTTACCACAGCGCCATCTATTAGTTCATTTTTGAATTACGGTCCCGAAGCAAAGTAAGGCCACTAGTAAATTTATAAATGGATTTTACGATTCTTTTTTTTTGTTTGGCAGGCCATCATTCAATGGTGGTCCCATATAAATTTTATCAAATTGACTTAGTGGTTTTTGAAAAAAAAAAAAACAACAAAACCAAAAAAAAAGTTATATGTAAAGTGTAAATATATTGTGATTGTAGTCTTAAAGTCGGTTTTTTTTTCAATAATTATTAATATTTATTTCATTGCGTTTGTTCAGTTTCTGGGTGTTATAAATGTATTTAAGTATAATATTTGTGATCCTTTGTTATCTAATATCTCTAAAAAATCAAGGGCGTAAGCTACTTAGCACAGAGTCAGTTCAATATAATTTAAGAGATGTTGTGTAAATGTATCATTATTATTGTTATTATTTATAAATTTCCATTAAATCTCCTCCAAGTACTCTAGTCGAGTGTTCGACATATCGATACGAGCTGTTTAATTCCGTGTATTTATTGTATGATCACTTTACCCTGCCACTCAGCTCGGTGGCTCGTTTGAACGGCAAACAAGAGGCCTCAAACAATTTTGTCCCAGAAGCAAGTCCAAATATTTTTCTAATACCTATCGATTGGGGTCAGGTGTAAGTACAGTATGGCGCAAAATGCTTGAGACTTTTAAAATTTTTAAATGCCACCAGCCAGTACCACTGCTGGATTCCGCTAGAAGGGGTAGATTAAAACTATAATTTAAGTGCATTTGATTTGTTTAAGGTATGATGTGGTGGATGGTCTAGTGGTTTGAATACTGGGCCGTGATATCGGAATGCCGGATGGTATTACCGGGTCGAGGAAAATTTATGTTTCGATTTCCACGAACATTGCTCGGGTTTGTGATCACCAATCTGCATTAGGCAAGCGTAGTGATAAGGCCTTATTTCACCATACAGTACCTACTGGGGATCGACGGCTGGACCGACCTTCTTTTATATTATTTATATTTCGAATGTAAATTACTATTTTCATACCTAATTATGTTATTGTTTTGTTTTACTTGGTCTTATGGCTTTTGCTCTAAAAAGGTGTTAGTTTGAAAATGCATCACCACCGGCGAAACCTACAGTAGCAATGATTTGAGTTTTATGATGGAGGCCTTTGCCCTGCAGTGCGATAACTGTCCCTATATATTGGCTGATACTTTACTTTACTACGTAGTACATATTTTTTAATTTCAATTCTCAAAACATGGCATACATTGAACCTAACTCTTGACATTGAGCTTACATATGTTACAGATCAGACAACAGAGGATCGCAAATATAATACTTAAATACCTATTATAACACCCAGACACTGGACGAGCACAAGTGTTCATCACACGAATGTTTGTCCAAGGTGGGAATCGAACACCACGACCTTTGGCGTTTGAGGCAGGGTCACTATCAAATGCGTCATCCGGCCATTCGCTGTTTCATATGAAAAACGAGTAAATATCACGAACCATCTTCACAAACAAGCATTCTGTTGCTGACTGTAGAGCAGACCTCGCTTTGTGCGAATTGCCGCATCCACTCCGGGTTCTGCCTAAATAAATATTTTCCTATAGGTTGGTGTAATACTGTTTGCGGAGTAAGGTGTCTTCGGTACGTGAGCCACTTCGTCAAATTAAACAGATATGATTAGTATAAACAAATTCACAATGCTATTGATAACTTGGATATCAGTAAACCACCTTTCAAACTTGTTTTTATTGACACTCAAGTCATAATTTGCTAATGAAATATTCACACTTACTTATTTATTGTCCTGTTTATGGCTGTTGTTTCCCTCAAGTATTCTATTTCTGTGCATTAAAGAATATCTATCTGTTAGGTTAGGTTAGGTTATGTTAATCTCTTATTGAGAGGCTTTATACAAAAAAAATAGCTAAATAAAAAGTGCGTTGTCTAAAGTGAATTTGGGAAAACTGATAAAAAAAATGAAGTTGCTAACGTAATTACTAGACTCTTTACATCCTGACTCATATTCTAAGCGTACCCCGGGCTCCGAAAGCATCTGGTTTGGACGCAACTGGGAAATATGCTAAAATGATGATTATTCTCCCATAGTAGAAAAAACAAGTTTTGACGAAATCTCCTTTATAATAAGTATTCCTCACGAATGGTCCTGAAATTAGAAAAAATATATTTCTGACAAGATTTAGGATTAAACCCTTTTATAAAGGACAGCGACCTTTTCAAACGTCAGCTAAATGTTATAACCTTTAAGACATTTAGCTGGTCTTAACTTAAAAAAGTGGATACCTAAATAAAAATTACGAAGATCTATTTATTCAGACGATTCATTCAATCAGGCGATTTATTAACAGTGGGAGAGCCACGCTTCGGCATGAATGGACCGGCTCGACCGGAGTAATACCACGTCCACCGTAAATCTAAAGCAACAGATGTCGTGGCGTTCTTGACCAAGTAAGAGGCATGCTTTGGCTTGAATAGGCTTTCCCGACGGGAATGGTCACAGAAAACTGACATGAAGCTGCACCTTGCCCTGAGATGCGCGATAATTAGGGTAAAAAAAGAATGGCTTAAACTGTCTTTGAAATCAAGGAGTTCGTCATTGTTATAACAATATAATATATTATACAAATACTTCATATTACCGGGACTAAACGCGACGAAAATTAATAAGTACATTCTAGCACTTACTGCTTGACGTTTCGACTGCGTTACAACAGCCGTGGTCACAAGCGGGTTCGCTTTATTTATTAATGCAACGCGAAAGTTTAAAAAATATATATATTATATCCGATATATCGTTATGTACTATATCGTTATGTATCACTCCCGCACGTTTGTTCCTATCATTCACGGCGAAACACCGCAATTGTTTTTATTGTTTTTATTTTTTTTTCGCAATGTAAGCAGCCATCCTCACGAGTGCGGCAAACGCTCATCATCATACCATAAGTCTACTCTTTCTCTCGATATTGTATCATAACACAAAAAAGCAAGCAGACATAGTATGTAGTTAAGTTTTAAGTTTCGGATCTAGGTCATTAGTAGTCACAACAAAATAATAAATCAGTTTATCTATTTATTCAAAGTTTCCTGTTTTGTCTTATAATTAAGCAACGATAGGTCTGTACAAATCAGGACCTAAATGCTATTTTAAGGAAGTACTAAATAAACTCCTACAGACCTAAAATCACACAATCTCGAGCCTAATAACATCTAAATTCAAAGCAAACATGGATCCTGAGTAAACAAATTAGGCTCATCCCCCGGGAAGCGAACCCGGGCCCTAACAGCCCGTAAAGAGTTGAATAACATTTATGACTGAGGCTAATCGGTGAGAAGGAAAAAATGGATAGAACTTTTTGAGGTTGTCATTAGAGTTATGAAAGTAAGTAAAAAAAAAAGTTTTATTAGGCCGCATACTGGCCGGAAAATACAGACAGTCATACATAACATCTCACGGCTCCCAACTGTCATAATTTTCGTTAAGAAAAAACAAGGCGGTTATCGCATGTAATCAATGTTTTTGCGATAAATATCACAAGCACGAGAATTGGCGGTTTGGCGGGCAGATCTCGTGCACTCAACATTTAAATCGAATTTAAGATTTGTGTGGACGAATTTATGAAATATCACTTTCGATTTCATTGACAATTAAGATATCTCACAATGAACTAAAAGGAGAGGTTAAGTATATAAAAAAAAACTATATTCCACACCAGCATATACGGGTGACGACTGCTAAACCTTTTAACACCATTACCCTCAGATCGAGCCTCCTGCAGTACCTACCAGTACTTGACGAAATACAGCGCGGGCGCTGCTTCACGCCAATCTCCGATAAAGCCATAATATCACTCTGGTTGAGTCGGCTCATCTAAACCAAAGTATAGTTCTCCCACGGCTAGTTATCTTCTTTGCATCGAAACAAAATATAGTTAGTTATCCTATCCTAACTAATCCTAATCCTCACTAATATTATAAATGCGAAAGTAACTCTATCTGCCTGTCAGTTACTCTTTCACGCCAGAACTACTTAACGAATTTGAATAAAATTTGGTATACAGATGGTCTAGACCCTGAGAAAGGACATGGGGTACATTTTATTGAGTAAAGGGGGTTGTACAAGATTAAAAAGAGGGGGGGTGAAAATGGTAAACAATTAAAAATGCTACCCAAAGATACTTTTCCACGAAGACGATGTCGCGGGTAACAGTTATTTTTTCCATAAACAGTTCACTGGCATATTGGAAACAGTTTTATATTTCCCGAGGACATTTTAGACTTTCAAGAAAACGTGGGAATTCCCACAACTACACGAGCATCGACCTTACAAATAAGAATGAAATGTTTTTAAACGGGTATAAAGAAGGTAGCGTTATAAACGGTATCGTATTTTCATTCATCTCAGCACTTTATTTCCATTGGCATCTGAAGACTAAATGGAGTCTTGGGTACAGTTAGATCTGACACGATTCAGAATTTGTGAGTCTGGTAATTACAATGAAACGACTACCGTTTTGTGATAAGGGGTAACATTCTGATAACAGGTTCCATCATAAACCTTATATTCCTAGATAGTGAAAAAAAGTTATAATTACAAAAACATATTCGTTTTTTTATCACAATGTAACAAAGAAAACACTTATTGAACAAAACAAACAGTCCTTTGTTTTTTTTTAATTTGTTATACAGCTCTACCCTCATTTATGAGCTTAACTTCGCCAATCTCAAGTAAAATAATTGATATAGGTAATGTGGGTAGTCAACTGTCGAAGTCAGTCAAAGTCACGGTTACTCAATAAAACTCCTGAGTTTTCCGATTTGACTCTATTGTTGTTTGAAGTCGTCAGTAATTATTAAAGTTAACTGTAAAAAATACCCCACGTAACCGAAACTCAAATTAGCAAAAAGCATCTACAAAAACAAGGGTACAAAACGCAATTCGATTACATTGTATTGTCATTTACAAGCTCCTTGTCTCATAAAAAAGAGATTACGTCAAAAACGTCATTTTTGCTCCTGTTTTACCCTAATTTCTCGGCTAAATTCTTGACGTCAATCATTTAGAAAAAATAACCTAAATTACACCAAATGTGCCGAACGGTTTATAAAAGAAAAGAATAGAAAAAGATAATAGGCAGCGGAAAAGCGGAGGAACACACGCGGACGGCGCTTTAAAGCGCAAGTTCTAACATTACTCTGTATGCGTGCACTGCAGCTGTGTGCGTGACTCTGCAGGTATTGAAACGTAGGCTTCTCAGTTCTATTCGGACGCTCGAGCGCTGAGCGCGTCGCGCGCCGTTCCAAATTCAAACGCGGTCGGACGCATTCGTGCTTACTCTGTGATCGGAACTCCTTGTGCGAAGATTACAAAAAAAAAAGATTACCCGCCAAAAATTTTTAAATAAAGAAGGATTTAACTGTGGACACCACGCTTCTTCATTCAAAAAAGGAATAAATAAAAACAGTTGGTCACGTGATGTAATGTGATTTTTCGTTTGTGATACGACACTAATTTGTGACGGATTGATTGATGAAGGATGATCATACAAAAGTGATTACTGTGAATGAATGAATTGTATTGTGTTTGTGTGATTTGTTGAAATTGTTAAATCATCCCGGGATTATTCAAGTAAGTTGTTTGTGTATGTACTTTTGATCATTAATAATAAAATAATTTAGGTGCTTATTTAATTATTTTAAGATTTTTGTATTGATTGAAAGATTGATCAATCATGCCTGTCGCTTTTGACATTTCAATGGATTTTTTACGAGTAATCAACAAAAAGTTAAGTAAACTTAATACCATATTCTTTTATAAAACGGCATTAACGCTAATGAAATAATAATTACGAATAATTGTATACCTTTATTCATATTTAATTAAGCATTCAGATATTTTTGTGTAATATGATAGCAGTTATCTAAACAATATTTTACTACAAAAATAATATGAATGTGACAGTGTACCTACGTAATGTGTTCTAGTATGTGCGCACACACTTGTGCACATTGTTTTGAGTATGTTTAATATAAGAAAAATAAACTCTACCTATTAAAAACGAAGTGTAAGGATCAACAAAAATACATATTCTATTTAAACAAAATCTACATATTCGTTCTAGGCATTCGTTCACAAGGTCGATCTTTTCATTTTGTCACTACTTACCTAGGACATTGAAAAGTATAAAAAAGATAATAATGACTAATTAGTAATAAATTAACGAAAGAAATCCTAGAAATGGGAACGAGAGATAAGACAGTACGACCCTAAATTAATTTTAGAGTATCAATGTCAAAATTAGATGACTCGTAAAAATGAGGGTAGGTTTTATGAAATTTAATAACGCATATAGATGAAAAATCTATGAAATTGAGGAAAAATAATTAAAGATTTTAGGAATAGTATTTGTAATTAACGTTTTCAGGAATAAATTGAGTAGGTTCTTTAATGTGATAGGTGGCAGAAGAGCAGACGATGAATAGTTAGGTATTGGCGACTAATACTTAGAATTGCTACCATTATCATTGTTGTGTTATTGTTCCCAGTAGCATCCAGAGCCAAGACTTTTGGAACGAAAGGCACGCTCGGTTCAAGAAAGATATTCTTTATTGCACAGAAACAAAATTCAGTAACAACAGCAATATACATTATAGTACAATAATCCGCTAAACTCTGATTTTTAAATACGCAGAGGAAACTGACAGATGTCAATGTGTCATCCCCGTACATTATCACTCAATTTGACAGATGCAAAATGTCATAATGTATGTAAACTTGACTTTTGCATCTGTCGGTTTACTCTGCATAATTAAAAATCAAAGTATAGAAAGAGTACTATAGATCTTCATCTACACGGGGTGATTGGTTACTTTTGATGATGTCACAAAACAACTAATGACTTTAGAGGTTGGATCTCAGTCTAACGTGGCCTAACAGTGATGTATCTAGCCGATTTTTCAAACGCAAAAGCTCATTGATTCTCCGAGCCGTAATATTGGTACTACTAACCACCACTGATCCAAGTTAAGTTCTGAAACCAAGTATAGTATTTTAATATTTTAACTCTGACTTTGCCTACGCAGTCTACTACACGCACGTTCCAATTTCCTGTGGGGACGAGGTGTTTTTCCGGGGTTGACATCTCATGTCATCAATCCTGGTACTCGTATTCCAAAGCTCCGTTGTAGGGTATAAGAGACAGATACAGTTTTAAAAATACAGTGTTTTATTTTACTTTTCAGAATACAGATTATCAATCTTACACAGATTATGTAAATGCAGAAATATTCTTTATTCAGTTTAAGTTGTTAAAGAACATTTATGAATCTCAAATATTTATCTTATGTATTTTGTTTAGTTTCAATCATGCATTGCTGTAACTCTGTTCTGTGTACCGAATAAAGAAAATAAAATTAATATACGGGTGATTCGGAAAGTCGATTTCAACCGTGATGAACAAGTAAGAAAATCAGTGGTTACATCTTTCAAAATTATGAATATAAACATTTTCAATTAGATATTTCAAATAAAAAAATATAGCTCTTAATAACATAATACTGTAACTCAAATAAAGTATTTAGAGTACTTCTCTCAATATGCACTGGGCACGACGTGGGTACAGAATAACTACACACAAAACCATACCATACCTATACCAGATATAATACCTACAAGACTTATAAAATTAGTTAGGGTCAGTTGTGCCGAAAGAAATCAGTGTCAGCGAAACGGGGCGATTGTGGGTCTTTGTAGCCTGAACCGACCAATTAGTGGTAAGGCTTATTTCGTGGCATAAATTATACCATGATTATGAATATAGATAGAATATACCTACATTGCGAAGAAAACAGACTAGGCACAAATGTGCAAACAAAGTATAGGTACGAATCATTTAGGTGCCTGCCACATACCACATAAAAAAATAAATAAACGAATTTAATTTTGATAGAGACAAAAGTACTTCTTTCCTTCTATCGATGAAGTGGTAGCAGATCCAGTGACTGGCACGTTTCTGACAACAATATGGTGACTGGCGAAAATTGGCCTTTATTCTATTTGCGGTGGGCGGAAATTAAGGCCATTCATTAGCAAATATCGTGGACTAACTAGTTCTTTGCAAGACAATACCTATGGGCTAACGATTTATTCTTCCGCGTGGTGCTGAATTGCGGTTCTATAGATAGGAGATAATAATATTATGTTTTGGGTATTATCAAGGTAACAATTTCGTTCATTTTCCTATACATTCCAAAGCATCGCTTTCTTAAAAACTACTTCATATTATTAATGTTTTTGAAACTAACAAAAGCTTTGATATTTTTACTGAATACTTTGTAAAATACCATATACGGTCCCAATGCAGGGCAAAAGCACAAAGCCTCCATCATATAAATCAAGACTTTGCCTATTGTAAATTCCTTACTTAGCATCAGATTTGGTTGTAAACTCTAAAAATTCCTAATGTTTTTTATTGTGACCTTTCATTTCACTTGGTTCTACGCTTTTCAAAGCTCACGTAATCAATAATCTCACCCAATGAATCCACATGTAAGTACGGAGAGTTCCCGGTTCCATTGCTGGTTGAGTCAATAAGAAACTACCTTTTCTAAATTTGATCTGTCAGTTCTTGTACTCTTTTGTACTACCGGGAATGCTCCAGATTAAAACTACTATTTTATTTTTAGCGTGTTTTTTTTCAATTGCGTCAAAAACTACCGCTTCGGAGCCGTTGGTGACGCTTGCTTCGTCTTTGAGGATTTAAGAAGTCTGGTCATTACAATGAAGCGACTTCCGTCTGTCCTTCGCAACCCGTAACATAGGAACCGTATTTATTCATTCATTCATATTCTTTATTGCACTCCATATGTTACAAAAGGTGGTAAAAAAACAGAATAGGTAAAGTACAATATGGACCGTGATCATTCCGAATACTCTCTGAAAACGTGCAGGTTTCGATGGTTTCCATAACCACCAAGCAAATGGTAGGAATATGCTCAATGCTCATTTGAAAAATCCAGAGGTTCATGTGATGCTCAGATTGAACCTTTGCCCTGCCGTTAAGAAGTCACTTGCATTCTTTTATACACTGAGCAATCCTCACTGTTGCTTTTAGTATCAAATTCTTTTATATATGACCTAGTGTAATGCCCTATTCCTCTTACGAATCACAAACGCTATTTGCTCCAAGGATTCGCCAGTCACGGTCGGTAGCCGCTCACCCATCAGTCCCAGACTTACCAGTCATGATGGCGCGAGACCAGACACTTGATCAAAGGTGAAGGCAGTATTTGGTGTGACACCGTCTGCCGATTTATTAATGAATGGTTTGATAGCGCGATTATTAATATAATTCATTATTAGTTCAATTTACATACTGAAAGCGTTTGAACGAATGATCCTAATAGCTGTCTGTGTGTATGTATATTGTCATTTGAAATTTTACTGCGTTTTACAGCTATAGATATTTTAAATCTCGGATATGCCGTAGAAGTCTAAAACCAAAATTTAGAATTTTATTCACAACTCTAATCTGAAGTTCTTGGTTTTAAATTGGTTAAATGCCAAATAGCGCCCTTTTTTGCAAGGAGCCTTCATACGCGACGACAACTTTAACGCATTCACGCAGGATCTAGGGTTTCTACGTTCGAAAGTGAAGGTTGATTCCCACACTGGACAAATACCTATTTATCGAATTGTTCACTTGCATGATTAATAATACCCTAAAAACGTCAAGTAGACAGATAAACGGTAAATTCAACTTCATAATATTTCACAAATTCAAACGAATGGTATGCGATGTTATGTGAATGCTCATTTAATATTAATAAAGAAACAGCTCATTCACCTCTAGTTTTTTTATAAATATGGAATCATTACTAAACTAAGTTTAATTATAGCAATGGTTTCTATTATCAGTAAAAAAAAACAAAAGAAATCACTTACCATCAGGTGATCCGTCTGCTCGTCTGCCATCTATCACATCAAAAAAAAAGTTTTAGCCATTGAAGGAAATTCTCATTTAGTAGCATTTCCTCAACCCTACTTTATAAAAAGTTACTGCAAATGTAAAATTGCTACTAGCGCACGAGGTATTTACTTATCATTGCTCAAATAAATAAACTCAAAAAGCAAACTTAAATTAACTATTGAATAAGAAGGACACTAACTTACACCATCCAAATATCTAGTGCAGTGAGTCATGTCATATCAAATTCACGCCCCGTCGTAATGTGAATAAGGGAATTAAGATTGCAAAAGTCTTTGTTAGTGCGTTTTCAACTGATCATTTGAATAGCCGCCACTTAATAATAGTAAGGAACTTTTTTTTACCGTTATCTATCTAAAATTCTGATTTAAAGTTCCACCACCACTTGGGTCAGTGGAGTAACTTTTATTCGTATCTTGATTGTGGCAACAATCAATTCATTATATTTTATGATATGGATTAAACGATATTAACCCGCTCAGAGTCCGCTTTAGTGCTCATAATAAGCGATATACTCTATTTGATAATATGAGTCTGATATAAACCATAATTGAGTTCATGATATTCGCTCATATAAAGCAAGAACACAATTAATTTATATTATTTCATAAGCCCATTCAAATTTTCAAAGTTTTTAATAGCTAGAGGGGTCATAAAAGTGATTGACCCTCTCAGAGTTCGCTAATCGCGCTCAAATAACGAGTGCGATTAATCCTGTTAACACGCCTATCATGATGTCTCAAGACGAGACAGTGAATCCTAGTTTTAGATTATTAATATAATTTATTATTAGTTTAATTTACATACTGAAAGCGTTTGAACGAATGATCCTAATAGCTGTCTGTGTGTATGTATATTGTCATTTGAAATTTTACTGTGTTTTACAGCTATAGATATTTTAAATCTCGGATATGCCGTAGAAGTCTAAAACCAAAATTTAGAATTTTATTCACAACCCTAATCTGAAGTTCTTGGTTTTAAATTGGTTAAATGCCAAATAGCGCCCTTTTTTGAAAGGAGCCTTCATACGCGACGACAACTTTAACGCATTCACGCAGGATCTAGGGTTTCTACGTTCGAAAGTGAAGGTTGATTCCCACACTGGACAAATACCTATTTATCGAATTGTTCACTTGCATGATTAATAATACCCTAAAAACGTCAAGTAGACAGATAAACGGTAAATTCAACTTCATAATATTTCACAAATTCAAACGAATGGTATGCGATGTTATGTGAATGCTCATTTAATATTAATAAAGAAACAGCTCATTCACCTCTAGTTTTTTTATAAATATGGAATCATTACTAAACTAAGTTTAATTATAGCAATGGTTTCTATTATCAGTAAAAAAAAACAAAAGAAATCACTTACCATCAGGTGATCCGTCTGCTCGTCTGCCACCTATCACATCAAGAAAAAAGTTTTAGCCATTGAAGGAAATTCTCATTTAGTACCATTTCCTCAACCCTATATTTATAAAAAGTTACTGCAAATGTAAAATTGCCTATTAGCGCACGAGGTATTTACTTATCATCGCTCAAATAAATAAACTCAAAAAGCAAACTTAAATTTAACTATTGAATAAGAAGGACACTAACTTACACCATACAAATATCTAGTGCAGTGAGTCATGTCATATCAAATTCACGCCCCGTCGTAATGTGAATAAGGGAATTAAGATTGCACAAGTCTTTGTTACTGCGTTCTCAACTGATCATTTGAATTAGCCGCCATCTTAATATTAGTAAGAACTTTTTTTACCGTTTATCTGTCTAAAATTCTTCTGATTTAAAGTTCCACCACCACTTGGGTCAGTGGAGTAACTTTTATTCGTATCTTGATTGTGGCAACAATCAATTCATTATATTTTATGATATGGATTAAACGATATTAACCCACTCAGAGTCCGCTTTAGTGCTCATAATAAGCGATATACTCTATTTGATAATATGAGTCTGATATAAACCATAATTGAGTTCATAATATTCGCTCATATAAAGCAAAAACACAATTAATATATATTATTTCATAAGCCCATTCAAATTTTCAAAGGTTTTAATAGCTAGAGGGGTCATAAAAGTGATTGACCCCCTTTAGAGTTCGCTCATCGCGCTCAAATAACGAGTGCCATTAACCCTGTAAACACACCAATCATGGTGTCTCAAGACGAGACAGTGAATCCTAGTTTTAGATTATTATATAACACTTACAATCCATACATATAATCCATACTCCATACTAATATTATAAATGCGAAAGTAACTCTGTCTGTCTGTCTGTCTGTCTGTCTGTCTGTTACTCTTTCACGCCAAAACTACTGAACGGATTTAAATGAAATTTGGTATACAGATGATCTAGATCCTGAGAAAGAACATAGGCTCCTTTTTATTGCTAAAAGGGGGTTGTAAGGGGTTAAAAGGGGGGTAAAAAGTTACTTTTCCACGCGGACGAAGTCGCGGGCGGCCGCTAGTAATATTATAAATGCGAAAGTAACTCTGTCTGTCTGTCTGTCTGCTACTCTTTCACGCCAAAACTACTGAACGGATTTAAATGAAATTTGGTATGCAGATAGTCTAGACCTTGAGAAAGGACATAGGCTACTTTTTATTGCGAGAAAGGGGTTGCAAGGGGTTAAAAGTGGGGTAAAAAGTTACTTTTCCACGCGGACGAAGTCGCGGGCGGCCGCTAGTAAAAAATAAGTCTCTTAAATGACCCAATAACCCAATTTAAAAGTAAAATACCGCTAAGTTTCGTAAATAGAACACGGATCAGAAATGCGATTGACCCGCTCAGGGCTCGCTAATCGCGCTCAGATAAAGTGTCGGTCGACGCCCGCTCGCCATCAATCCTGCAACTTCGCCAGTCATGGTGTTGCGAGACTAGACACTGGGAATCTTGGTTTGATTATTGAAGAGGATAAATGAAGCGAAAAACAGTGATATGTGCTCGTGCTTTTATGTTTGGGACATGTAACTGGAAAACCTATTGATTAAAACAGAATATACTAATTTCACCAAAACGTTAAAGACAAGATGGCTTAAATAAATCCTTATATAGGTACAAAAGAGCAGAAAATTTCCCTCGCATCCATAAGACAGTAAATTCTAAGATAGTCACAAATATAACTACTAGCTGTTACCCACGACTTTGGCCGCGTGAAATAGTAAAATCGCTTACCATCAGGTGATTCATGTGCTCGTCTGCCACCTATCACATAAATAAAAATAGTGATTGCGATAGCTACGTAATATGATAGTTATGATCCATATATGTAAAAAATCAACCCATCAAATGGATAACTAGTATATTAACGGGTTTAATTTTCAAAAGCCATTTAAGCCAATACTTAAATGGTCAACATATGAATATAACTATATGCCCTACTCGGTACATGCAATTTTATTTAAGTACTCGTAATCTTCTTGAGGGTCGTAATGAAAACGTTCTGACTTGGGCATAAGTCGAATTTTCTTCAAGCACCTCAACACCAGATGCGCTTAATCATATTAAAACACTCAACATAAATGAAAGTGGAAATTGTAAAACATGGAAATAATCCTGTTCCCTCGTGTCCATTATTTTAAGGGTGCTAATTAGGGTGATAAATCTTCGAAGATTACCTTTGAGGAGCTCCGCTAATTGCTTTTTTATTGTGAGTCTGAGAGCACAGTTTGATGATGATCAGTGAGACTTTTACCCTTGCAATTTTAATCTTAGAGTCTTTGACTTTTTCTTCTTCTTACACTTACTACGCTAGCTCAGCGATCCAAGGTGGGTCTTGGCCTCCGACGTCAAAGTTCGCCATTTTGTTCGGTCCTGTCCAATTCCAACCAATCATGCACGTTTTGTGCTTCTTCTTGTAGTACCACTTAATTAAACTAAAGATTGACATTCGATTTCAGCTCTTGGATATTTCTTTCATGAGAAGCCTAAAAACGATTTGCGGATCTTACGTCAGTCCGATGTTAGAGGTTACTGAACCGTTATCTTTATGTTCTCAAAATTAGGAGGTTCAATATTTTGGTGGAATAATAAATATTTTTAAATCCTGGTTTATGATGCAAGTGTACACAGCAATACTTTATTTAATATCAAGAATGACACACTGAGACTTAATGGAAACATAGATTTGATTTTAAACTATGAACCTTTTATTTAACAGTATTATATCGCCACGGATTCTAGCAGATATCAGAAGCAATGGCTTAGAAAATAATTTTATTAAATCAAATTACCTCCGGTCTGTATTGTCGACAACATATCTACTTGTTGACAATCCATTCGAGATAAATATACTTTTGAGAATGTCCAGATTTGGCATTGACTAAATTATTAACGTTGCGATCGTTTTATCTGCTAATAATAATTCAAGGTCATACGAAATTAATATTCTAATTAATCTAAAATGAAAGTTTTTTATCAAGTTAAATATTACATTCATGCATAATGCATAATACTGTGCATTCACCGATCACACGCATAAATAAACGGCACAGTTTGTTATCTTTGGAGCCACATAATTTCTCTTGACTGCCATGTCGATGTTAGGGAACGTAAATTTATTGTTGTTTTTAGAAATTGCCAAGTAGTGGTCAATGCATTATAAGTTGTCAATTAATGTGTAAGTGTGAAAAATACATGTCATTCATCATTACACAATGCATCCATTTTTTTTCGGCCGTACTCTGCTCTTCGATCGACTTACATTTATTATTATCCCTCCCTTGACTAAATTATCCTTCTTCTCATTACACACACAAATTAAAAGGGTCCATCATAATTATTATAGTGTCCAGTACTCACTGTTATTCTATTTTACTGTACAGGAGGTGGAGATTCGCGAGATACATTTTGTCGAAAACGGCGTTCGTATGAGAGATGGACTTTTAAGTAATTGTTGAGGAAAGTTTATGGAGAATTTTATGGCTTGTAAAATGAAAGCTGCGATGACCGAGTTGATATTAAACCAACTTCATTTATATACGAAGCACTTTGTGAGTAAATTATTTTGCTTTGTCCTTTTTGTGAGGTATTGTTTGTTTACTCATTTACATTTAAATGTTTTGGCATTTAAATGTATCAGTCATCTCATTATTATCACCTTCAGCCATTTCTAATCAACTTTTGGATAACGTCTGTGGTTAGACGTCTTGATCATTCATTTCACTTCCGCTTGTTTCTTCAAGTTATCTCATTAATTCATCGTTCATCATCGAGGCCTTTTGGCTCCTGCGATCTGGTGTGATTCCACAGTCTCTATTCAACGATGTCTAAGTCCTATTTTCATTAGATATAATTATGACACAAGTCAAGTGGCTTTTCAAAAATTTTGACGCACCATTTTTTTTTTGTTCTTTACTCTATTTGATTTTACAAAGTAAAATTGATGCTTACCATTGCAGGACAAAAGTCCCCTTCATAGATATCAAGTCATCACTACTATGATGGGATTAGGTTTAATCACCACCACTAGCCTAATGAGGATTAGTGATCACAAACCCGAGCTGTTTGAAAAATTCGAACGAAACGAAAATTGGCTATTATAGCAAAGCAAAATTCTAAAGAACTATTCCACTCATAGTTTAGCCACCTGCTGCAAATCCTTAAACAGGGTTATGTGTTACCCTGAATGTAAGTGTATGTGGATTGTGGGTGGTCCAGATAAATAAAAGGAATCTCCGAAAGCCTCACAAGTTTTCCCGAGCACGCTCCGGATTCTTTTCAACCGCTTCGCGGCGAGAGTCATAAATGTCACCGAACTGTTATGTGGCTATTACCTAAATTCTCCAGAAGTATTGCTTGAAATAAAACTTAGGTTTGTGTTGACGTAAGATAGAGAACTGAATCATTCAATCATGGTATTGGATGATGAATGCGTAAATGCCACGTTTTCGTACCTATATTATGAAAGAATGGATCTATTTTACATGTTTCCCAGATGATGTTGTCTAAGAAAAATCGTTTATTGTTTGATCGCTGTCAAAGCATGTAATTTTAACCAGGCTACTGTTTTTTTTTAATTATGGCTTGTATTGCGTTATGCCACTGTTATTGTAAGATAGGCAAATTCAGATGGGTTTCTATCAGCAGTGTCTGTAATGATAGTTTTTTCTTATTATTATGGCTCTTACTTCTTCAATGGGGATAATTTCGCTATCAAAATAGTCTCAAGTGATTATTGAAAAAAGCGGGCAACGCGCAGCGGTCTAAAAAAGCCAATGCTACATATAGGCAATAAAACGCCGGTATTAAATGTTTTATCGACCTACGGGTTCTGCCAAGAGAAGACTAACGAGACAAAGAGACGAAATCGCAGATTTTGACATTGTTAGACAAAAGCAAGTTGTTCACGTGACAACTCACTTAACATACAAAAGCACTTAGCTGTTTTTAAAATCACACAATTACAGTTTGCGACACTGCACAAATAAAACTACGAAATACTAATTTGACATTTTTGAATTGTATTTAAAACTGAATAAACTGTTACGTGGTCGTTTACTATCGATTTGATTGGAACTTGATTTACAACTACAATAATTTAATGGATCCAAAAAGGCTATTGCAAAACAAGATCCAACGTGGTGCCCCAAAGCAGTAACAGTGTTGCCACAGGAGCATCTGTGTGGGATGCAAACCTCAGCACCGAGACGGAGGCCAACAGCGACTCGGAGGGTTTCCGAGTCCAGCAAGGTGCCCACGTTCGCAGACGGGTAGGCTTGTAGCCAGTGGCCGGACTCCTTCCTCGAAACAGCTCTGAGACGCGCAAGGTCCGCGTTGGTACTGTTGTTGTTACTGTTTTTTCTTTTGTGCTACCTCATTATAAACTATATAGCATTTTGATATTACTGGGCTATCAAAAACATGTCATAAAAAAGGTCAAGTTTCGCACGCCACCCATTTTGATAAATATATAAAAACAAAACTAGCCAAAGGCCCTTCTGAGCTCTTCACCGTTTTCCTTTCATCTGATCTCAATATATTCTCTCTTTGTAAACTTTGAGAAAATGGTTTTTCCTCTAAATTTTTGTTATCTTTACTCTTCCCGTTTTCATGAAAAACATGAATTGTTTTCCTATAAAGGTACTTCTGGGAAGTATAAGAGTAAATATTTAACAGAATTAACGAATGTAAGGTCGTTGGTTCCAAAGAGACGAAATCGCAGATTTTGACATTGTTAGACAAAAGCAAGTTGTTCACGTGACAACTCACTTAACATACAAAAGCACTTAGCTGTTTTTAAAATCACACAATTACAGTTTGCGACACTTTACAAATAAAACTACGAAATACTAATTTGACATTTTTGAATTGCATTTAAACTGAATAAACTGTTACGTGGTCGTTTCACTATCGATTTGATTGGAACTAGATTTACAACTACAATAATTAAATGGGTCCACGAAGCCTATTGCTAAACAAGATCCAATTTTAATAAATATATAAAAACAAAACTAGCCAAAGGCCCTTCTGAGCTCTTCACCGTTTTCCTTTCATCTGTTCTCAATATATTCTCTCTTTGTAAACTTTGAGAAAATCGTTTTTCCTCTAAATTTTTGTTATTTTTACTCTTTCCCGTTTTCCTGAAAAACATGAAATGTTTTCCTATAAAGGTACTTCTGGGAAGTATAAGAGTAAATATTTAACAAATTAACGAAATGTAAACTCGTGAAGGTCGTTAGTTACCATAAATCTTTAATAAAAACAAGGCAACTTGAAAATCCTCTTAAAACCATTAATACGACTAATAAGAATCTTAATGATTGAAAATATGAATCATTCAACATTGATGTCATATTTAAAGAATCAGAAATTATTTATGAAGTACTAACTATAACGATTATAGATGCTGCTTTTACTAAAAAGTAACTCAATTCATTAAAAGATACAGATCAAAATCACTGGTCAATTTTTTTATATTACGTACCTATATTTCTGACATTGGCAGAATTAAAGTGCCCAAGGACACGGTTCAAGCAAAAGCGAAAAAAAAATATAACGATCAACATAAAGAAATGTATAGAAAAATATTCTTTGTAGGCATTCAAAAGATCTAAAATGATCTCAATCTCATTCTTGAAATCTATTCTAAGTCTCATCATAGAAATCAATAGACGTTTCTTTCACGTAAGTAAATATAAAACCGGCCCCACAATCCTCCTTGCATAACCCCAAAACCGAAATACAATAGGCTCTCGAGCAAAAACGAGAGATCCCATTGAGATGGCGAATTCCGTTGGCATAATGAGGAATTGTGCGAGACTCAAAATGGATTTCATTCGGAGTACTCCACGACTGTCACCGTCTCTCGACGTCTAATTGGTTGGATTGGTTTTGTTTTTTTACGGAAATCTATCTGGAGTGTGTTGGTAGAAATGCTTACGGGTACCTACTTTATATCATGTAGGTATATGCCGATTAACCATGTTCTGCGGCAATATGGTTTGGCCGTTGGAAAAAATTGGAACTAGAATTTTTTAACCACACAGATAGACCTCAGCACCAGTGGAGGCAAAAGTATGCTGCCAACTTTAACCCTGCCTCTGTTTCACTATTCTACTCTTTTTATGTTAGACTAGCTGTTACCCGTGACTTAGTCCGCGTGGAATAGTATCTTTGGGTAGCATTTTAGTTATATAATAATTTTCACCCCCCCCCCCTTTTAACCCTTTACGACCCCCTTCTCGCAATAAAAACTAGCCTATGCTATCTCTCAGGGTCTAGACCATCTGTATACCATATTTCTTTCAAATCCGTTTCGTAGTTTTGGCGTGAAGAGTAACAGAGAGACAGAGTTACTTTCGCATTTATAATATTAGTTAGGATTACAAAGGTTTCATGTCGAAGCGTGACTCTCCCATAGTCACGGTTGGCCCAATTGGGGGAAATGGGGTTAAAGACTGTTTGCGCACTTGTGACTCTACTGGTGTTGCAGGTGTCTGTAGGTATCAAGTAATCCGTCCGTTCGTCTGCAATTTGTCACATGTTAAAAGCGGATCAAATCAACATCATCATCATCATCTTTAGCCTGTTGCAGTCCACAAGACGCAGGCCTATCCAAACATTCGCCACTCCGATTGATTTTTCGCAAATCAATATTATTTGCAACATTGCATTTATCTCGACGTAAGTAAGGTAGGTACTTATCTGCGAAATTCCAGGGACCAGATATCCCAAAGGTTTTATATTCGCAATTTGTTTATTGCTTTCAAATAAAACTGTTAAAGCAAGATAGCTCCATTCATTTGCAATCCGCATACGCAAATCCTTTCTCTATTCCGGATCCATTTCAAACTATTTACCGGAAATACAGTCTTTTCCATTGGCTGTTTTCTCCGTAAGGTTTCTTTTATTTGGCCCCGTTTCGAGTTCAGCGTGGCCAATGCGAGGTAAAAAAGCAACGGAGGACAATGTACAGACAGACAAGAGGATGCGAAATCGAAACTTTATCCACTTCATTCCACCATTCAATTGTTCAGTGAAAATGAGGTAACTGAACTTGGTTACGAATGCTATTAATTGGTTACGGTTGGAAACAAGCAGTAAGTGCTATGAACCTATATTTGACCGGTCGGATGGCGCATTTGGTGTGACCTGCATTCATAAGCCAAAGATCGCAGGGTCGATCCCTACTCTAAACAAATATTCCTGTGATGAACAAGAGGTGTCCCCACTGATTTTGACACTTTAGATATCATTTCTTTGGACGATGAGCTCTACAAACATTTTTTTTTTACCTTGGCTACCATATCACCTTTTTTTTGTAATAAGGCAAATGAGCAAGCGGGTCACCTGATGGTAAATGAAAACCGCCGCCCATGGACATACACCAGAAGGAGTGCGGATGCGTTGCCGACCTTGTAGGAAGGTTAGGTTGGTAGGTAAAGCATTTATGTTTTTGATGGGATGACAATTTATCTATATAATATAGCCTTGAGCATTTTAAAAACAAATAGATAAAGGTCGTCAGCTGGTTTGTGAATAATGAAATAGATATCATAAATACAAACGAGGATGGCATTTGTTAAGTACATGATTATGCACTTACTGCTTGACGTTTTGGCTACGTTACATCAGCCTTTTGTGTTTGTAGTTGTAATGAAGTGTTGGGTCTAGATAGATGTTCTTTATATGATGATCTTTATTGCCCAGAAATAGAATGTGTGACATGAATGAAACAACAGCAATCAACAGTACGATAATAGCTTGTAGCGATAATACCTCCTGTCGATAGATTCATCGATAGTAAACGAAAAATCAGTAGTATCGATAATCTATCGATTGTGTTACTACTTCTTAATAAGATCGATAAGGAATTTGGAGAAGTACAGACAGCCGCACATCACCACCACAACCATGGACAGGTTTTCACAACCTGTTAAATTCTCGTGTACTCGACATTGAAGTTCAATTAGAAATTTGTATGAATGATTTGTATGAAATTCAATGTTGAGTGCATGAAAATTGACCTCAAGCAGAATGCTTGCACTGTTTGTTATAGTGCACTATGTGTTCAATACTACTAGTTGGCAAATAAGTTCGGGAAGCGGGAAGTATAAGCGGAAACCTAATGGGAAGCGTTTATGGCCTATCGAGCTTTCAATGCGAGAGGTTTACGTGTTGCCATTCACAAAACATTTGTTTAGCCTCAGTGCTTTTCCAACTATTAGCTCATCATCAAAGTTGCATATAACAGATGTAAAGTATGTAGATGATACTTATATTTTTATGTGTAAATTTTAAACGTAAAGACATGTTATTATAATCCAAAATTAGCATTTCAAAGTGTAAATCTAAATTTAGATAGGTATCTACCTACATATTATTTATATATTTTTAGGGTACCGGGCCGTATGCCAAAAATACAAAATCCATTGACAGTTTAAGTCTTTCCACATGTCTATCTGTAGGTATGTCACATTCATTATCATAATCATCAGCAGTACCACTTTTTGTACGCTAAAGTACCCGGTCTTTAGCTGCTTGGGTTCATGTAGTCCCTCATATTTTTGTAATATATTCGACCCACACCGTGACCATGGATGACCATGTCCATATGTCACCACGCTGACAATTATCGGTAACAACATGTAGAGTGACAATTACATTTATGTGGTGACAATTGTCAGCGTGATGAAATAGGGGTGGATTTCAGTACTAATTCTAGTGCATCACCTCATGTCATAGCCACTTTTCAAGAACAATAAAAGGTTATTTTTGCTAGCGGAAGATGACAGTAATAATTTGCGGAAACATCTGTGTAAGAAATCGTTCGACTATCACTTGACCGGTTTTTTTTATACGCAGTAAAAGATTAAAAGGGAATGCGGAACGTGTAAATAATTATATGCCTGTGCATATTAAGATGAGCACAGATGGTATTATATCCATTTTAATAACACAAACAAGTTTAAGTTCTCGGTAATTTATTACTTTGATTACACCATTCAGTAACTAATAATTAATTTTATCTGGTTTCGTATCATTAATATGCGTCTTTGGACGTCATATTTGACCTTTTGATTAGGACGATATGGTTTTAAGTTTTCGTGTCACCTGTACACAATACATCATCATCAAAATCCTTTCATACTTTGTGTGTTAAGGTCTTCTTCTCGTGTTTATGATGAAATCTGATGTATACCTAGTAACATTGCGTCGTCTGTTTAAAAACGTTCGTTATTATGCCAAATACTACATACTTAATGACAACTCGTTCAATGGTTACAATTAAAGCGTTGGTTAGATTTAAGGTCAGACCTTGGCAAATTACAATTCACACTAGTGGCCCGCCCTCACTTCGCTTCGGGACCGTAATTCAGAAATGAACCAATAGATGGCGCTGTGTCCAATTACATCGCGCAAGCGTTTTGTGTTTTCGGTTTACCTATAAGCCTTGTCGTTGTTTATAGAAGTTATCTCTATATGAATAGTATAGATAATGTGCACAAGAAAAGAAAGTAGCCAGGTATTAGTTGGACTCGCTTATGAATGGTGCCTTAGCAGCTAGTTATAGTTAAACAGTTGGTTTGAACGAAACCTAGTTAGTCTTACGGTTAAAATGACGGGTGTGATAGCTTTGTGTCATCCAAAATATGTGATCTTTTTGGCATAAATCAGGACCTCGCATCTTGAGGAGGTCGCTACACCGTAAGTTCCCAAAGAGTTTATACCTTTTTTTTTGGCAATCCAGGGGAAATGCGTTACGCATCATACCCGTCCCCCAATTTTTTTAATTTTCATTTTTTAAAGCATGTATCTGAGTGTGGCATTAAGAACTACAAATTGCATTGAAGAGAACTACGATATTAAAGATCTATGTTTACTCTTGTAACTAGTTTTCGAAAGGCCCAAAACACACGTGGACACGGGTAACCGTACACAAGCGTTGTTTGACAAGGTATCGGTGACGGATCGTACCGGATCCAATGTAAATAGGGTGCCCCTAAATCCCTGTCGCCCCTCATTCGTTTTTGAACGTGGAAATCGTCGCTCCTATTTGATTTCGCCCTTGTTTTGTTATTTCTTTTTGTAGGTTTGATGGTGCTTTGTTTTGTATTATCCCGTCGATAAATAGATGATTTTAGCATTGAAAAATTCACTTCTTTATGGAATTTAATTTAGCTAACTGTCCTAATCTTTGTGAATAGATAGCGCTGGGTGTCGATCACATCGCGCTAGTGTTTTGTCTTTTCGGATTCTATATAGGTATAGATTTAACGTCGTAAGGCTCAGACAGCAGACACAATAGGAAATCAATTGTTTTTGCCTCGTATGAGGCTTTTGGGTCTTTCGACGTTAAATAATGTATGTTTTTGGGTAATTTATAAAACTTATTACCATGATTCTGGATTCCCTGTAAAAAGGTTGGAAATGTCGGCGGGCAGTTTCATTGTAAAAACCAAATCCTGAATCATGAACTGAGCGAAGTTGGTAGCTTTTTGGAAGCAACGGGGAATTACACGCTGAGATGAAGTCAGTTTCTGGGTGTAAATTGTATTTTTAAGTTTAAGTTATAATTTTGTCATTCCTCTGTTGTTTTATACTTGTAACACAAGTGCTTAAGCTACTTAGTACAGTCAACAGCAAAAGCAAATGATCAAAATCAAAACCTCTAAACTCACTATTGAGCGGAGTTTGCGTCAGAACTGTATGATGTCAAATTCGTACAGTTCTGACGCAAACTGCCGTATAGCCTCAAAGTAATTGATACAGTTCTGACGCGAACTCCGCTCAATAATAGTGAGTATTGATTTTTGATTTTTATCATCTACATTTCCTCTTGACTGTATAAAGTCAGGCCAATGTATGAGAAGTTAGCAGAATTCTTTCAATCTGGGTTGCTGTCATAGTTAAAAAAGAAAGAAATCTACATCACGGGCAAAACCTGACTCCCCTAGATGATTATAAAGCAGCTTTATAACAACTGTTTTTGATTTTTCAGCAATCAAAAGGATTAAGGTATTTTAAATAATAACAGTAAACAAAGTCGCTTTACCTCTGATCCCAGGAATTTCAACGTCCACAAGGGTTTCCAATATTTTCATCAGCTTATGCTAATGACTGGCATAAATATCCGCTATGAATACTTAATGAGTACTAACATGGCATTATTGGTTAATTTTATGTTTCTATTTACTTTTATGATGTTATTTATTCGGTGATAATGGAAAATTAGGCCTTTGCTCGTTATCAAATAGTAGACAAACGCCATATTCAGTACAATATTATGTCAATTTGAAAGAAATTGTATCATATTTTCTTGTAATACATTTTTATGATACAGATCGCTGCGTGTGATTATTTAAAGCGACGACGCGATGATACTTATGGTTTTTATTGGACTATAGGCCAACGCTTGACCACAATCGCACTTGATGGAGAGTGACGATGAGGTCTAGGATGACACGCGTTTGCCTAGAAGATGCCTGTGTTCACTCTTGATTTATATTAAATGTGAGGATTATGAGCAGTAAACTAATTTTATTCAACTACTATAATTATATCCAATCTCAGTCCGAGCCAAGTCATACAGCTGCCAATTTAAATACCGAAAGAAACAATTTATAATATTATTTTTTGATAACTTCGATTGAAGTGTGCTTAGAAAAATAATAATGTACTAGAATTATAATATAATTAAGCTATCGTATAAGGTTTAGGAACCTCTAATTAGTTCAAGTGGTAAATAGATAAATAAATAACTTTTATTATGTGTAGATATTTCATTTAATCCGTTCAGTAGTTTTGGCGTGAAAGAGTAACAGACAGACAGACAGACAGAGTTACTTTCGCATTTATATATTAGTATGGATTTAGTAATCGCCGATCACTGATGCTTTAAGTAACATCTGTGCCCGGGGCTTAAAGCCCCCAGAGCAGCTCCCACTGCCCTCCGACAAAGCCCCAACCGGGCGGCGCCCGCATCGCTGGATTGCGATACGGGCGTCGCGGGCATGGGCTCCTGCAGAACTCTCCACAAACCCACACCCTGCTGGCTGCAGGGCAAGGTGGGGGAGAGTGCCTGCAGGCTTCCAAAAAACTGCCCCACCAGACAGCCCCACGGCCGGCTACGCTGGATTGCGCAGTCGGTCGCTGGGCGGAGAGGTGGGGTTAGCCGGCCTTTGCCGCATCCCACTGGCTGTGGGACGCAGCGCAGACCAGCAACTAAAGACCCCCACAAAAGATGTGGGGGGTGGCGCCCGAAGGCGCCCCACTCGGTGGGGCCCACGTCAAGGTGCGCCCAAAGTGGGGGAGATCCTCACAGGGCGCCGGACAGGGCCCCGGCCCAGACAGAGCTGGGCCTCAATGTGCAGCTGTCAGCCGTCGGGTAGCAATATGGCGATAAGCCAATTGCTCTAACTCGCCATATCCCGATTATAGACTTAGTATGCCATAGTCTCGATTGAATCTTAGAAATCGAATCTTGCATCCCTATTTGTGGGTAGATCTAAAATCTATTACGGGGCTAGTTATATCTCTCCTACGATCTGGGCTCACCCGTAAAATTATACGAGGGTTTTGTACTGCATAGTAATTAATATTAGCATTGTTATAGGATAGCCCATCAATTATTGTTTCTATGGCAATCAGGAGGGTCGTTCTTGAATTAATGGTACGAGTATTATATTATTATGACGTCTAGTATCAAGAATGTTTGCTCGTTGTGTGAATTTGGATGCCTATGGAAAGCAGGTTAAGGATTTGAAAAGTATGCGGCAATCGATTACCATCAGGTGATCCGTCTGCTCGGCTTCCACTTATCACGTTAAAAAAATAAGAGAACTTTAAGATCGTCACCAGTTTCAATTGACGGCCTCGATGGCGCAGTGGCTAAGGTGTTCACCCGAAGCGTGAAAGGTCCTGGGTTCGATTCTCGGTCAAGTCAATTTAGAAAACTAAATTTTCTAAGTTTTTTTTGATATCTGGTATTCATAGTACAGGGGTTGCCCTAGTTTGAGACCAGGTTGAATGGCGTGATTGTCCGGCGCATTTTTTTTTATTTATCTATGTGCATTCTATAACTTCGATAAATCTTAATAGAAACTCAAAAAGCAAAACACTAGCGCGACGCAATCGACTCTCAGCGCCATCTATTGGTATTGGCAGAGTAGGAACATTTAAAATCTGAAACGAAGTGCGGACGGGCCACAAGCTACCTATATGTATAGCAATAGGTTCTTCTAAATGAACCTTTAGGAATTTCACCTACGAGTTTAAAAATCTAGGTCAGTTTGAATAATTTCTGAACTGAAACGATTAACGACGTAGGAGGGAGATAGGGGCATTCACTGCATATTTTTTCTCTTTTTATCCGCCTGCAACTTTTGCTGCTGAAACTTTTTGGGAATACGTAATAAAGTAGTGTTTTTTTTTTGTCCTTTTGTGTAGGTACTTGCAAGTGGACTTAAAATGAAAAAAATAACTACTTTTAGATTAGACCATAGAGAAATGTGTATGGTAAAAGCTATTTTTGGTATTCCAAATGTTATATTTACTGTGTTGCCCCTATACAATTTTACTTATATTTATACTTCCTCGCGTTTAGTCCCATTTATATAAAGTATTGTATAACTCAACGCAAAAATTTAAAAACATATTTTTATCGCTTGCGAGAGATGTAATCGGTGCCAAACATCATCAATTGGTATTTTTTGACACTAATGAAACGAAACGCTGTGTGGGTGGGTCACTAGTTTTTTTTTAATTTAGCCTATACTGTCCCACTGCTGGGTAAAGGCCTCCCCCAAAACCTCCACCGCTCTCTATTTAATGTCATATGTGGTCAATCGCGGCAAAGCTGTTAAGGTCATTGGCCCATCGTTTTTTGGGCCTACACCACTGTCAGCGTCCAGCAGGTCGCCATTGGGTGGAAATTTTCGACCATCTTTAAGGGTCCATTCAGCAAACGTGACCCGCACTAGTTATTTATAAACGCATAATTAAAAATACTAATCCAATAATAGCATGGCCTTTTAATTGATGTCTATTGAGGTATTATCATTACGAGTAATTAAGTAAGGAAAAGCTTTTGTTATATTTTTAGTTTCAAAATTAAATTGCGACCGCCTTTACATTCAATTTGAACCATGGTATAATTATTTCCATTACACTGCGTAGGCGAGGCTAAAATTAATAATCACTTACAAATTACACGTAAACTAATATTGGTGGTCGAATGACGTGTATAAGTTCTGGTTAATGTTTTTTTAAATGTTTTTTTTAATTGCTTAGATAGGCAAATATTGATAGGGGGAGGGGCGGAGTAGGATGCTTGTTTACCCGTTTTTCACCCATTAAATTTGGATGGTTATACCGCCATATTTTTTTTTGACGGCGAACAGACAGACGTTACGGTTCACCCGATCGTAAGTATTTGCCGCCGCCAATTATGTATATACACGAATTTGTTAGAATCATAGGAAGAGCCAGGCTTCGGCATGAATGGGCCAGCTCGATCGGAGTCATACCACGGCCTCACAGAAGACCAGGCGTGAAGCAGCGCCTGCACTGTGTTTTGTCGAGTGAGTGAGGGTACCGGAGGCCCAATTGGAGGGAAAGGGTGTCAAAGGTCGGCAATGCACTCTTGACTCTACTGGTGTTGTCTAATGGGCGACAGCCGTCTCTTACTATCAGGTGGTCCGTCTGCTCGTCTGCCACCTATTACAATAAAAAACAATGTTTACGTAAATGTCAACGTTTCCAGATTTAACGAATAATTACCAACAACACACGTCTAAACGTGTCTAAATACGACATTTATGCAACTCCAAATAAACTACAGAGATAGTAAACCCAATGAATAAATCCAAAAGACAAATTTAAAAGAAGCCATCTGGTCCACGCCATAAAAAATGTTATTGTTAAAAGTACAAAGCCCGTAAGTAGGTCGACTAAAAATGTAGCCGTTATTTTAACAGAAATTCTAAGTAAAACAAAACATTTAAATAGTTTGATATATTTTTCATAGATACACAAAACAAGGCCTACAGCATTGTTGCTTTGAAGTTAATGTTTGTCTTTGCACACGAAAACAAGGTACGGTTATTGGAAAGCTGCTTTATCCTAAACAACCCTGATTTATATCTCGTGTTGTAAATAATACTTTGTGTAATCTGTTTTTTGGCTTTTTTAGAAGTAACGCATATATTGGACAAAATAAAAAGACCTTCGCTCTTTCGCTTGTGACCACGGCTGTTGTAACGCAGCCGAAACGTCAAGCAGTAAGTACATAATTATGTGCTTAAAAATTTACGTCGCGTTGATTCCCGTCTATAATAATAATAGTTAAAATAAAATGAATACACGAGAAAACAATAACTGAAAACTTAAGCTAAAAAACTATCAAAAAGAAAAATTTAAACAGAGTAGGCCTCTGTGGCAATGTCCCCAAAATGCTGGTAGTATTACCTCGTTGGATAGCGAAGAAAATTCGCTGGGCGAAGTAGCTGCCAACCTTTCGACCTCTCGTGACTTCAACTAAGGAAGCGCTTAGCTAAACCCTGAAAGAAAGAGAGATCATGGGGAAAATATACGATCGAAAACTTTGGGCGCAACTGGGAATAACACACTGATACAATGGACAAAAAGACGTAACAAATAGCAATGAGATCCAATGTTACGAACGAGGAATCGTACTCATTTGATTTCAAATTACATGTAAGTATCAGTTACAAGAAACTCATTAGTTGCAAGAATATCCTTTAATACAAAATCAGTTTTAGTCGTTAACTAAAACTAAATTAGTTTTACATTCATTGACAGTTCTATTTACATTTGTTAGCAGCGCCACAATATAAAAAACTCTTTCCGTAATGCAAAGCATTTTTTTTAAAGTCAATTTAGTCCTCGTTCTTTTGTTTCGCTATTTTTATTTTCTTTTATACTTTCCTATATTTAACATCAAAGACTAGTGGCAGTCGGTATTATTAGCGCGAGTGAAATAATAGGATCCGTCATCAGAGGCGCTTCGTGCTGAGTACTAGCGTAATCGTAGCGCGAGCACGATACGATTTCTTGAGCTGTTTTGTTTTAATTTGTTAGACTATAGGCCAACGCTTGACCACAATTGCACCTAAAGGAAAGTGACAATGATATCTAGGATGACACTCGTCATCATCGTGGCTCGTGCTAGGCTTACTGTGCTGAGCAGTAGGATCATCATCATCAAATGAGCCCACATGCACCCACTGCTGAATATAGGCCTCTTCTCAATCACGCCACTTCCTACAGTCACCTGGCAGCCTCATCCATTGTTTCCCCACTACCATTTTAACATCGTCGGAACAACGGGCAGGTGGTGTACTCACAGTACGTCACCGCAATCTTGGCTGCCATTCGGTAAGCTTTATAGTGCAGTAGGATACTTTAAGTCTTTTCACTGAGAATTTTTATACTGTGACAACACATTACCCTGATTGATTGATAGGCTCATTTAATTTATTCACGAGTCGTTTTGTATTTATAAACAGTAACGGTACCAAGAACTGAAAAATTGTGTAGTTAGATTTTATTATGGTGGTTAGACTACAATTAACTCAAAAGTTTGGTCACCTTACGAGAAACTTAACACTATTAGGTACAACAATGAATTATCTGACTATAAGAAATTTCAGAATTTTCAAATTACATTAATTTAGTTTTTAAGTAATGTATGACAAAACAATTAAAGTGATAGATGCTACAGGGGATATGGCCATTGAACGAGGTGGGTCGTTGAGTGGAGATCATGGGATCACACCAGACTGCCAGGCTGTGGATAAGGTGGTGGATGGAATACCATGCGATAGACACATGATGATGGGAGAGGCCTTTATCCAAAAGTGGATTAGTAGTGACTGAAAGATCATGATGATGATAGATATACAGACTTAAATTCATCAGTACAGGGACTTAAAGCACAAAATGTTAATAATTCTTCATAACGCTAGCTACCTACATTACGAGCTAAAGTTACGCACACATTCATGAGCACTTGCAGTGATCTCACCGTGTTTCGACGTGAATGACCCAGACAAAAGCTGGAGAGGCACGAAATGATTTACTGATATAGCTATAATAAACTCATCGATTACAAAGTCAGAAAGAGCCATTCTTCTCTGTTATTATATTGTGCCTTAAGGCCATCCCAAAGATACTAAAGATTTGGAAAACAACAATACTTTAAAAGCGAAATCACACCCTTTGTGAAAGCCCGAAGTCTGAATTACGATTCGTCGTAGGTACAAGTAAGAAAAAGGTCGAGTCAGCCTTGTATGGCCGGGTCATCTGTCAATATTTACATGGACTCGTGTAATTCCTCGGTTTGCTTTGTGTTTTTGTATTTTCTCCTCCCCCCAAAGGGCGTACGGTTCAAGATCCCGCGTATTATCCGTTTGTCTTTTTTTCTCCAGTTCTTTGTTGATTTCTGAAAAGAAAACGGAATACTTGAACTCCGATACGATTGACATTAAAGGAACGATAAATTGCTAAATATGTTTGTTCACAATAGATACGGCGGAGTAATGAAAAGTGTCTCTTTGAAAGTTTCATTTCTCTTTTGCTATAAGTAAGAAAAGTCTTGCCGATATTAAACCGATAGCCCATTTTAATCTGCTATTTGTATTGGACGACTTTTATTTGTTTTCACGTAAGAAAAACGATGCTAAAATATTTGAAGCGCCTTTTTTGCTGAGATTTCTTGTGATTGGTCTACAGAACGTTCCAAGACTATGGGACGTCAAGGGAACTTTCCCTAAAACATTAAAACCATAAAATAGCATTTATTACTTAATAAACTAAAAAATACTGAACGAAATACTAAATATTAGAGCTGAAACATCTTAAGCTTTCAATAAATCGGAAAATCTTCTCAAGATAATACAATAAATTGTTCTACTTCAGGTATTTATTTAGTCTAAAAGTATGTTGTTAGCAAATAAGGAATATAATACCCACTCGTCAGTTATTATAACGATAAATACGAGTAAATCTCTAATTATATAGAATATAAACAGGGTACTCCTATACGTTAATATTTTTTCAAACAATTATCCGACTCTTCGGGACAATATTCTTTTTATAAAAATCCGCCCATTCTACTCTTATATTATAGTCTGGGCGGCCACTGAACGTTTTTTTACCTCATCCAGCCAATTAAATACATATGGTCTGCCATAACTTAATTTAGAGGAAAAATGATATGAAGAAAAGATTAAATATATAAATTGGTTACAACTAGTGTTAGAGCGATAACTTTGATGTAGCTACTTTTTTTTTGTTGTAACTCATGCCTGCATGTTGTTGTGCAGTAAAATCCATATTAATAAAGAGGTAAATTTTATAGACACGACAGACCTTATATACTAACCGAAAATGCGAAACACTAGCGCGATGCAATCGACACTCAGTGCCATTTATGGTTACAGAGTGGAATGTCACGAAACAAAGTGAGAGCGGGCAACTAGCGTGTAATAAATCGCCTCTCCACCTAACATGACAAAGACTTTTAAGTTTTTGTAAAGACAGCATTTTGTACAAAAAAAATGTTTTTCTATTTGGTCTGGTGTCTAGGCCTTACGACGTGAAAGGTTAGCAGCGCATTTGTGACTCCACTGGTGGTCAAGGTGACCTGGGCGGCTGCAATCGCTTACCATCTGGTCATCCATCTGCTCGCCTGTCACCTATCACATAAAAACTAGCATTAATAACGAACGATATCCTTAAATTCCCCTATAAATAACTTGCTAACAGAGCAAACCTTGACTAAATTGAAAATTTCGCCGAAACAGACAATCGGGCTAAAGGGCCGTAATCAACGTGATGTATCGAGTTTAATGTCGAAAGGAAGGTTTTCAATTAAATCTCGACTGCTATCAATCTGTTGAAGTAAACGTTGAGAATCGGTTGCGAAGTTGTGAAATAATTCGACGATTATAATTTACCTTTTTTGTTGACTAACAGTTTAAGTAAAGTAAAGCATCAAGCATTATTGTCTCACTGCAGGGCAAAGACTTCCATCATAGGAATCAATTCATCGCTACGATGATGGCATTAGGCTTATTAACCACGGTTGTCTGATGCGGATAAAAAATAGCTATCGTTCACACAACATCTTATACATTAATTTTATGTTGGTTACAGCAATTCTTTGCAATTTATTCTTACGTAAACAATGCCCTTAAAAAACATCGACGGGTTCAGATAGGACTGAAACCCACAACCTTGTGGAAGGTTGTGGGCCTTCCACAGTCCGGGTGGCTGGACTACCGATGAAACTAACCGAACCCCTTACTGAACCCGTCGATGATTTTTTAAGTGCATTGTTTATCTCATTGACCTGACTTCGTACTTAACTTAAGCACTTGTGTTACAGATATCAGGAAACAGAGTTAGATTTTTTTTTTTGCGGTGCGGTCTTTTCTTTGAATAGTGACTTACCCATGACAAACTAAAAAGTAGTTCGGTGAATTTGATGCAAGCCAGATTTGCAATTTTTTTTTGTTAACTGATACATACTAAGCAAGTACCGTTTCCGCCATACCAGTAAAGTCACACGTAAGACTACTGTGGGATCAATTTCAGCGATAAAAAAACCTTAAATTTTATCCACATAAATATGTATTTAAACGGCTGCTGAAACGCAGCCAAAATGTCAAAACAGTAAAATAACTACGTGCTTTAATGTGGCCGGATGGCGCATTCTTTACTCATTCTATTTCTCGGTCGAGCCAGCCCATTCATGCCGAAACGTGACTCTCCCACCGTTAAATCTGATGATTTGCTGGCCTTTTAGAAAAGATAAAATAACCTTCGTCTCTTGAAAATCCAATCCTCAAGACCATCAATTACTATAAAATTAATCTAATTTTCATCCCCTTGTAGTACATCCCATCTCTAGTCAGTCATAAGCGATCTCATTACCCGACTTAATTGCTCCGTTGTGTTAAGTTAATACTGCGTCGATCAATCTTGCCGATACCATCTTGCCGGCCAGTGAGACGTGCCAATTTGCGTTTACGCTTGGCAACTTTTTGATTTATATTGGCCTAAAATGCAATGCAAATTATGGGCTGTTTGCAGAGATGTATATTTTACTTTTGACAGTTTTTGGATGTTAAACCTTGCAAGAATAAGAGTGAAGTCGATTTAAAGTCATTTTTGTTTGGTTTGATATATCGAAATATTGCAGATATAACCATTCTTTTATAGAGAACTTTAGCGTGAGGGAGCCACGCTTTGGCTAAATGGGCCGGCTCGATCGGTGTGATACCGCGATCTCACAGGAGACCGACGTTAAGCAGCGCCTGCATTGTGTTTCGTCAAATGAGTGAGGGTACCGGATGCCCAATTGGAGGAAAAGGGGGTCAAAGTTGGCAGCGCACTTGTGACTCTAGTGGAGCAAAATATCGATGTTTCGTTATATTATCGATATTTTCTATTCCCGTAAACTACCGAACTTTACCGTTCCTAAACCAGACATTCCTAAGGGCAAACATTAAAATTATTGTAAAACTAAGCGGCTTACAGTTTAAATTATCGCTACGCTACAAGCGCACCTTTGACCCTAATTAATTAAGCAAGGGGTGTGATTAAAAGGTAATGGGGCCCTGAAAGTAGGGTTAGCCACCGGCGGTAGTTTCTCTCAGCATCCCCATAAGCCGGGGCTGGGTTTAAGCTGATACGAATCACGGAGTATACGGAAAACTGTGTTCAGTTTTTTCCATAATAATTAAATTAATCAAGTTAATTTCAACAACTTTCTCATTTATCGTGGTCGTAAGTATACAACCTATATTAAATTTCATGTGGCTGTCAGGTGCAACTTGTATTAGGCAAGGAAATTATTGCGTATACCAACTTTCAAACCAAGAGATATCTTTGCTCTGTTATCTGTCATTACAACAATTGCAAAAACGTTGTAGGTGTTGCTTGTCCTCGAAAGTAACAGGGAATGACAAGTTGTAAAATCCAAGTCGATGTTTTTCTCCATACTTCTTGCTCATAGATGCCCACTATGTTACTTATTAATGTGTTTGCGATTGTTTTAATGATTGAGCAAAGATATCTATCTGTCTTTTAGTTTGAAATTTGGGTATGCAAACGCATCGACCTTGATGGCTCGGCCACCTCGAGAGAATGGGAGAACATAGTGCGATAAAGAGAGCGTACTTGTGACGAGCAAATGACCAATTGCCCGTTTGCTTGTCCAAAGTAAGGATCAATATTGTCAAAAAAGTTTGCCGTGTACTCCCAGCGAATGATCGGCAGAAGGTGGAGTAGAAGCGACCTAGATGAACGCTCTTATTACCGGATATCAAGGCTCACTTTGGGTCGCTGTGCCCGCCTAATTTTAGTTAAGTTACCGCGACCGTTTTTCCTGTATAATTTGTCATACTATTTTGTTACCATCATTGTCAGCCCATTTAAGGAAGTGCTGATGATCAATCTTATCAAAGCTTACTACGTCGTCAATTGAGTTACGCGTCTCTTTTGGTTAAGGTGTGGCCACCACCTAACGAGACGTTAAGTAGTTGCGTACTTACAAATACAATAAGTCATGTTTTATGGGTCTGTCGGATGCTGTCAAATAGATACGCGTGACGATCTGTCTTACTCGTTGATTTATTCATGATCTAAGACTATATAAATCATACAACCTCTCATTTATTGACGTGATTGCGAACTAAGTAGCTTAAACACTTATGTCACAGTTTTTAATATACATATCACACCCAGACAGTGAATAAGCACTAGTGTTCATCACACGGAGGTTTGTTCAGGGTCGAAGTCAAATCCACGACCTCTGGTGTATTAAGGGTAAAGTTCTATCACTACAGTTGTTTTGTCACTTGTATTATCAGATATGATTTATATATTAAATTGTAACTTCATTCAATTTGAATCTATCGCGTAGCTTTGTTTGGCTTTCGTTGCATAATGATCACGATAAGTACACTTAACTGCTTGAGTTGAATCTCTTAAGATAAATTAGTGCCTTTTAGTAAAAAACACAACTGATTAAATCCAAAATGTTGTGCGTTACTTTAAACAAAACGATAAGAAGGCGAACCTAAAATAATGACGTAAACCAAATAACCATAACAAGCTGTGACCGCATAAACATAATCGTGGAAACGCAAGCTCGTAACTCAGTGGAATAACTTAAAAGCAACATCACTTTCGATTCAAAAGTCAAGACTCATCTCGTTATGTGGGACATTGGTGCTCATACAATCAAAACACGTATAAAGTAAACGCCGACTATCTAGTTTGATTCGGTAGGGAGGAACCGGTTTATCGATATCTATTTTAAGAAACAGTTTTTTTTTTACAACTAACACTAAATTTTATTATTGTACCTACGTCCGAAATGGTATGGTGTCTATTTAAAAAAAGCCTGTATCATCTTTTTTACGTAGTTATTAAAACATTTTGCTACTCTATTCTATTCTTATTGTTATTTTCAGAATGAAGTCATAATAATGCAAAATATAGACCCTGAGAAAGGACAAAGGCTACTTTTTATTGCGAAAAGGGGGTTGAAAGGGGGGTAAAAAGTTACTTTTCCACGCGGACGGAGTCGCGGGCGGCCGCTAGTATAATATAAATATTAAAAAGGCCTGATCACGATCAATATATTTTTTTACAAATGCTTATTACTCGTAGAATATTAGATTCCTTCAGAAACCGATACTTATTATAATAAATTTCAACGTACAAAATAAGTTTATCGATATAAACCGACTCTGTCTACTAGTGTGTTTCGCATCCTTATTAAGTGACCTCTTATGTCATCGAATTTAATGAAAATGACGATTTAAATGGTCAGCTGTTCACACTACCGACTGGATTCTTTAGAATTATCCTTGACTTGTATTCATTTAATGATCTCAAGATGAATGGAATTGTGTAGCTCGATTGCACTTGACAAATGTTTATTACTTAGATTTTGTCACATGTTTGTTATTTGCTCATTAACGCCTCTTTGAAAATATGTACGTACAGCCACACATCAAAGTATACAAAACTGTCAAATTTCTTCAATCGACTCTCCTCTTACTGACAAACACATTAGGTTGAATTTCAAGTGAAGAAATTTGACAGATTGTGGTAACCTGATGTGTGGCTGTCTGTACAAAACAGCAGCAACTGCATTATGGACCTTATTCCAAACAGCATTAAAATTTATAACTGCTAAATTTATGTATTCACTTTTATTGTTGACGATTGTAGTATTAGAAGTTTTTTTTAATAAATTTACACAACATCGCAGATATTGACCTAACTCCGTAATAAGAAGGTAGTTTAATCACTTGTGTTACGTGTGACAACAAAGGAATCACAAATAGAATACTCAAATACATATTTTGTAACGCCCAGACACTGAACAAACACATGTGGGGATTGAACCTACCTTTGGCGTATGAGGCTGAATCACTACTAAATACGCCATTGCGCTAGTAATTTTTTTTAAAGTTATAATTAGCAGACATGCTTGCCCAATGCGGATTGGTGACCACAAACACGAGCTACATCTAATATAGTACTAATCCCATCATAGTAGTGATGACTTGATTTCACTGATGGAGGTCATTGCCCTGCATTGGGGCTGTAAATACTTTTATTTTACACTTACCAACTTTATATAAATACTCAAGAAATTAACTTAAAAAGTACACCCACAGTACAAATATTACTCGTATTGTTTTTTTTTTATGTGATAGGTAGCAGACGAGCAGGCGGATCACCTGATGGTAAGCAATTGCCGCCGCCCATGAATACATGCAACAAGTGCGCTGCTAACCTTTTATCCCCTTCCCCCCCGATGGGCCTCCGGTACCCTCACTCACTCGGCGAAACACAGCACAAGAGCTGCTTCACGCCGGTTTTTTGTTCGTTTAATTTTCGTTTTTTACCGTCTATACTAGCCAGTTTTCGCAAACCTTTTTCATAATCTAACTAAAAATGTCACCTGAGACTTTATACACTCTTTTGAGAGCTCATCTCAGTAAAAACCTCTCATCTTTTCCCTTCACTTGCTTGGTTATTACTTCATCTCGCATCCACATCGTCTGAACAGCTCATTACACAATGTAATATCATTTTATAACGAGCTTGACAACGCATTCATACGTGGGCGAGACGAAATCAGATTATCTTTTCAACCCCTTAAATAACGGGATAATAAATGTAAGTAGATTTAAAGTTGTTTCAAACATTTAACACAGTGTAAAATAACCAGCAACCAGAACAGGGACAACCTTAGAAGCGTATTAGGTATTTTTTTATGTGATAGGTGGCAGACGAGCAGACGGATCACCTGATGGTAAGCGATTACCGCCGCTTATAGACACCTGCAACACCAGTAGAGTCACAAATGCGCTGCAAAACTTTATCCCCCTTTCCCCCAAATTGGCCTTCGGTACCTACCCTTACTCACTAAGCGAAATACAGCGCAGGTGCTGCTTCACGCCGGTCTTCTGTGAGGCCGTGGTATCACTCCGGTCGAGCCGGCCAATTCATGCCAAAGCGTGGCTCTCTCACGGTTGAAACTTACATTTGTTTGTTACTTTGATTTTTTGTTTGTATTGTATGTTACTTGCTTTTAAATATTTCTGTTTGTCTTTAGTGTCAGGAAATAAATTATTTTATATTCTATTATATTCTATACTCTAAACAAACACACGTGTTTATCACACGAATGTTTGTCCAAGCTGACGATCTTTGGCGTTTGAGGCAGGGTCACTACCAAATGCGCCATTAAGCCAGTCAAAGTTCTAAAGACTTTCTTAGTGTTGCTTCTGAATTTAGTGTGTTGATTGGCCTAACTTGTTGTTTCCATGTACCACGTATTTTACATAGGCCAAGCCACTCGTAAACCTTTACACTGTGTTTTAACCACTTTTAACTGTACGGAAATTATTTGAAATAAGCGCGAAATATTTGGACCCCAAATTAACATAATCCTTATAGGGGTAGAAAAGGGTCAAAACTCTGCTTCAGCTTACTGTGATGTATTAGTTTTATAACTGTTGTGTTTTTCGTGTAGCGATTATAATTCTGCCGAATTGTTAGTAGAAACTTGTGATGAAATCAAAAGTGAGGACGGGCTACCGATTGCAAGTAAAGTATTAGCCTGTAAGTCAGTAGCTACTATACTTTTATTTTGTACTAGTGGCTCGTCCTCACTTCGCTTCGGACAGTAATTCCAAACTGAACCAATAGATGGCGCTGGGCGTCGATTACATCGTGCTAGTGTTTCGGTTTTTCGATTTACCTATAAGCCTTGTGGTTGCCCATAGAAGTTATATCTTTATAAATAGTATAGTATAGGTATAATAGTATAGGTTGGCAGCGCACTTGTAACTCCACTGGTGTTGCAAGTGTCCATGGGCGGCGGCAATTGCTTACCATCAGGTGATCCGCCTGCTCGCCTGCTACCTATCACATAAAAAAAAGATATAGAATATAGCTATAGAAGATTTTTTTATTATTTATTAAGAGCCTATGGTGTCACACTGCTGCGCAAAAGCCTTTCTACCTTTTCTCCACACTTTACGATACTAGACGACTATGGTGCGGTTGGACCATTAAGAGTGAAACTTATCTTGTCATTGCGTCCTCGGTCTACCTCGTGGCCGCCGTCGATTTTTGGGCTCCCTCTTTTTGGCTATTTCGGCCCAAAGGGTATCCGACATGCGGTAGACGTGTCTAGTCCAGTCCTAGTTTAGTTAAGTGGATATCATAAAAAAACTCTACGATTAGAGTACAAAGATGATTATGTACAATCTTACAAGAAAGCTACCGACACCATTTTAACACGAAAAAAAACGTCCTTTACCTTCGCGAAACCTTGGTTAAACTCACACGGGTACCTGCTAGTTTTTATTAAAATAGATTTCCATTTAAGCCTCAACTTTATCATTGATAATCAAAACAGCCAATTGTAAAAAAAGCGTTTTCATTAAAGAACAAAGTAATCTTTCAATCGAGCTAGCTAATTTCCCTTCGGCGCTCTTCAAAATGTCATCGATTTATTTTTTTCTTGTCTTACCTAAATCTGCTATGTCATTAGACCGTGGTTCCCATGAGAATGCCTGCGCCAAAATTGGTTTGAGGTCACTGCCTGACATTTTGAGCAATTTAATTTATACCAATACAATAGCTGACACCTGAGTGGACAAAAAAATAGGAAACTCACCTTTAGTGAAACTTGAATGACATTTTAATTTTGTTGGAAGTGTTGGAACAAGCCTATGTTGATCAGAAGGCTTAATTTAGAATACATCCTGGAATAGCAGAACCTGATTCTATGGCAAGTCTAGAAGACTTGGCAATGTTTTATTGAAGTATTTTAATGGAGGGAATAGCTAGTTTGTTTGATTGAATAAAGTATCAGCTTTTGTATGCGATTAAGCTCAGTGTATAAGACTGTGCGTCTTTTAAACGACAGTTTTTATTTTTCAAATCTATGTGTATGTTTCTGTCATACAATTAGAGATGAAGTGAAGATTGTGACAAAACCTGTACCTATATTTCCCATAGATTCATATTTGTAACCACAGGTAATTCAGTTTATTGCGAAGTTTCATTGTTATTACTCGACTCCCAAATTCTGGATTGCGTTTAAAACGTTTTCCCTTTGAGGCAACTAATTAAGCTTGTATGTAAATATAATTATAACTCTTGTATCTTTATAAAAGACTAGCAACCACCTGCGACTTCGTACGCGTGGAGGTAATAAAATTAAAAGTTATTTGCACATTTAAATTCTAATCAAAATCGTTTTCATTCATTTGATGTCCGTTTTGCTTTAAAAAACGTCGTAAGTTGATTAAGCAAGACTTTTTTAAATTTCTTAAACTGAAATTATACGCGAAAGTTCAGAGCTGGCTTGTTGGCATCACGGTGCAGTAAACTAGAGCAAAAATCTTATTTTGTCTCATCTTCCTTCAAAACGTCGCACTAAGCTGAAGGGTATAAAGTCGCCCCTCGCCGTTGGAAAATATAATTTTCTCCATTCTTTCCTGTACAAAATGCTCACTACATATTAAAGAGCCGTGGGAGAACCACGCTTCGGCATAAATAAGCCAGTTCGACCGGAGTGATACCACGGTCTCACAGAAGCCTGGCGTGAAGCAGCGCCTCACCGCATGAGTAAGGATACCGGATGCCCAATTGAGGGGAAAGGGGGCTAAAGGTTAGCAGCGCACTTGTGACTCTACTGGTGTAGCAGGTGTCTATGCCATGGGCGGCAGTAATCGCTTACCTGCCGCAAAAAATAAAATTACTTATTTATAACGTACCCAATTAAATAACTGAAGTTTCTTACAAGTTTAAAATACAGAAAATTTGCTGTAGTTGACCAAAATGCTCCTCCACTCTTATGTCAAGCGTATGAAGTTCAAATTTGAATGAAATTGTATACTTATTAGTGTACGTGACTCTCAGAAAAGCGGTGACATGTTTGATTTCGTGTAGATTATCGGAGGCTTAATCCGGGAGAACGAAAAGGCTAGAAGCATTTGTTACTCCACTGGTATACATGGACGGGTGTAATTGTTTACCTTTCTTTGACGGAGGACTTTGCCCTGCAGTGGGTTGTCCCACTGCAGGACAAAGGATAAGCTTATATTATTTAGGCTGAAAGTTTACTTTTTTACTTAGAGTTTTTATAGGTTTTTGTTATACCGATCATCTGCATGAAGTTTAGTGTGTCTTCGGTTCATCTCCACAATCTCTTCTGAGCCTCAAACTTGGCTCAAAGCTTGTGTAACAGAATACATTCTTATCTACTTGCGTAATTCGATTCGCTTTGAGTTCGCAAGTTCGTACACACGTTAACGATTGAGACATAGTACACGACAAAGTAAGATAGCTTGTCAGAGTTTTTTTACTTGATAGGTGAAATAGACCCAGGTTGTCACGGAATGGCAGAATGTACACGATCGCTGGCCAAAAGGTAACCCCAAAAAGAGATAGCATGACGACCTGGACCAACAATCCAATAACTGGCAAACACTGGCAAAGAATAAAGAGCAGTGTAGGCTGTTAGGGCCTACCCTGTCTTTGCCCAGCAGTGGGATAATACATGCAAACAGAAAATAAAAAGGGTTAAAGGTTGGCTGCGTACTTGTGACTCTACCGGTGTTGCAGGTGCCACTCGTTTGCCGCCTCAAAAAAAATTTGTTTCAGTGACGTAAACTGTGCTCATTTTCTATACAATCTTAAATTCGTTTATTGTACAAAGATGCTTGTTAATGAGCAGTTGGCGCATTTGTTAGTGACCCTGCCTCATACGCCAAAAGGTTATGGGTGCGATCCCTACACTGAACAAATATTTGTGAGATGAACACTTGTGTTTGTTCACTGTCTGGGTGTTATATATGTATTTAAGTATTATATCTGTGCTGTGATCCTCTGTTGTCTGATATCTGTAACACAAGTGCTTAGTACTTAGTACGGAGTCAGGTCAATGTCTCATACATTGACCCATGTTGTGTGAATTTAAAGTCTCCCTGTATTCAAGTATTATAATTGTGTTTCCTCTGTTGTCTGATATCTGTTACACAAGTGCTTAGGCTACTTAGTACGGTGTCAGGACAATGTATAAGATTTTTTGAGAATTTTTATTTATTTCTTTGTTAACAGAGCTAGTTTATTTTACAACTTTTACTATGGCCAGCCTGAGCCTGCAAAAGGCCCAGCATTACTTATTCACGGTACTTCAGTGCAAAACTTCGGCGAGTTAGGAAAAAGCCGATGTTGAAATGTGTTAATTTACTATGCATGCGTTTGCTCTACTTGCCTTAAAAGGCGATTGTATTGTTCTGTTCTTTTTGAAACTTTTTGCTCCGGATACTTATAACTATCAGCTAAGAGTATTGTTTCAAAGTTTTATCCTTAAAGAACTAAGTTATGCCGAAGCGTGGCTCTCCCACGGTACGGATGGAATCATGTCAAATTAGGCTTGATCATGTTGGCCTATGCCTTCAGGAACCCATCATCTCCAGCTGTCTTTAAAGATGTAAATACAGGCTGTATCGGTAAACACAACTACTTTTAAGATTCTTATTCGGAAGTATATGGACTTAAATAATTCAAAACTACCTCGTATATACTTAAAGTAACATGGGCTGGGCATATAATTACTAATTAACTTGCTAAATTGGCATTGATTTAAGTTTAATATATTTTTTTCAACGAAAATTATAAGAAGAATGTACGTTGATCACGGATTCCATTGCTTAGCGACCCATACGGGGGACAAAATTGGAAATTTTCAATATTGAAGCGTATAATAATACAGGAACTTGCTTTATTGCTTTTCAGTAGAATGAGGTATTTTTATAACGTCTTCGATATTTTACATGTTGATTAAAATTTGTATTTGGTATCATAAGGTTACAAATTTAACAAGGGCATATTAAATAACATGCTGAAGTTAAATAGTTTTTTAGATTTTTGCGTTGCATTATAACTATTAAAACGGAAATTAACGCGATGTTTATCGTTAAGGTACATTGTCATAATAAACGTCGCATTAAATTCCCTTACAAACTTACTAATATATTTTACGCGTATGTACGAGTACTGACTACTGAAGTGTAATATTTTTCATAACTTATTTATTTTTCTTATTTTTACCCGTTTAATGTTATTTTATATGTCTTTATTCTTCTTTTATCTTCTATATCTATATCTTCTTTACAATTTATAAAAGGTTAATCTCATAGTCCACGTAAGAGCTTATAGGTAAACCGAAAACACGAAACACTTGCGCGATGTAATTAACTCAAAGCGCCATCTATTGGTAGGCAGTGGAACTACTTTTCCGAAACGAAGTGAGGACGGGCCACTAGTTAGGTAATACTTATAATGTATTGATTTAAATTAGACACAATGTCAATAGAAAATAAGATAAGCTGAGACAAAAAGGAAGTTTTCCTTAAAGATATTACGTTGCTAACAAGCTAAACAACTACTTTGATATATTTCAAGCCCTGTGATACTCAAGACATCAGACATTTTAATATCGGCTTCCCATTCAAGGAGTTTCCCTATGAAACGACATTTTGAACGGGATACGGTGAATGCATTTTGTAGGAACAAATATTTTTGTAAAATACTAGTCTATTTTGAAAGGTATTTCTTTCTAAACCATGTTGTTGTATTATCTTTTATGATGCTCAGTTTTTGTTTAAAAATATTTCATTGAACATGATACATTTGTATATTACGCAAGGAACACAGTTTACATAATGCGCCTGGATAGGCATAGCAAAGTGGGTGAGAGAAGCAATCCCAGATGTCGATCCTATAGCTTATTTTGTAAATAAATAATTATATTATGCGGATTTTCAATTGATTTTACAAAAGCAGTCTTCACAGGCCGTGGTAAATAGGTGATGATAATTGACGACACAGCCGGTAAACTATAATCTGTCTCTTTTTGACATAAGCAAAGTCCATAAGATGGCGTCTCCTCTTTCTTACGTTTTGGCCTTTTAGCAGGGTGGTATCTTTAGTAGGTACCTATATAAGTAAGTTAATCCTATACAGGGCGTATCTGTGAACGTACATTATTTTAAACACGTGTTCAACCATTTTCAGAACAACCATTTTTCAATGAGTATTGTGAATTCACATAAAAATAAAATAACATTTCACACAAAGTCTGTCTATTGACATGGTCAATTTGCATGGGGAGTCGAAAAAATGTTCGCAAAAAAATCCTTCATAATGGTTGGTAGAATACGTGGTAAAAGGGATTTAAATATGTACAGATATACACTGTATTTATTGTTGTTTTGCATAGTTGGAAATCTTTTGTGTTTTTATTTTTCGCTCACCTTTAACATATTCCATGAAACACCTCATTTCGCAGATCATTACACGTACATTTCTCAATGAGCCGCTCAAAATGTAATCGCAAGTTAATGTTCGTGACGCTACGAACGAAAAAACGTATTCATTGCCCGAGTAATTACCGAAAGCGATTTTAATTAAATACCGATAAAAATGCAAATAAAGTTTTACGCTTTTTGCTTAATTAAATTCATTGCTTTATTGATATTCCTATCACGCCCTTGCGTTTGGGAAGCGTTTAACTGTGGGGTGTTTTGTGTAGTGGTGCAAGTTAGAAGTGTTAGAGAATGGCTTGAGATTGCTCATTTTATTTTACATTAGAAAACATTCATCATCATCATCAGCCCGGCAGTACCCACTGTTGAGTATAGGCCTCCTTTCTTTTCCGCCAAAGTTCCCGGTCCTGAGCTGCTCAGATTCAAGTAGGACCTCCTATTTTGGTGATATCATCGACCTATCGTGACGCTGGACGAGTCGTGGTCTCCACTCAAGAACTTTACGGCTCCAACGGTTGTCAGTTCTCAAAAAAACATTGCCCATAATAAAAGTGTCAGCCTGTATACTTTCCTATACTTCCCACTCGAGGGAATATGCATCTATCATGGAAATCAATTCATCGTTACTATGATGGGATTAGAGCATTCATTCCCATCGTTGAGGGTGACCTAATGGTTATAGGACAACTCGCCCGAGAATTTCAAGATTTTTGGCTGGCCTTTGTTCTAACCTAACCTTGAAGGTTAGTAGCGCACTTGCGACTCTGATAATCATGCTTGCCTAATGCGGTTTGGTGATCACAAACCGAGCTTGACCTGGGAATCGAAACCAGGTTCCAGAGATCAAGGCCCGGTACTTAAACCGACGGCGTTTTTTATCCGTGAACAAGTATTATCGCTGGTTCATTACCATTAAAAAATCAATCAAATAATTTGATTGACAAACGCTGTCGATAAATTGATTGAAATTAAACATTAATTAAAAATTAGTTTTGACCTATCATGACCGTTAGCTACTAAAATTGTTAGAGCTAAGTCACGAGCAATGTTTTTTATCTTCACTGCCAAAGTTTATTTTTTTGTCTATCTACTATATCTATTCTATTTATAGTAACAAGTCGTATCCATAGGTAAACTGAAAAACCGAAACACTCGCGCATTGTAATCGACACTAAGAGCCATCTGATTCTATTAGTATAATATGATACGAATGTACCGTAACAAATAGTGAGAAAGAGAGAAAGAAAGAGAGAGAGTCTTAGTCTTGGATATAAATTGGTACGTTTCTATAGTCTGGCAAAATGATTAGTTTTTACACTTCTAATATTTAATTACAGATACTTTTATTTTTAGCCTCTAAACTGAGTTTCTCCTTTATCGTCTTCTTCATTGCTGAAGGTTGTGCCTTTCTTGAAATGCCTTTATAGAGGCGGTAACAATGTCTTTCCATTCTTCCCTATCTTCAGCTAGTCTTAGGGCAGTTAGGAAAGTGACTCCGGTCACTTTCCTTATTTGGTCTGACCAACAGAGAGGTGAACGATCGCTGGTTTCCCTTACAAGTGTGAGTTTTGTTGATTGACGTTTTTCCAGAGAAAAATGTTGTACAACGGCCCCCTGCCAATGTCTCTGAGAGGGGCAGGCCAAAAAATCATAGTATAAACTTTTTTTATGATAAGGGGCAGATAAATAGACAGTTTACCTGGTGGTAAGCGATTTCCGTCACTCATGGACACCCGCAACACCAGAGGAGTGACAAGTGCGCTGCCGACTTTTTGAAGAGGAACACCCTAGCTTTTTGAAGGTTTGCACTTGCAGGGCGTATCGGTCCGGAAAACTGAGCTTATTTGTACGAAAATTAGATCCTGAGTAAAATTTAACGAAGTTTTTAGGCCAGTCTCTCTTCCCTTAAGCAGTTTGAGAGTGGGCGTCTAGATTACACCTTTTGAATTTTTATTGTTTATTAAGTCTATGTTAGCGAGTTTAGGCACACTTCAGTATTAAAATGTTAAAAGTGTTTATTTTTTGCGTATTTTCCCTACTGCTTAAGTTGTTTTTCTGCTAAAGAAGAAGGATTATTGGATGATCCCGTTAGAGTCTTGTGAAGTTGAGTGTTTATCGAAATTGTCTGTTTCGGCTTAGAGAGATAAGATGTTAGTATGGCTTGGCAGAATTCTTTTTTGTTCTTGTACTTTTACAAAGCTGTCAGATCTTTAGTTTCCTTTAGCGTTTCGGTGATTTATTCTGACTGAGTCTTCATTTAGTTTTTGGGCTCAAATGTTTTGGATTCTGATTTGATGATTTGGAGTAGATGGGGAAGCCTATCGGGGGGAAAGGGGGTTAAAAGTTTGCAGTGAACTAGTCACTCTACTAGCGTAGCGTGCGTCTATGGGCGGTGGTAATAGTTTACTATCAGGTAATCTATATGTTTGTCTGCTGCCTATCATATAAAAAACTGGCTGGCGCGCTTACATTGCTCGTACTGTATATTTCTTGCATCCATCCTCTTTCGCAACCGAGGAGGTGTTGCAAATCGATCACCCAGCGCCATCTATTGGCAGGCAGGCAGTGGAATGACTGTCCCGAAACGAAGCGAGGGCGGGCCACTAGTCTACAATTAAATCAAAATATGTTGTAGGTAGTTTAATCTGTAATTGCAGTAAAATACCAACAGCATATCGTAAACAAACATTGCCAAATGCAGCCGTAAAAATTGTCTTTTTAATCAAGAGCCGAAATCCCCAGTCGTTAACGGAGGGTTAGGGACAATTAGGGCCGGAATGGGGCCTGAACGGCTAACAGGGATGTTAGGGCCGAGCGGCTGTTGATTGGATACTGTATCGATTGACTGAGAGATTTGACTGGTTGTACCCAAAACTGAAAGTGAAATACAAGATGTAGGTATCTGTGAACATTTGCATCCCTTTTACCACGTCTTCTAGCAACCATTCTGAACAACATTTGTTTTACGTTTTTTGAAAATTCGTCTTTGTATGAAAAGTTAGAAAATTTCAAAAGTACTAACGAACTAAACATTAGTTCATTTACTTAATTTCTATGATAGATGCCTTTGCCCTGCAGTGGGACAGTATACAGGCTGATACTTCAATTTTACATCAGCTCCAAAATAATCAACCCAAATCTATCCATTACCGACTGATCACAAATACTAAACCAGCAAATTAGCAGTTAATACTCAGTCGTTCCAGTCATAGAAACAATCACGGCACACAGACATTAATCCACTAGGTATTTAGCAGTTAAATCGAACTATTTTAGCTTTAGGTCCGTGGGTTTCGAAATGTTACTAGCAATGATAATGGTTTCAACAGCTAATAGGATTTGGTGCTAATTTAATTTGGATCGTAGCCTGTCGTTACGATTGACAAAATAGCAATCCGAAATCGGGTCATTTGAGAGCAATGAATTTGTATAGTTTTTGGTAATTACTAGCACTGTTAATGTTTTGTGTTGAATTCTCTCTGTACATAATGTATCCTTTTTTTGTTGTCTCTGGGTAATGCCTCCTTATGCATGCTCTTCTGTTTGCGGGGTTATGTTGGGCATACCGACAAAACCCCAGTGACGCTCCCTCATCGCCAGAGGAAAGAGGAGATTTTTCATGAGATAGACGAAATACAGCGCAGACACTACTTCACGTCGGTTATCTGTGAGGTGTCACGACGGTCGAGCCTCATTTCATTCATATCTAAGTGCGTTATAAGGAAAGCCACACATCAATTACTAAACAATTTTCAATCGATAATAAAATTTTGAATAAGTTTTTTGATCGATTCTCACCTTAAAGTCACACACGATGTCGGCCTTTGCCCTGCAGTGGGACAGTATATAAGCTGATACTTTTTTATTGAGTACAATAATGATTTGATAATCTTGTGACCTACATATCTCTTCCTATCAAATCCTGCCGTTCCAAATTCTCCAAAATGTTTATGCTGCAGCAAATCTTCAAAACTTACATCTCAAATGGGGATCCACTCGTAAATCTGATATTATTACAGTCAAACGTTTATTTATTGGCAATTGTGGTTACCCTTCGACGTATATATCATAGCTTGCGGGCTTCTGGACCAAATTGCTCAGTCTGCCGGAATAAATTATATGTATGAGTGATATAAGAAGTTTTGGAGATATGGTTCGCAGATAGTACAGTATTGTTGTGTATGGCAAAACAATACATTTGGCCGATACAGTTTCGAGATATCCCTAACTAAGGATTATGAAGGTAGGACGGCACTTGCTCCATTGTAATTATCAGACCACATTCTAGATCATGAACCTTATCTTACCCTAACAGTGATGGGTTTAAGATTGGGTGCATTATCTCATGATAATGACATCTTTTACTGTGGGAAAGCCACGCTTCGGCATGACCGGCTCGACCATAGTGATACCACGGCCTCACAGAAGACCGGCATGGAGCAGCCTGCGCTGTATTTCGTTGAGAGAATGAGAGTCAATTGGGGGAAAGGGGGTTAAAGGTCGGCAGCGTAATTTTGACTCTACTTGTATTGCAAATATCTATAGATAGCGACCATTGTTTACCATCAGGTGATCCGTCTGCTCGTCTGCAATAAAAATAAAACAGTAGCAATCCTGGTACAAACTATTCTAAAGGAAAAAAAAGTTCCATATCTGACAGATACTAACTGTGTATTAAGATCAGGGCGAAGTACTAGAATTTCCCACAAGCCAAGCCAAGCTTCAAGCCACTAAGCCATCAGTCTAGTAATCAATACCACAATCAACAGACATGCAAATACCTACAGCTTGCACTATCTCAGTTATCCGTTTGGCTGCCGCATGCCCTAATTGCTTAAGCCTTCCGGCGGACCATTAGGATTTATTAGAGAAGGTTGATACTGGTTTTTGTTGCGGATTGTTACCTAGTTGAGTTGAACTGAGCTGTACGCATCTTTTTGCTTATTAATTGCCAATGCCTAGTTTTCGCTGTTACATCGACAATTACTTATTAATTGAGTTAAGAATAGTGTAAGAAACATTTTTTGACAACTATAAATTCCTCTAACTAAACACAGTTCAAGCGACTTTATGCAGGTTAGAAAAATATAATAGGAAGTAATTACTTTTTCTTTTCGTATTTTTATTAGCACTTATAACATGGCTCATATTGAGATTAGATATATAGTTAAATGAAACTTATTTATTAGATTATAAACTTAAAAATAAATACTCGGTGTAACAGTTAATTAATCAAAAAATGCGGCACTGCTTCATAATAAATCGGCTTTGCCCATTAAGGGCAGTGATAATATTGCCAGTGGAGCGAAATTGGTATATTATCGGTACAAAAAGCACGGTGTATAGCTATCATATCAGAATTACTTATAGGCTACAGCTGTATTTGTGCCTTTTCAGTATCAGTGATCACGTTTATGTCAAAAAAGTTATAAAAATTCGCCTCATTTTTAATTTACACAACTTTGCCCTCCCGCTTCATGACAAGTGACACAAGACAAAGGTATCTCCACGGTCTAGACCTGCCTACAATTGGCACGCTATCTATTTACCCAGCCTTATTTGCAGGAACAGGCCTCTTTTTGTGTCCCGGTCCCGTGTCAACCTCATTCAAAGTTAGGCACTTCGCAATGTTGGCCCACTGCTACCCTTGCTTTGACCTGAGTTCTGTCGTCTTGGAACAGCGGTAATTGAGTCCGATAAATCGTCAGGTTGTTGCGAGAGCTCGTTAAAAAAAAACTGTGTAAAGTTTGAAATTGGAAGCATTATTCAATTTTCTTAACGTTATCGGAAATCGTATACAGCCATGAAGTAATTTCGTGTACTTTTAGTTTTAAATTTCAAGTTTTCATTTTTCTTTTAAATCTTTTTTCCATTATCAGTTATTTCTCTTATTGTTGAATATGGCGACTTTTTGTGACATTGTCATTGATTTTTAATAACATATAAATCTCTTGGTTTTGTTACAAAAATAAAAGAAAATGATTTAATCTAAGTTACTGCCCTTTTTTCGCCCTTGGAAAATTCTCCACATTCTTTTTACAGATTACAGTGTACACTTGATTATCTTATTCATCGTTTTCTCCAGACCGTAGTTATTATACACAATATTATTATTTAGTTATAAAGATTATGCATCAGGAAAACCTAACTAAAATATATAAAGCCACACCCTCAAACTTGTATAACCAAATCCATGCAACCACAAATCCGGGATTTCCTCTCGAGCAAGCCCGCACTCGATAAGACCATCAAATTTTCCCCACCTTTAAAAATATTACTAGCACAATTTCCATAATGGACAGCACAGAGAATACTCCCATTGAGCCTTTCCGAGGGCCAAAGGGACTCCTGATAATGCCCTCTCCATTTACAGAGGGCTGGCCCTTCTAGAGATAACGACGAGATTACTCTATGGTGGAATGATCGTTTTATAAACTCACGACCGTTGACTTTGACGGGAAAATTGTAAGCATAAGGTTTTTCTAATTCAATTATCTGGGGATGCGAGCGGGCAAGACTGTTTCGTTCGGACAGTTTCGAAGGCTGAAAATGTGGATCAAATTGGATAAAAAATAGTGTATATTGGTTTTAGATTTTCGAAAGCGACTTATTACTCTTTGACTCTTTTTACTCATGACTGGAACAGCAAATTTATTTTTTATATTGAAAGTACATGACTGCAACATTTTTTTATATATATTGAAATAGTACGGTAGATACATTATGTACATAATGCTAGAAGATAACACAGTTAAGAATTGCATGTTGAGACGAGAGACTCTTTGAAACTCAAAATATTTTAGAAAGCTTGTCCTTTTATTATTTGACCCCTTGAAACTAATTTACATTAATTACTGTACTTATAGGGCATAGGGTACCCCGGTTTCCAAAAAATCCACTTTGGACGCCATTGGGACTTACACGATATAAAATCACTCTCTAGAACTTAAACATATTGTTTAATTCAATAACTGTTACTTAACCTCACTTAACTATATTGCTAATTTGACAATCATTTTCATGTAACGAATTTCATCAACAGTGGATATAAAAGCAATAAAAGCATATATGACTTTTTTGCTCTCAAACATAAATAACAAATGCTTTTGTAAAATTAAATCCTCTGTATTAAGTCTTTGTTTTCGTTTTTGGTTAAAGAGAATATTTGATTTAAAAATATAAATTGGAAGCCATTTCAATAAGTTTTTACTGGTAATAAATACGGATTATATTGAAAGATAGAATTTCGCGCAGATTATATTGAAAGCAAATAAGCCGTTTTTCTTAAAACTAGACGAGATTCCGAAAATTCTTGAAAATTTATAAACCTAGCTGTTAAGAGTGTCTATGGACGGCGGCAGTTGCTTACCATGAGGTGATTCGTCTACTCGTCTGTCAACTATCACATAGTAAAAACCGAGATCTTGCGATATCTTTGTAACAGTGATCCAAATATTTTTTTAAATACTTATCTTATATAAGTAAGATCTTGTTGTACGTTATGCAATACAAACTCCCTACTACTACTCTACTTCCCTCTAATTTTGCGCTGTTCCATTCCATTGTCTGTTCCTTCCTGTGTACAAAAAAGCCTTTGACTGCCACATTTCTAGACACAAAAGAAAAAATATTGTTTGCCGGTCACCAGTGACCCCCATAGCGTTCAAAGAGTTAAGCTACTTAGTCTTAGGCCAACGTTTGACCACAATCGAACCTGATGGAAAGTGCTGAGGTCTAGGATGAAACGCATTTGCCTAGAAAGAGCAAGTTCACTCTTGCCTTAAAAAGTCCTAATTACAATGGTCGGGAAAACGAAACGGTGGCACGGAAACAAAGTCCTCTTTACCTTACTAATCATTTTGTGAATTAATTTATTGTGGGCCTTCTGATTTTGCCATAAGACATCGACTACTGACTATTTTACACTACGTTAACACATTCACTAACGCTCTTTATCTGAGAACACAAGAATTTCCTCACTATCACTCAGCTGCGGATAAGCTCACTTTGAAACAAGATACGGTACAAAAGGGTCGGTCATCATCAAAATTCGGAGGACGTCACATCCCTTATTTATCATTTTCCGCAAAATTTTCACTCAAAGAGATACATTAAGGTGAGTGTCCAAGTAATAAGGTGCAGGCGTAAATAAATTAATGGATTAGAAAGGAAAATATCTTGTTTTCAGACTGTTTTCATTAAATTTTCCGAGAAAAATCCAGTTTGTTTGAGGATAATTAACAAGGAAATAAAAATAAACAAATTTTGTTTTTCCTAGGAAGTTGTTAAAGTGAAGTGTTTGTTCTTAGTATTCTGCTTCTTTCTCCAGTAAACAGAAAAATAAACATTTTATTATTGTAATGATTTACTTCCTGGATGTATAAAAGTATCCTAAGGTGCGGTTCTCTAATCTTTATTGGACAGTAAATCAATAAATAAAATAAATTGAATAAATAAGGTATAAAATGTGTTATTCTAATACGAGTCGGAGGATGATGGCATCAATACCAATATGCCACTGCACTGGTGAGATGGGAGGGGGGGGGAGTACTTTTTAACTTCAGCCTGGGGGGTACCCACGCTGTGTCAACTTAAATTCGCCAGTCTTGGAATATGATGCAAGATTTGGGACGTCTGGTAATTTTAATGAAGTGCCAGGCAAATGGTAAAGATATAAACTGCGGCATGAAACAGTAGTTCTGACCTTGAGTGCGCAAAAAACAATTTTAATAGAAGGTCTTCTTTTTTACAAGTGCGCAAAATAACGATCATCGCTATTCTTTCATGCCGCCAGCTATACACTTATACATTTGTGAAAATCAGAGTTGCATGCTCGCAATATCTAACTAGAACTGGGGCTCTTTCGATAGCAAAAGTGGTTCGTCTTCCACTTAATTTCAAGACCTCCTAACTAAAGCAATTGCATTGAATCTTAAAGATTCCCGCGTACCGCCCCTAACTTAAAACGCCCACAAAAACGGTCGTATAAAACACCCGAACATGGTTCCGTGACACTTTACGGTACAAGATTATATTAGAGCTGCTATAGTTTATTTTTTGCAAAAATATCTTGTGTTTGGAAAGGTAGCTAAACGTTTTATGGCATACAACCTTATGGACTTTATTGAGTGGAATATCATCGAATAAAAACAACAACCCTGGGTAGAATATAAATGCAGGATTAGGGGTTCTCTTTTGTTGTGTCTATGGGGTGTAGGACAACGGGTTAGCAAATTGGTACACCTTTATGGTAAATTTCTAAAATAACAAGCTGTGTGATGCAAGTATGGTAGGGATATCTTTATCTATGTGCATATTTTTACCATTAGTTGGGCGGTAACGGACAACTTGAGGTTTTGCACTTTTTGGAAAGTTTCTGCAATGTGTAACCACGATTCAGTTGGTCTGCTTGCCCTATTTAAGGGTTACAAAGATCAGATGGCCACGCTTTATTGTGCTTACTAGATTCCTCAAGATCAGAATCATGGTCTTAGCGTAACCCAAAGCAAAAACAACCGGGATCTAGGTACACGTTACAATGAATTATTCTACTGGAGACCGTCCTAGCTACACGACGTATTCTGTGGATGATGGAGAAAACTCTGAAACTCGACAAAGATGAAATATTAACGCGCAGTGCGCACATACTTATTAAATTAAAATTTAATATTAATTAATCAAAGTGCGTAGAACGATGGAATCACGAGTAATTTAAAGGGCGAACAGTGTGGGTGGCAGCGAAGCGAAGGTGATGTGCCAATACCTGCTATCTCACATTGGTTATTCGAGACTATGTCTTCCTTATATCATTGGGGTTAAGGTTGATTTTGTATTTCAATAAATTTGTCAGATAGAAGGTACTGACACACCATTGTAGCGAACTCTAAACTAAAACTAAACCTTCATTTACTAAGATGAATTGTTCAATTTATATATCTGTATTATTTTGGTACAAAATAAATTTGTTTATAAATAAAATTGGCTAATTGCATTTATCAGACTAGCGCACAAAGGGTTCCGTACTATTTTATTGGCGCCATTAGACCAATCAATACTCAGTAAATGTAGTTCTGTAAGACAATAATTATCAACATAATGACGTCGCACATCGAACCTTCCTCCCACAAAGTGAGGCCTTGACCTCGAGCAGCATTACAAATGGCAGCACTACAAAACATCCACTATCATATTAACTAAATTAATCAGCGCAAATAGTATTAAGTCCTAGGAGAATGACGCGAAGCGAGGCTAAGCTACGCAGGCATTATAAGGCGCATTTGTAAGTAAATTACAATATACTTATTAGTGACCACAGAGTAGATTATCTTGCTTATTAGCAGGCTGAGGTGAGCCAATATACTGGGTGAGCTAATATATAAAAAAATACATAGATACAAAACAACAAAAACAGTAGCAGACAGCTAATACTAGTATTAGTATTGACGGACAAAATATACCTACATACTCTCGAAAGAATATTTTTTTATTATGAATTTCTAAAAGATATAGAACAAAATTAAATTTTGTTCAGTGTTATTGGTAGAAGACGTGTTTTAATAATATTACTCCATTCTATTATTGTTTTATACGTCACCAAGTTGAACCTCGTCAGTTATTTTTCTGGCCAGTTTAGCTATAACAAAATTTTTTTAACTAATGCGACAAAAGCCTACACACTACACGGTCTTTCAAGCAAGTAAGATCCAATGAACACGTTATTTTTAGTGTAACATCTCCATAAATTACAAAGCAGTCTTACTCCATTATACAACGCACACCTAGGACAAAGCTTTAGGTGTCAGTAAAGAAAAAATAAAATAAAGGGACTGTCCCGTATCCGCAATAATGGCCGGTCCATTTAGCCGGTTTATCCGGCTAGCCGGGCCGTACTAAATCATCCGGGTGCCGGATATTTTTTTCCAGCAGGATTCAATTAGGAGACTGTAGGTCCAAGTTTCGGGTTTAGATGTAAAGCCGTGCTAATTTGAGGGAATAAAAGCTTCACGCCCTTATACTCCGCTGTTCAACTGTGTAAGCTGTTAAAAAATTTGGTGTTTCTGTCAAATTGACCTGAAAATAGAAAGAAAGAAATAATAATAAATTGAGACAACATCACATACATTGTCCTGGCTCCAAACTAAGGTTTTCCCTTGTGCTATGGAAACCAGAAACAACGAAGGTACTATAAACACCCAGACCCAACACAAATATCTGTTTCATCAACAAACATTTGTGTTGGTGCGGAAATCGAACCCGCGACCCTTACGTCTCAACCGGCGCTCAAACCATTGCGCTAAACGGGTCGTCAAATAGCGTGTTGGGTTGCAACTTATCGTGGGATAGCTACGCTTCGGGATGAATGGGCCGGCTCGACGTATGTGATGTGATGCCACAGCCTCACAGATTAACAGGATCATGAAACAGTTACAATAGCATTCCTGAAGACATCGGCGGACAGGTTATACCTCACTACTTTGGAGATGTTTTGTGATGAGAGTGATCCCGGAACCTAGCATGTTTCGGTGATTACTGTATTCACCCTAAATTTAATTTATTTCATTTCAAGATATTTTCAAATTAAGTTACTACCAATAGGTAGTCTTTAAGTTGATTGTTACTAACACACATCATGTGGATGTAACTTATCCGAAGTAAATGTTTTTTTTGCTCACATTTATAAAAATTTAGGGATCAAAAACCGTACATTTGAAAGTGTGAAAGAAACCTTTGGACGTGGCATTAATAGGCCGGCGTAATTACTTCCACGCACCTACGGCTTCAAGCCGCCTTTTGACACTCGTATTCGTAGAGTTGGGGATATAACAGCTGTTCATCGATAAACGTTTTCTATAGTGTCATGCCATTTATTTTGGCAGTGGCTTTTTCACACAGTAAGACATTTATACAATCATCATCATTAACAATTTGTTGCAGTCCAGTTGACGTAGCGTCTCCTTATGTTCGCCAATCCGATCGATTTTTCGCAACTCGTATCCAGGAGACCAATAGGAGAACAAGATAAGGAATGTCGACTCCAATCTGTGTTCTTCTATTGGTTGTGCGTTCCATGAAGTCGACTCGACATAGGAAGGCGAAAACCGAGAATTGGCCTCTAGCTCTTTCCAGCAATCGTTGCGCATATCGTCACTTATATATTTGTATCTTATATATTATTATATTGTAATTTTCCATTTATAAGCGCCGTTGACAAGTCCATGTTGCGATCATTGGTACCTAATAAGAGAAGAACTGAAAATAAAATTAAGGGGCTACACGAATGAAACTAGCGCCGCCAACCTATTTACACTGATTGTGGCGAAAATACGATATTTTTTAAGAAAGCAAAACATTAACTAAATTCACAGAATAAATGTTTGCATTCGCGAGTGATAATGTGCTTCTTTGAGGCTGTAGTATCACTCCGGTCGAGCCAGCAGTAGCTCTCCCACGGACATGACATAAGTTGAGTTTTTCTTTTTTAAAGCAGATTTTCGTACAGAAAATCTTGATTAAATTCCCAGTCTAGGTCAAGTCAAAATCAACGTTCATTACTCACACCGTCACATGGCACAGTTTATTATAATCGCCTCTCGACGAAGCGGGGTCTGAAATAGGTCACTGCGCCGTACGCGTCATTGTGCTTAAGCCTTTTTACGTTAATGCAACAGAAAATGAAATCACATTTACGTGAAACGGAATAATTAATGAGAAACGTTACAATGGATTATATTTTTGCCATTATCTGTAAAAGGATTATGTTTAACAGACGTATTGATTGCAAATGGACAGTAGTAAAATCAGCCTGTATTACTGTGTCCCAGTGCCCAGTGCAAAGGCCTTCATATAAGTAGATATCAAATCGTCTCTACTATGATGGGATTAGAATTAATCACCACGCTTGCCTTATGCGGATTGGTGATCCCAAACCCGAGCTATGTTCGAAAGATTTCGCCTTTTCTGTTCATCTATAAACTTTTTTTTAATTGATAGGTGGCAGACGAGCAGACAGATCACCTGATGGTAAGGTACGAGTTTTACTGTCGTTGACTTTGCAGTTAACCTGAGACCTTACATTTATTAAAAGTATAGAATGAAAATAGGTACTTTGATTTTATGCATATTTTTAATTATTTTGCCAATATAAGCCGAAGTAAATCATCATAGTCCTATTATAGTAGGTATAACACCCTTGTTCTTAGTAACAAAATTAAAGTATCATAATATTAATCTATCAGCATTAAATATTCAATATCAAACAACTCAGTCTTGCGAAGGTAACTCATAAATATACATAGGACCTAAAAGTGATCGAGAAATAAAAACAGAACTTTGATTACAATAACCAAACATTAGGCCTTATTCGACCTGATTCCCAAGAACTTCTCGGGGGAAATGTGAGCCCAAATAATAGGCATAAAATTAATCGTAGGCTTACAAACAAACCCCATTTCATAACTTGTAAAATATTGCCCAAGCTTATACTTTTCTAATTCCAAATACCTCTATTTGTGAAAGGGTTAAAGTTCACCTTCACTGATTAGAAACATCTAAAATTGGGATTACTGCCGCATGAGGAAAATGTTGGCAGAGTTAAGGCTCATTGTCTTATGGAAAAAGGTACTAAACATCAAAAGAGAATACATACATACATTGACCTGACTCGGTACTAAGTAGCTTAAGCAATTGTGTTACAGATAGCAGACAACAGAGGAATCACAAATATAATTGCTTACAAGCATTTGTCCCAAAAAACCGGCGTGAAGCACCGCTTGTGTTTCGTCGAGTCAGTGAGGGTACTGGTGGCTCAATTGGGTGGAAAAGGTTTTAAAGGTTGGCAGCTCAATTGTGACTGCTGGTGTGGCAGGTGTCCATGAGCGTCGGCAGTCGCTTCAGATGATCCGTCTGCTCGTCTGCCGCCTACATGAAAATGTTTTTGTGTTTTCATTCAAGATATTATGTCTGTTAACATTTACCTACATCCCTTTAACCACGTCTTCAACCAACTAACATTATTGTTCTACATTTAAAAATACATCGGATTTTTTGACAAACAATTGAAAACAAATGAACAAGTCACGTGACTGACTTCATACTAAAAAGTTATTTTATTTTTATGCAAAGCGCAGGCCACAGAGTACATTGTATTATATGCGCAGGCGCTGCTTCACGTCGGTTTTCTCTCTGGTGGAGCCAGCCCATGGCCGAAGTGTGACTTTCGGATAAAGTACTTAATGAAAACCTTTAAAACGCTTCAACCAACACACGTCTTATGTGTAGGCAACCCCTCACATTCGACTTGGTGTATTCTAATCCTTGGTGTATTCCCTGTAAGCCAATTCTCGGTTTTCGCCTTCTATGTCGACTCGACTTCATGAAACGCATAGACCAATAGGAGAACAAAAAAAGGAATGTCGACTGTAATCAGTGTTCTCCTATTGGTTGTGCGTTCCATGAAGTCGACTCGACATTAGAAAGCGAAAGCTGAGAATTGGCCTCCTGTTCTTGCGGTGCACTGTGTGCGGTTCTACCCTCGCGGGCTCAGTGCGTGTTAGTAATTAAAGCGGGTGTGTTGCGGTGTGCGCTGAGAAAAGCCCACTGTGCGAAGGGAATGCGTACTGCGTAATTGAGCTGTGGTGCTTCTGGAAATATCAAATTAATTCGAGCGAAATTTAAGGAAGGGATTGTAAGGAACTGTTATACTATTGGTATTGTTAATATGTTTTGGTTGTTAAATTTTCAGAAAGTATTTGATGATAATAATTACCTATCAAATAATTTATAAAAGTATGGCTATTAGATAAATTGTCATTAGAAAATCAAAGTTGACAAAGTACTATTCACATTGATTATAATATTCTTGCAACATTTTTTTTTTGTTTTTAGGGACATATTTTTTTATTAAAAGATTTTTTTTAATAAAACTGTTTTTACTATTCATTCTTTGTACACGAAAGAATACAGTTTTTAATTCTCGGATAAGTATAATAACATACACATCTAACGATAAAATAGTCAAATATAGAACCTTATCTTTTTTGACGTTGGTTAAAATATTTTTACATTATCATAACAAATCTAGACAGGTACATAATTATTTCGGTTTATTTAGCATTTTAAATGGTTTTCTGGATGAAGTTGTTAAATATAAAATAAACAACAAATTATTACCATCAAAAATATTACATGGGAACATTTTCGCTATTTCTAACACTATGCATTAGACACTAGACTAAATTTGAGCTCTACCTGCAGTATTTGGGAGGTTATTTGTGCTTTTCAAATAACCCTGTTATCCATGCTACTCTGTAATCAAAACGGATATGTTGCGGTGCACACTGAGAAAAGCTCACTATGGCTGCGTGCTTACGTAATTGAGCCACTGTTCAAAGCTCCACTGGGCTTTTAGGTAATATCGAATTTATAGTAGTCCCAGTATAGGGTAAAACTACTAAGATACAAAACAAGTATATCACCGACCGACCCTAACCGGATCGATCTGACCTGCAAATCTTCAAAAAGCGAGTGTATTTAAAAGGTCGGCAGCGCACTTGCGACTCTCTCTAGTGGTGCGGGTGTCCATGGGCGGTGGTAGTCGCTTACCATCATGTGATCCGTTTGTTATTCTGTCCCCTATCTCATAAAAAATCATTTAAATGCACATAATATTGTCATCAAATTTACCAACATACACACATGCATTATACTTATTTTGTTTTTTTAAAGAAAATTTTGATTTGTAATAGACAACTGACTAACATAACTTTTTTTTTTTACAGATAGCGGTTGCGGTTGAACATGTAAGTAAGTGAATCAGTACCTTGTTAAAATTATTCGCTAAGATGAAGAAACTATGTCTCAAAAAGATACGAAATATTTCCACTGCACTTAATTTATTACATCACTAATAAATTATTTAACATGTAGACGTAAACATTGACCAACTAGATTCCAATACGAACCAAAACGAATCGTCTTCCCAAACTTTACGAACTAATCAGCGGACGTTATGACGATCGTATTCTTACTTTCATCCATCAACACAAAAAAATACACTTCCAATGTGAACTCTCCTGCTCTTAATTTAAGGTAAAAGTTCCTATTGATCCTAACTTAAACAGTGACGTAAAAAAGATGGGCATAGAATTGATTAGACAGTTTTTTTTTTCTTTCTGATATTTAGTCATGGTTTTTGTAAAAGGAATTGCGGTAGGTCGAGCCTGGGTGGTATGTTGCTATAACAAACATAATTTTGATACGGTGCGTGGAATGAATAATGGTTCGGATAATAATCATGGCCGAATCAAAGCACGCGAAGCAACGCTTGGAGTAAAATGTGTTTTAATATAAACTTGTAACAATACGCGTAATGAGGAATGGTAGGTTTTTAGGAACAATGGCGGCACAGTGGTAAAGTATGTACGCCTTCCGAATTGGTGATTAGTACAAACATTCGTGTGATGAACACTTGCGTTTGTTCAGTGTCTGGGTGTAATATATGACTGTATGTTTAAGTATTATAGGTATTTGTGATCCACTGTTGTCTGATATCTGTAACACAAGTGCTTAAGCTACTTATTACGGAGTCAGGTCACTGTATGAGATGTTGTGTGAATTTATTATTTATTTATTTATAATTAGAAATTTTTCGAATCTTTGTCGTTTTAATCACTGCTCGAGGGCACTATACCGATGAAACAACATAGGGTCTTATCTCCAAACACAGGATCTATCTCCACCTAACCTATGTATCTATTTATCCTACGCATCTTCTTTCTTTCTTTCCTCTACCTAAAGATTGTCTGGAGGCCTATGTCCAGCTGTGGACGTCTATTGGCTGAAATGATGTAAATGACACGATGAGACGATGATGGTTATTAATGAAACATACTCTGTACATAATACAGCGTACTATTTGATTTCTCCTCTGGTACGATGTAAATACAGTCAGACACACACAACCTGTTAAATTTCCTCAATTGATATTCAGCCTAATGTATATGGCAGTAAGATGAGAGTCGATTGAAGAAATTTCTCATTTTTGTATACTTTCATGTGTTGCTGTATGTACATCGTGTCACAAGGTTTCTTTACATTCTCGTAACGAAAAATGCGCAAAATGAAAAATATTTTAATAAGAACCGAGTTGGATTTTTGTTGCATTTGTTAGTAACTTGTTATAAAAGGGGGAAAAATGGCGTCTCTCTATGTATGTACATACGAAAAATTGTAGAGAAAAGGGTGTAGAATATCGCGTTTATTTTTACGCTTTACCAGCGCATCAAGCTGTGAAGGAAAACATAGTGAGGAAACGTGAATGGTCGAAGAGTTTTTGAAACATGTTACCACGGAAGGAGACGACGAACAGTCACTCCCTGGTGGTAGCTTGCCAGCTCCTGGTGTGGGGGCACCAGTGCCAGCTTTGCACGGTCTACTACCAACGACGGACGGGGGTGGTTTGGTGCATTCGGCCGTCCCTGACACTCCTCCCCTTAGGAAGGGCCAAGTTTAGCTTACCGGGTAGGGAGGCTTTCCACATGGGAGCTTGTGGAGCCAAGGCTACCTTGGATTCCTATGATCTCCCTTAGTTATGGTGATAATGATGCTCCGCTGGTTTTTTTAGGTCTGGTTGCTATGTTAGAAGGGTTGCCAAAGTTAAACAGCAGTCGCTTAATTGTACGCGGGAACCCCTAATCCCGAATCATGGTATGCGTACCCTGCTTCAAAGTGACAGATTTGAACGCAGCCGCGAATAACATGATAAGATTATTTGTTATATAGTAGGTGACAGACATGCAGACGGATCGCCTGATGGTGAGCGGTTGCCGACGCCCATATACACCTGCAACACCAGTAGAGTCACAAGTGTGCTACCAATCTTGTAACCCCTTTTCCACTATTGGGCCGCCGTAGTATACTCAGACGAATGTTAAAACTGGTTGCTTAGTTATGTCACTGAAAATCATGGCACGTATTCCATTCCACAATTTAATACCACGATTGAGAACAAATACAACTCCATCTATCGACTAACGATCGAACTATTCCCCCATTATGCAAGAGCGTGCTTTTTACAAAGAACATTCTAATCACGTGCAGAACAGGTCAGCCTCGAGGCTTTGTGAATTCTCTTTAGTGCCAAAGGGATGGACCAAGGATTAGGGAACACAATAATCTACACAGACTATATTAGCATATAAATTGAATACGATTAAGTGGAAGTGGAACGGTTTATTGACCGGTGGACTTTTTTGTACGGTGCTTAGTTCAAGTTAGAGGTGTGACATGTACGTTAAATAGGTTTTTGTTTTTATCGATTTTATAAAGTTTGATTATGTTAAATAGTGTTGCATTTTTGATGAAAATCAAGCTATAAAATGTTTAATTATTTTGTTACAGAAGTAACAGTTGACATTTGTTACAAAAGTATCAAAAATTATCGTAAAAACAGGTGATAAGTAACTATAAAAATGTAACAATAAAGTATTAGCCTACACACTATCCCACATAGGGGGAATATCTGGGGCCACGGCAGTGCCCCCGCCTAAGTCGAGCATTTTCTATATTATAGAAATCCAAAAATCCAATTTTGCTTAATGTGGATTGGTGCTCTAACTCCAATTTAGTTTAAAATTGGAAACACACTATCAGCTTGACTCTGAAAAAACACTGAGGCTAAACTTAGTCACAGTTTTAACATTATGCTTTTATGAAAGTCAGTAATGAATGTACATCATCAGTTTTAAGGTCAAGACTAATTTACCACGTTTTGTTATAGAGAGGATGAAGAACTAAAAACAAAATACCCATTTTGAAAACCCATTTAAAAATTAATCGACCGTATTCGTATTTCCACATCTCTAGTTTAAATTGTTTGCGAGTACTATTAGAAGGGGATTCAACTGGGTTGTAAAAACTGGATTGTAACTGGGAAATGGAGTGTAGAAAAGTTTTTATTTTTAATTATAGCGAGTTCTCTTGTGGCCATGATCTGTTGGACGTAAGATCAAGAGGATTGAAGTGACTTGTATGCAATGAATAAGTATAAAAACACAAGTATCTATAGTAGTAGTGTTATTCTTACCTGAAAACTGTGTTGTTTGTGTATGTAGTGATAAAGGTGATATTACTGAAAAAAGACTCCATTTGTTTAAGAGTAAAGGTTAATCTCTTAACGCTACGTTGACGGGTCGTGATTTGAGGGCTCTATGTACAAATTCCCGGGACGATTTAAATGTACGAGTATGTTACGATTTTGTATAACATAAATGTAGTTTGGGTTTTCGATCACCAATCTGCATTAAGCAAGCATGAAGATTAAGACTTATTACATTAAAGCGATGACTTGATTTCTATGATGGAGAATTTTGCCATGCAGTGGGACAGTATAAAGGCTGATACTTTACTACCCATAATATTTACCTATTTGTATATTTTGACTGACCGGATGGCACATTTAGCAGTGACTCTGCCTCATAAACTAAAGGTCGTGGATTCGATCCCCACCCTGGACAAACATTCGTGTGATGAACACTTGTGTTTGTTCAATGTTATATAATATATTGAAGTATTATAATTGTGTTTTCTCTGTTGTCTGTTAATTGTAATACAAGGGCTTAAGCTACTTATTTCGTACGGAGTCAGGTCAATGAATATATTATGTTGTGTGAATTTTGTGTTGAAACAAATGTTTTCACAAATGCTCCGTTAGAGTTTCAAGATCGAACAAATCGGGACAAAATACTTACAAAACAGTGACAAATCGATACATGAACAACGCCGACAAAATTTCTAGGAATTTCAGCAGCCTGAAAACAGCCTCTGTACGTTATTTTAAGGCTACCCTCACTTGAAGGCTGTCCTTTGGTACTGAAAAGAATTTATTCACAAAACAGCCTTTGAGTGACCTGCTGCGTGTACGTGCTTAGAATTAAATGACTGGAGTGAAGTAGGAAACCGAAAATGTTACGTTTTTTATCATGGTTACCGAGGTCTTATACAACTCTATACAATAAAAGATATTATCTTTGTAAGGCCTAGACAGCAGAAACTATGGAAAATCAGTTGTTTTATACCTTTTAAAAGGCTTCTTGGGTCTTCCGACGTTAAAAAAACATTCTTCGAGATCGTGGCAGTCCTCAAATCTAATATACTGTTATTTCGACGAGAGAGTAAGGGGACCGGAGGCCCAATTCGGGAAAAAGGGGTTAAAGGTTGGCAACGCATTTGTGACTCTACTAATGTTGTAGGTGTCTATGGGGGGCAGAAATTGCTTACCATCAGGTGATCCGTCTGCTCGTCCGCCACCTATCACATAAAAAATACAATGGGTACTCCGAAATCGACATCAGAATTTTAAAATACAGGATGTATCTATATATTTACATTAAGTACGTATATATATTAAGGAAATTAAGGTTATAATTTTATTATGTAATTCATATTTATTTTTATTTTTAAAATATTATATGAAAAAAATTTTGATAGAAAAAACCGACTTCAAGAATACAGCCACAATATTATACCATACAACATTTTTTGTTGTGTTTTCCAAAAACTACTGAATCAATTTTTATAAAATGTATTTTAGGCTCACTATTGAATAATGGCCTACCAAACAAAAAAGAATTATAAAAATCCATTCATAATTGACGGAGAAATCAAGTAACATACATACAAAAAAAAAACATTCGAGTGGAATTGAGGACCTTCCTCCTTTTTGAACTCGGTTAAAAATTCAAATCGGTTCATGCGTTTGGGAGCTAAGACGCCCAAACAGACACAAAGACTGACAGACACATCCAACTTACAACACCCCGCCGTTTCTGAGGGGGTTAAATACATTAGCGTCTATCGACATGTCACTTTCTTCTTGGGCTTCCAAATTCTATTTGGAACACACTAAAATATGACTGTTACGTGGTACCCGTGTTCCCCGATATTACCAGGGTATCTATTGTTGAATCGCTCGTGTGACATAGTGTTGTCGCATGCGACCTATGTCACATTCATCTTCTAAGTCGCATGAAACCATTTTTTCCGTATTTTTGAGTCATTCGTTTTCGATGTTGCCAATTAAACACGGAAAGTTTATATTCAACCCGTAAATGCAGAATTTCACAAAACGTGTAACTTAATTTCCGCATTACAATTATAATATGTAGGAAAAACCATAGAGTATCGGGCTGTTTATAAAAATCATTTATGCCTATTTTGACGTTTAATCTATCGCTCGATGGGTGAAACGAGTGGGTGAGGTCGCTCGTTGCGGTCTAGTGATTCAAAAATGCTGAATTTCGTATATCGAACGAAAATCAGTAGAAACGTGCGCTCGACTAGCGACGAGTGAATCAAAAATAGGTCCCCAGTGCTCGCATATCGTACTCGTATCAACTCTATTACATGGCGATGCTCCATAAATATTTCAAAGAAATAGCTCAGGATTGGGTTAGATTTGCGCCAGAATTATGCCTGTCTTGGGATAGGCATGTTCCTTGTACAAAGGGAAAAGGGATAGGTTATCTAAAAATAGCTTTGGTACAGAGAACTGGGATCAAAAGAGGATAATAAGCATGTATAGTGTTCAAATTAGTGGTAAATATCTTTTAACACAACAAATAGCTATTTAGGCGTGGCTACTTAGGCGTATAATGAACTATTCAGTCTGTTTACGCTGATATTTCAACTACTTTGGCAGCGCAGTCGATTCTAAAAGTGAAGTACCATTGGTGCGTTGCATCGTCGTCAACGATGTTTCGTTTTTACTCATTATTTACACGCTAACGTAATGCAACGCGTTAATGGGGTCTAACCCTAAGAGTGAGGCCCCATCAGTTCTCATTGCTAAGAAGTTAGACATACAGTTTCATATGCAACGCCGCGAAACAAAGAGATCTTGGGGGATGGATGAAAATTCAATGGGTATTGTCCCCAATTTGTCCTACCATGCATCGATAAATGTCTTCGATCGATTAGTAGTAGCAGCTTCAGTCAAATCTGCCGACCGTCAAGTGTCAAGCAAGGGCATTAATTGGGGACAAAGGACCAGATCGCGCAGTTGTTTATAGGCGACGGTGTTTGCTAATTATAAGGTAACCCAATCGGGTTACCTGCAGTGAACAATCGCTCATGTCGCCGTTAAATTATAAAAGTGGTTTTAATGCCAACTTCCCATTCGAGAGGTGCACGATGTTTACGTAGCAAAAAATTTACAGAAGTAAAAGGTTGACCTGATCTTGATTACTTTTACTTTACTTTTCAAAATTCTTTATACATTTTATTCTACAGGCACACCATTACAACTAACAAGAAATAGTAGGTACTCTTACGTGATAATTCACAGTCACTTTACGACCCAAAAATCCTTTGAAGCTTGATCTTGATTGAAATCTGCAATGTTATATCAGTCAGTCAGTTTTTTGGCCACTTTCACAAAACCTAACCCAGATATCGCTCGAACCTTACAATTAATTAATTTACTTAAATCTAGTTTTTATGAATCAATTGGGACCATTTAATTGAAAGCTATTTCTTATACCAACTAATTTGAACAAAGTGAAATCCTGAAGTAATTATAAGGTCAGTTGCAAATTAGATACACAAAAAGCCGACAAGGGAAGAAATACTGAACGAACTTGATCTGTTAATTTGTAATCCTTACTTTGATTAGTTTTGATTAAATTGTGAAGTAACAAAAATACAGCTTTTGTAAATTGGAAGTGAGTTTTTTATTTTAATTTGACTTAAAGGTAGACTATGGAGGCGATGGCGGGATGAGCTCGACTCCTATAGGGCCCAATTGGGCCTTAGTTGTCCAAAATCGTGAATTGTAGAGAAAGAGTAGGGGAGGCCTTTGCTCAGCTGTGGGACACGACGGGCTCTAAAAATAATAGTTATAACAGTTTTAACTAAGCAAGGTTACTAGTTGTTATGTAATACGGCGGATTTTACAATCCGACTGTGACATACAGACTACGGTTTAATTTTCAGTTGAAAACAAACGATTCATTTTAATCTGACCTTTTTAATATTTTAATATGACGATATGTCAAGCTTCTTTCATTATTGTTTCATCATGAAATTTGCTTTTAAAATTGTCAGCATTATAAAGCAAATTTTTCGGCTTGATCGGCCCAATATAAGCTTTTGTGACATTCCTTCAATTAAGTTTAATTTCACAATTAATAATTAATGGTACGCTTTGTCTGTTGAAATTTTACGAAATGGCCGTTGTAATTTTATTCGAAATGGCTACCAGGCTATCTAAATTCACATCTTGATCTTCAATATATCGTCAGTGCGCGAGAGTCCCTTGGTTGCGGATGGCACAGGACCGATCTGTGTGGATAACGTTGGGGGAGGCCTATGACCGGCAGTGGACTATTCTAGTCTATTGGCTGAAATGATGATGATAAATGTGAGAGTCGCCATCATTACAAACGCAATGACAGTTTAATATAGATACATAGGCAGTCCTGCATTAGTCACCTCACGATATGAACTATTTTTTTTATGTTATAGGTGGCAGACGAGCAGGCGGATCACTTGATGGTAAGCAATTGCCGCCGCCCATGAACACCTGCAACACCAGTGGAGTTACAAGTGCGCCGCCAACCTTTTATCCCCTTCCTTGGGCTTGTTCACGCCGGTTTTCTGTGAGGCAGTGGTATCACTAAAGTAAGTAAGTGGTGGTGGTGGTGGAACTAAATGATATCTGTTATAATAATACATAGATTGATTAAAAGACGTTTGTTTTCGTTCCTTCTCTCGCGTGAGATATGGTTGTACGTAGTAAACAAAAACATAAGTATGAAAACAAAACAATAAATATCATTAACATCTACAAATTTAAATTAATTTAGCAGGAGATAATGTCAATGACATTAAAATAATAAGAAAAAAACTAAACCGGCCATGCGACCTTATAGTACGAGATCCGGTTACAAAAATACAGCCTCATCTAGAAATAGAAATAGAAATAGAAAAAATCTTTATTCAAGTTAGGTCCATACAGAACACTCCACCATATCTACCACTGGTTCGGAACGTCGATTTCTACTGAGAAGACACCAGCAAGCATCTGTTTTGATCATTAAAGAAAAGAAAAATATAAATACAACGCGTCCAGGATAAACTGTTTAGTCATCCCTGGAAGCCTACTTACCTATTTACATTCCTGCAGTTGGCGTTTCTTAGTTAAAACTTACGTTTTCGTTTTTAATGTGATCACTTACCAAAGCAGATGACATTAAAGACAAAACTGGGCATAGATTTCGCTACAACAGGCGTTGTAGTAAAATGTTACAAATGTAATACGCTGTGGACAATACATAACATAACTTAAGTGTCCAAGGACGGCGGCAATTGCTTACCATCAGGTGATCCGCCTGCTCGCCTGCTAGCTATCACATAAAAAAAAAAAACAATACATAATTATTCATTTAACTTATTTATCGGCCATAGGTTGCCGGTACAGAGAGGGTAAATATTTTGTTACCAGACCTTAGACTATTAGGCTCAAATAATTTGGAACCGTCACGGCTGCTACTTTGATAGTCCCAATTTATACGCTATGGAAATTTTAATTGCTTCCAAGTACTTAGGTAAGGTAAAAAATTCAATTTGCAACTCATTTATTCCATGACTAGTACTTTTTTGTACTTATTTTTCAAAAATCAGCCTCCGTGTGATTGATTACATTTTTTTGCCTACAACCTTTGAATTGGAACTTTGTGGTAGGTACTAAGATTGTAGGAAACTTGGTAAATAACTAAAAATAAAAACATTAAGAAATTATTTCCATATCTTCAGTTAGTGAATGTACAATTACTTATCTTTGATACATTCTGAACTATTTCCCTGATTGCTTTGTAAAGTTAAGTATCAGCCTTTATACCTACTGTCCGACTGCGGGGCAAAGGTCTCCATCATAGATATCAAGTGATTGCTACTATGATGGTATAAGGCTTCAACACGCTAGCATGTTGCGGATTGATGATCACAAAATTTAAAGCATACTTTTTTTTCAGTACGGGACCCCGTAATCATAGTCCAGTGCATAAACCGCTAGAACTACAGGCGTATGGCTGGATGTACGAAAGTATAGCAATGACCGTTATTTTGCGCACTTGTAAAAAAGAAGACGTTCTATCAAAATTGGTTTCTGCGCACTCAAGGTCTTAACTACACTTTCTTGCCTCGGACTATATTAAAGAAACAAAACAAAAATCCATATTGTCTCCACCAAAATAAAAAAAAAACGTTTATCAAAAATGACCGTTGCCAATTTAAATTTAGCATCAGTATTAGATAATTCTAATTATGAATATTTATTGCTGTGGGAAGGTAACCAAAAGAGTTTATCTCTTAGAAAAAATGTCAAGGCCCCTATCGCGAACGGGTTTCACATACCAGTTTCTAAAAATCTTTCTAAAAACATCGCGCATCTGCCCGAGGGTGACCGCATCTGTCTTATTTATAGGACTGCCCATCCATACTAATATTATATTTGTAAATGGGAAATTGTGTCTGTCTGTCTGTATGTTTCACTTTCTGTTACGGCAAAACGAAGCGACGAATTGTCGTGATATTTTAAGTGGAGATAGTTGAAGAGATGGAGAGTAACATTGGCTACTTTTTTTCCCTTTCTAACCTTACTATTTTTACTAAATATGAATAACTAGCGGCCGCCCGCGACTTCGTCCGCGTGGAAAAGTAACTTTTTACCCCCCTTTCAACCCCTTACAACCCCCTTTTCGCAATAAAAAGTAGCCTATGTTCTTTCTCAGGGTCTAGATTATCTGTATACCAAATTTCATTTAAATCCGTTGAGTAGTTTTGGCGTGAAAGAGTAACAGACAGACAGACAGACAGACAGACAGACAGAGTTACTTTCGCATTTATAATATTATTAGTATAATTAGTATATATTAGTATATTAGTATATTAGTATTAGTATATTAGTATATTAGTATATATAGTATATTAGTATATTAGTATATTAGTATATTAGTATGGAGTATGGATTTATCTGCAAGCAATCACAACCAATCGACTTAGATATCAAATTCAACATTTGAATTGGACCATAAATAGTGAAATCTCTAAACACGTGAAGTCTGCGAGTCTTTGTAAGTATCACGCGACCGTGGGAGAGCTACACTTCGGCATGAATAGACCGATTCGACCGGAGTGATATTATTGCCGCACAGAGCCTGGCGTGAAGCAGCGCCTGTGCTGTTTCGCGGAGTGAGTAAGAGTGATTGTACGGTCAATAGGGTTGAAAGGGGGTAAAAAGGTTGGCAGCGCGCTTGTGACTCCGTTGGTACTGCGAATGTTTATGTGCAGCGGAAATCGCTTACCATCAGGTGATCCGTCTACTCGTTTAGCACCTATCACATGTCATATAAAATACAAATAGCCCATACCAGATAACTCATAAGAACGGTGATTTTATCCTAGAACAATGCTAGGGAAAGGTGCAGATTAGGTCTCCATAATTCCAATAGATACATCTGGTCACCTTAATCTGTCTTGTTATAACTTTTATCAAAATACTTATTAACAGAAGTTCGAAACAAGATACCCGAGCATTTAGTTAATAAGAAACGTGATAAAAATTTCTTCTAGACCAATTTAAATGAGATGGAATAGTAAATTACTTAATTAACAATATTTTCTTAGTAAATATCACCTTTTTTGACGTTTTCGTGTTATCTTGAATTAGTCAAATAGACCATTTCATTAACGCCGAGAGGTTTTTGACAGATATAATGAAAGTAAAATTTATATTTAAGTCCAAATGATTAAAACATCAACATGTTTGGTATGGTGGTAGCTTAGTTGATACAACATCTCAACTAAACAGAAAGACATAGGTTTGAATCTGAGCTTATGATTTTTCAAGTCTATTTTGCGTCTATATATTTCTTCTGACTTCTATCACATAAAAAACAGGTAATCCTAATCCAGTTAGTTCTTTGTGCAAAATTCGATATTATCTCTAGATAAACAATTCTATACTTCAGTAATAGTTATAGCTGGAGGCACGAAAGTATAGCGATGACCGTTATTTTGCGCACTTGTAAAAAAGAAGTCTTTCTATCAAAATTGGTTTCTGCGCACTCAAGGTCATAACTAAACACATTTGATTAATAAATAAAAAAAATAACAAAAACTACACTTTCTTGCCTCGGACTATAGGACAGGTGTAGGTACATATTTTGAATTCCAAACATACCTTTGCTACATTTTTATTTTCGACTTTTTAATTCCGAAAATACCAAAAGAATGGAGAATGGAGCCTTCCTTACGCTTAACACTTTAAGCGCGTTCACGATGTATCTATCTAGGGTTTATGATTGATGGTTGCGAATGTTAGAAGGAAACCTCATCGAATTGACAAACTTTCAAATACTGGGTCATAGTTTGAAAGCATAGCCTTCGACTTCAAAAAGTCAGCTTGGAAAGAACTGGGAATGACAGGGTAGTACAATGAAAAATCCAAGAGTGTACTCGTAGGTATACAAACGAGTTTTACCTTAGACGGAAGATCAAATATATCGAGTATTTTGTTTCACAGATCACAATCTAAAATCAGTGCAATATTCTTGAGGAAATAATGTTATTGGTCTTACATTTTATTCAAATTATATGGTACGACATTTGATACATTTAGTTAAAATTTAGATAAAATTTCTAGGCATATTGAGAGCAAACGGTTTGAAAAATTTTGCCGCCCACGTTTGCTTTTATCCAATTTAAAGCCTTTGAAAACCAAAGGCTCTTGAATGAAAGACTGAACAAATCGTCTCTTCTTACTGCAATAATTCATTATTTACAAAAAATCATCAAGTATAAATAACTTGGAGCCCTTTTTATTTAAATAGTAGATCGACATCCCTTCGTTTCATGACTAATTGTCTTTGATATTGATTCCAATCTTTGGCCATAGATGGCTCTAAGTGTCGATTACATCGTGCAAAATAATATTCAGTAAGTAAATTATGAGTTCTTGCAATAAGTCGACGAAACTTACTATGTTTCTTTCGGAACTTTCTGCTACGAACATTCCCCACGTTTATCTTTGTCTTTCACGTCGAAACACACCGAGATCATGTGTGCATGTGTATGTATGAGCATAGCCTTTTAAACTGGTGCTAGAAGCCAACATTCTGGCTGTAATTATGTTGTGCCTACACTGTCGGTTTCGCCCAAAAAGATAAATTGGTAGCAGAGAAAATAAATGACTTGGCAGTTAGTTTTGACATCCTTCCTCTACTAAGGAATAATCTAGGCCCTATCTTATTCTTTGCCCTACTTTTCAAGTTTTTTTTTTATAATTTGACTAGGTGAAAAGGTTTTGCTGACAAAATGTTATGATTTATGGCTATAAGTTATATAAACTTGACGGCTTAACAACTTAAATAGTTAGTTATTATAAAATATTATATAAGTATGTCATTTATAAATATTAAAATGAATCATATTCTCTCTTTTTTTCTGTCGCACTTGACCAGCCAGAAATAGTTAATTCCATAGTTCGGGGCAAAGAGTTATAATTATGTTCCTTAATTATTTTTAATTAATCTTGAAAAAAAAAAAAGTCAATGAATTACCCGTTCTTATGTTTTGCTAAAGGGGTAAACTCCCTTACGATCCCTTTTGAAGAAAACTACCATGTTTCTGGCAGAGTACAAGGTATTGTCTTAAGACTACTTGCTTCTATCTAGTAATTAAAACTTTGTATTAAATAATATTGTACCTACTCGTATTATTTTCTTCTAACGAAAAGTTAAACAGTCTATTCGCTATTGTATATTATTTTTACATTATTAGTACGCGATTCAAACTATTTATTAATGGTTGATTTATTTTAGAAAGCATTTAATTCCAATACCAACCACTTACCTATGTCCTTTTTTTTTTTTCAAACAATATGTTACAGTTTGTAAGTTTTTTACCTTATGAACTTGAAAACAAAAATGTAGTTTTTTATTGTTGTCCTTAGAGTAATCCATGATTGGTTTTGTTTCATGGCTTTTGGAAATTCTCATAAAAAAAACCTACTTATTGTACAAAGTTGGTCACGGTTACTAGGTCATTTTGTATGGAGTGTTGTCCATAATGGTTGGTAAAACACGTGGTTAAAGAGGTGTAAATGCTCATAAATACAGGGTGTATAATAAATAAACATCAGTAAATCTAAACTACGATAAAACCAGTTCTTTTGAAACTGTACGTCGAAGTTTCGCTTTGTGCGGGCTGATTGCTCCGTACCCTTGAGCATTGGAGATTTGAATTTATCATTACGCCGCTTCTTGCCGATGTGGTGGTACCACTGAAATATTCAAGAGAAGGGGTCTTGAAAAAGAGAGTTTTGTTTTGATGTTCTATTTAACTTTGCAAGTTGAGTTGTTAAGTTTTATTTGAGTTAATCTGTGAATTATTTAGGGGGCTGCCGATTATGAGTGGGCGTTACATTGGGTGCATTTTTGATTAAGCTTAAGAATACGAAGTTGTAGGAAAATCTGCTTCCTTCTTATTACAAAACTGAAGTTTAAGTTTTTTTTGTTTCGGCTGCTACTGAGACTCGTGACAAAGTATCCAGATACATCTGTAAACATTTACGTTCCTTTAAAGCACATCTTCAGCCAAGCATCTGGCATTGGTTCTATGACTTTGGGAATTCAAAATAGTAATTACAACTTTTCATACTTTTCATACATGCACATGCCTTGATCATTTTGTATGGGGAATCGAAAAAATTTCGATGAACTTCCAAAAGTTATTGAGAATTGTTGCTAGAAAACGTGTTTCAAAGATTGTAAATTTTCACAGAACACCCTGTATATTCATGAGCCTTCTATTTTATATGGAAATTAATCGCAATATTAATGTAGTTACAAATTAAGTGAGAAAACATGTTTGTCATGTTTATAAAGATGGTATAAAGACAAATTTTCATAATCGAATGGACACCCTGATGGGAACTGGTAACAGTTGATGATCAAATCGATATCAACGCAGGAATATTCCTTTTAATAGGTATTATAACACCTAGACAGATCATAAAAAAAAATCTTCTTAGCAGCATAGCTGGATAGCACATCTATGGTAGAAAAGCAGCCTTCTGCTTCTGTGAATCCCTTGCGGTTACAAAAACCTACGAACAATAAACGATTATTAATATCTAGTGATAAACGGCGACAGAATTAATTTCGCGTTCTTTGTTAATAAATTGTAGCGAATTCCCAACAAATAGTGTTGTATTTTATATATTCACGAGCTACAACAATTAATTTTCCATAAAAATGTCACTTTAAGTAATAAATCACAGCTAAGTGAGCTTGATAATGGCGGATACTCGACGCTGCGATATAGTATCGAATTACATTTATCAATATTCAAGATCTATTTCTTAATAGCTTAGTGTGTGAATAGATATAGGAGTTCCAAATATTATCGGCTTTATAGCCTACGTGGAGCTTAAGGATGTGACTTAGTCGATAAATGCGATATAGAAGGGATTCGCCAAATTGATATCCATAGTATCTATAAAGAGGTACGTTCTACAGAATGAATGAATAAATGAATGAATTAAAACTTAAGTGAATGAATGAATTAATGAATTAATTAAAACTATAGATAAAGACATGGCTTAAAGCTAAACCGAAAAACTTGCGCGATGCAATCAACGACCAGCGCTATCTATTGTACCGAAACGAACTAATGGCGAGTCACTTGTACTCAATAAAACTTAGTCGACTTAATCAAAACCTATATCCATTTTCTGACTAGTATTGAGTACCTTTGCCGCCGCCCATAGACACCTGCAACACTAGGGACACAAGTGCGCTGCCAACCTTAAACTCCAATTCCCCCAATTGGGCGTCTGGTACCCTTACTCACTCGACGAAACATAGCGCAGACGCTTCTTCACGCCGGTCTTCTATCACTCCGGTCGAGCCGGCCCGTTCATGCCAAAGCGTGGCTCTCCCGCGTAACATACCCGTATCATGGGTTTGTGATCACTAATCGATATAAAGACAAGAGGTGTTTAAACCTAATCCCATTATAGTATCTATGACGCAAGCTTATTTCACTTTATCGATAACATCGATATCGTCACTCGCCCGCCTATTAATAGTTATATCGATTCGATAACGACACTGGCCTCTCGAGTGTCATCATTGGGTTCATCGTGCCAACAACGGCCTTGCTATAACGTAGGACTTTCCGTGTCAATGGCAAGCCGTGTGTAGAAACTGTCCTGTTTATAGCTTTTCCGGTTTTATGAATATGAGTTGTTTGGTTAGTGGTATAAAATCGACTTTTTGAATGAAATGCAAATGGGTTTGAGGTATTTGTGGGTTTTGCATCTTTGAACAATTCGACGAGTGATTCTAGATTTTTTAAAATTACTGGTGGCAGGCGAGCAATCGGATAACCTGATGGTAAGCAGTTGCCGCCGCCCATAGACACTTTCAACACCAACAGAGTAATAAGCATGCTGCCAACCTTTAGCCCCCTTTCCCCCAATTGGGCCTCCAGTAACCTCAGTCTCTCGACAAAACACAGCGCATGCGCTACTTTACGCCGGTCTTTTGTGAGGCCGTGGTATCACTCCGGTCGAGCCAGCTCAGTCATACAGAAAAGTTCTGTGGAGTGTAAATGAGGATTTGAACGTAAAAGGTATCATGCATATAGCCACTTTAGTATTTTTTTTCTCTTATAATTTTGAGCTAACACGCTAAAGGAACGTTTGTTTCACGATACCTACCTATTCTATCTAACTAAGTAGATAGCATTTGGTATTTAAACTAGCACGTTTAAATTGGCTCGAACTGAGATAAAATAACTAACTACCTACATAATATAGTTGCAGAACAAAACTTATTTATTAGAGGTACATTACTACAAACCTAAAAAACATTACACCCAGCAAATAAAAACAAAATGAGTCACTGCTCTATAAAAAATCGGCATAGCCATTTCTTCCATTGACGTTTGCTCCTAATTAGTTTAGTAATAAATCACAAATTTTACAAGTTTTATTATACAGGTCGAGATCTCAATTAATTCAGCGTCACATTAATCATGATTAAACGATTAAATTATGACAAAATGGATCAGAGGTAATAAAATGAACTAAATATTACAAAAGATACAAGCTCATGATTACAGATTAATCCGTAAATGATCATAATATAGAGAATTTACTACACCATCAAAAGTTGTAAATTATTAAAAGAACAAAGTTATCATTAAATTTTATGTATTTTGAGTTGTTTAAAATTTTATGAAAATAGTACTTAGAATAAATAAATATTAATAAGGATTTTTGCGGAAATAATAATATGTAATATTTCTCAACATCGTATACATTGATCTGACTCGGAGATAGGTAGCTCAAGCACTGTGTTACGGATATCAGAATCAACAGTGGAATTACAAATATATACATATAATACTTTTCTTTTGTAAATACATACTTATAATACATAGAAAACACCCAGACCAATACAAACAGACATGTTCATGCACACAAAATGTTTGTACTGTACGGGGACCCGCAACCCTTGAGATAGCGTTGACTACCACTGAACCAAATGGGTTGTCGGAAATAAAGTTTTATCACTTTATTTTTTTAGCATCATCAATATAGTATGAAAGGTAATTTACAAAAAAAAAGATTTTAAATTTTGTGCTAAAAGGAAGTTTTGTAAGTATTGTTGTGCATTATTTTATTATCTGTGACGAAACTAGTACCTTTTTTATACAAAGTCAGAAAAGTGACATGCTCATTTTGTATGGGGAGTTGCAAACAAAATTTTCAAAAGTCGTGGGACAAAATTGTTGCTTAAAACGGTTGGTAAAAAAGCAAAATTTTCTTAGATACATTCTGTCTAAATAGGTTTTTAGATGTTTGCGTAGCATTATACCTAACTATAAAATATTAAAACGGGAATTAACGTGACGTTTATGCATTGGTGGGACGCAGACGACGCCGTGCCACAAAATAATTACACACAGAAGGTAGACTCAGCCTGATTTTGAGTTTAGAAGAGTTCGTTGACATAGTACGTAGTTATATTTTATAGACACCATAAATAATTTTTGATTTAATCGATGATGATAAGTTTAATTCCTTTTTTCCTTGACAGGTTCAACGTAAACTAAATATTAATAAAAACGTCCTTTCAATATTGTTATTTATTACTGTACCTTACCATACTAATAACATTTGCATATGTATTAATTATCACAGAGTGTTGAACTGATGTTCATATTTTCATCTTTAAAATACAAACCAGTTTGATAAGAATAAAATGATACATAAAGGTGATCGTAGATTAGAGTCATGTTTTTTATTATGTTTTGTAAACCTCGACGTAGTAGCCTTTAATTAAGGCAGCATCACAAAATGTATTTTTGAATTGTTTGCTTTACCAGTAATGATGTATGCTTTGTTGGCTATCAAATAAATAAACCTTAAAAAAGAGTGTATTCCTTTTTAATAGGTCAGCAGCACTTATGTGTCCATGGGCGGTGGTAATCACTTACCACCAGGTGATTCGTCAGTTTGTATGCCCCCTATATCAAAAAAAAAGAAAGAAAGAACGGGTAGGATATTCTTATAGAAATGTCACTATTGCTACAGCCTTTCACTAATCCTCCAAAATTGAAATCTGAATCTTAAATCATCAGCATCCATTTGTTCGTCTGCCACCTATCACACAAAAAAAAAACATCTAATTACCTATGATTGACCTAAAAAAGCTTACGTAAGTCGATATCCCAAATACCAATATCACTAGTATAAAGCCACCATTACTAAAACGACATTGAAGTCTGCGGCTGCGCAGACAGCGAGGGACCGAGTAACACTTTAACTTTGACACCAGTTTGTCGATTTGCATACATGTTTATTCATTTTAAAGGTTTTACCAGTCATTTTGTAATTTAACTGGTTCTTGCGAAGTTTCGGGCTGGATTATTGGGGTAAACAATATTTTATTTTTATTTATCAAGCTTTACTTAAAATTAATGGTTAGTTATGGTAATTTTAAGATCTAGCTGTTTTTTATTTAGAATAATATACGTCATAAATAACTGCCTGAGGTTTAAGTTTTTATACTGATTAAGTTACGTATTTAAAAAAACACGGAAAGTCGATATGGGATATTTTGAAGACATTTACCAAAGCGATCTATATGTCTATTGGTACAACAATTTGTACCAATGCAATGTTACAGACTGGCAGACAGATCGCTTACCATGGCAGGCCTGTCCCACTCCGCGTGTAGGTATCGAACTTGCAAGTACATGCGGCGGCCCCTCCGGAGGGGCCAATTAGTAGAAAATCATGAGCGAGCGGCGACGCATGTGCGACAGTTGCTTGCGATAGAAAGAGAACGCACTTCTAGGTATGAATAATGGTAGGCATTGAACGCTGGGCGGTCGGAATTTCAACGTTATGTTATGGTAGCCTGAGTCTTCATTTCCATAAACGGTTTTTAGGAGTGGGCTTTCTGTACTAGTACTATTAAGTATTCTGTGACCATGGTAAGCGATTGCCTTCAACCATAGACACCTGTAGCACCAAAGGAGTGTCTGAGCTATCCTGACCTTTGTAACTTTCCTAGACCGGAGTGATACCTCGGCCTTACTTCTTTGAGGCGTGAAACTAGCGGGGATAAAGGAGGTTAAAAGCGCATTTGTGACTCCACTGGTGTTGCAGGTGTCTAAGGGCAGCGGCAATCTCTTAACATCTGGTGATCCGTTTGCTCGTCTGCCACCTATCACATATAAAAATATCTCCGTTTTAATATAAAATCCTACGTAAACTTTTTATTCGCTGTATTTTTCCTCCTCCCCAAGGTTGTCTGCAAGAGATTGTTATAGCGATAAGACCGCCGAGATTGTATTTATCTATAGCCATTGCATTAAGTTCTGTAACATTTTGTACAATCCAGTATATACTTATCTATCCACAGCTTTAGATATCTGTAACACAAGTGCTTAAGCTACTTAGTACGGAGTCAGGTCAATGTATGAGATGTTGTGTGTTTGTGAATTTCTGAAATGACTAGTTCTTAAGACGTGTTATTGAGTAATAAAGTGTTATCTATTAATTATACGTATATAATGTGATGTATATCAGACTTCATAGACTTATTGAAGTAGTTAGGTATCATCATGTTCAACATTTTACCAAAGTTCGTAGGTATTAATTTGTAATATGTTAGGCTTGTTATGCCTGGATACTTTAAGTTCAGTGAAGTTTTAATTGGGTTCCATGCGAACATCTGCCAATCTATTAGGGATGAGTTCAGCAGGTTGGAACCATGTACCATTCCTATACTTTTGGGATGTTTGGTCAAGTTTCTACACTACAAGGCTTCATATTCATGCCTTGGTATCTGTTATGTGGGGGCGTTGCATGTTTTCTCATTTTCATTACCATCTTCTTGCCCTATTCCCAGAACTAGGTCGGCACAATATGGTTTTTAGGGTTCCGTAGTCTACTAGGAACCCTTATAGTTTCGTCATGTCTGTCTGTCCGTCTGTCTGTCCTGGCTCGTTCTTCGCCGTTTCTGCATCGATTGTCACGAAAAATTGGTGGAGAGATGTATATTGATAATCCAAAAATCGGTTTTTAAAATTATCGAAAGATAATTATTATTTAGGGTTCTGCAGAACCCTATCATGGGCGTGTCCGACACGCTCTTGGCCGGTTTTTTTCTAATGTCATGGTGCTAGGCTCCGTGTCGCGGACCCATGACATCTTACAAGATGGACGATGAGGGAGAGTCCCAAGGATTTTAGTCGGTAAACCCCCACTATCAGCGGGGGGAGTCCGACATAACCCGTCCACCCCCCGGTGGACGGGTATGCGTAACGCATTTCCCCTGGGTCAACAAAAAAATTATGTTTTCTTCTGGTTCTTGAAAGACGTAGGTAAATGTCAAATAACACTTAAGAGCGTTCTCGGCTAGTGCGGAATGTCATGTTTCGGTTTTGATTTGCAAAATTTCACTCACACATAAGCATGTGTTACTGTTTGCATAGAGTTGCCGCGTACGTTTTCTTTATAGTTAGACTGACAAATTTTGATCCTTTCGCTTTATAGCAAAGTAAATTAATGTATTGTTGTAAAATTAAATTGCAAGTTAAATAAAATAAAATAAATCCAACGTTGATTTATTGTTATTCTTTTGATTTTTTGATTTAAGAAAAATAAAAAAATAGGTATATCATTTAGATACCTACCTACCTTTTTTACTCAGGACAGGTAAGCAATTAAATACTTAAAGATATCATGTTTTTGTTTAATAAATCATTTAATATAAAAGAACATTATACATTATAAAACAGTTGTATTTTACATTATAAAACAGTTGCAAAACCCTCAATTTGATCCCTTTCTGGGATCAATTCTTTAAGAAACAGCCCCAGAGGAAATGACGTGGACGTGGCAGAGCCCAGATACTATGACTAAAAATGAGATCGACTTCATAATATATATCGGACATTAAGCGAATATTCAGAGATGTCTCAGTGATCAATAGGTTTAAAACCGGAAGTGATCACCGACTTCTCAGAGGCACTTTGAATATCAATTTTAAGCTTGAACGTTCTCGGTTGATGAAGTCCACGCTCCGGCCAAATCTGCTCCAATCACTCGCTGGTTCCGATGCCTTCCAACTGAAATTGGAAAATCGATTCACTGCCTTGGAAACCACAATTGACGTATATATCGACGAAGAATTCGACCAAGTGGTGGAAATCCTTCGGGACGAGGGCACAAAGTTCTGTGAGTAGCAAGCGGTCTATACTCTGGATTTAATGGACAAGAGGCGGAAAGATCCATCAGTCACTTCGGCAGAACAACGGGCTCTAAATAAGTCCATCTCCAAGCTGTTAAGACGTGACCTCCGAAGCTCCAATTCTCTCTCAATACAGAGAGCAATTGAGCAGAACCAGGGGGGTCCAAAGTCTTCGTACAACAGCTTGACAGGAGCCACCTGTCGAAGTTAACCAAAACAAATCGAGGAGTCGTCACATCAAAGCCAGAAACTTTTTCAGAAGTTTACACCTTCTATAGCCAGTTATACGCGTCGCACTCACCCCACCCTACGCCGGATGAGAAGGATTCAAGAGCCACATTAACCCGCCATGCGACGGAGGATCTACCCGACATCAGCTTGGAGGAGATTGAGGCAGCTCTTGGACAACTTAAAAATGGAAAAACCCCGGGAAAAGACGGAGTCACACCGAGCTTCTGAAAGTTGCCGGCAAGCCGGTGTTGAAGGAACTTTGACGTATATTTAACTCGGTTATTTTCTTCGGGAGAACTCCTAGGGCGTGGCCGCGGAGCTTGTTCGTATTGTTCTTCAAGAAAGGCGACAAAACCTTACTGAAGAACTATCGACCAAAGTCACGTCTATAAGTTGTTCTCAAGAGTCATTTCGAATCGCCTTACACGAAGACTTGACGAAGCTCAACCTGCAGAGCAAGCAGGGTTTCGACGGTTTTAGCACCATAGACCATATTCACACAGTGAGACAGGTTATACAGAAGACCAAAGAATATAACCAGCCCCTGTGCATAGCATTTGTGGACTATGAAAAAGCTTTTAACTCCGTCGAGACCTGGTCTGTTCTCGAGGCCTTGCAGAGGTGCCAAGTCGATTGGCGATATCGACTTGGCACGAGGTGTTGAGGTGTCTGTATAACGTCGCTAATATGTCCGTAGTAATCCAAAATGGCCAAACCGAGCCTGTCCTGCTACGACGTGGTGTGAGACAAAGAGATGTTATATCTTCGAAACTCGTCTCCGCTGCGCTGCAGGACTTGTTCAAAACGCTAAACTGGAAAGAGCGCGGAATCAATATTAATGGCGGGTACATGTCACACCTACGATTCGCAGACGACATCGTCATCTTGACGGAAACCTTACATGGCCTACAGGCGAGCAGCCTGGCTGAATCTTCCAATCACTTCGATCTTCGGATGAACTTGGATTAAACCAAGGTCATTTTCAACGAGCTCGTTGATCCGGGACCGGTCGCTGTTAATGGAGTACCTCTCGAAATTGTCCAGGAATATGTCTATCTAAGATAAACGCTCCAATTAGGCAGAAACAACTTCGAGAGAGAAGCCAATAGAAGAATTCAGCTAGGCTGGGCAGCATTTGGTAGGCTTCGTCAAGTCTTCTCGTCACCCATCCCTCAAAGTCTTAAGTCGAAAGTCTTCGACCAGTGCGTCCTCGCGGTCATGACTTACGGTGCCGAGACGTGGACGTGGCTGGACTAATCCACCCGTTTCAAAGTCGCTCAAAAATGCTATGGAAAGGGCTATGCTCGGAGTATCTCTGAAGAACCGCATCAGAAATGATGTAATCCGACAGAGAACCTGAGTCACCGACATAGCCCACCGAATTAGCAAACTGAAGCGGCAGTGGGTTGGTCACATTAGCCGCAGAACTGACAACCGTTGGAGCCGAAAAGTCCTTGAGTGGAGACCGCGACTCGGTTAAGTGTTGGACGCCCTGCGACAAGATGGGATGATGACATTCGAAGGCTGGCTGGTGTGGGCTGGATGAGAGTGGCTGAAAATCGGGAGCAGTGGCGTGCATTAGAGGAGACCTATGTCCAGCAGTGGACGAGTGTGGGTTGCTGATGATGATGATGATGAAATGCTACTTTAAAATCATAGTCATGTTTCTGTAGTTTGCGATTCAACTATTTCCAATTCTTCGGTGGTATTCTCATGTATTTGACCTTCTCTTTTCTGCCTTTAGCAATAAACGTAATGAAATCATCGTAAAAGAAAAATGTGAATAGATTATGACCAGCTATGTCATTAAATGTGGATTCGCGGTAACTTACGTTTTAGCTTCATTAGCTTTGGCCAAATTAAGTACCATAACTTTTCCTTTTCTTTCCCCGAATAGCGCCTTTTATATCACATTTTATATTATTATGTAAAATGTAAAGAATATAATATATTAATCTATGGAAGTTACTAGAATTGCATTTCTTACCTTTGTACTCACCAAAATTTTGTTTGGTTAAAACAAATTAATATTCTTAAAACAAAAAGTATCAATCCGTCTCAGTCGCGTCAAAAAATCTCCAATTTCAAATAAAATTTTACGTAGCACGCGGTGACCGGGAGCGACATAGGTCCTACCTCGGAAAGGCCTCGGCCGGCACTGAGCGCTGGTGCGATTCTGCGCCGATATATAGTAGTACTAAATGATTCATAATAAAATAAAAAAACAAGTTATTAAAGTTAAAAAAATACCACGTTTTAAAGCGTAAATTTCTTCATTTATTAGGTTTAAAAAAAATCAAGAATACCTTATATTTCATCCTAAACTAATACGTGTAATAACTCGAAAATTACTAACAATGATACTTTTGAGTACACTTTTCTTGTATGAAAACTTACAGTAATCACTATTGTTTTGTAGCCATGCCCTAATATATGTTATTGTTCTTTTAATAGAAATATTGTCATAAGTTTGTCGTTTATAGTTTTACTATTATCGAGCATTTGCGTAGACCTTCGACCACAAGTTTCAAAAAGGGATTGTATTAAAACTGTTCTAACGAGAAAACTAAATGATCATTTGAAAATATTTTGAAATTATGCATTAGATTATGAAATCTGCAATAATTTGACATCAATATCTTATTTACAAACTGTATAGATTATCATTTTATTCTCCATCGGAAATCAATGATTTTGACTTAAGTATGGCTCTTACGGATGAACGCTCTTAAGGCATTTTGACTCAATAATTCAAGAAACAATATCACAAATGTTTAAACATTGTTTGACATTTACGTCTTTTAAGAATAGATGTGCGGTTTGTATAATAGGACCGAGAACTTCAAGACTCAAGGCTGACTTTAGGAATTTCTAACCAAATAAATTCTACATTAGAAGTTAGTAACTATGCTAAAGTCAAGTTACTTCAGTGAATAAATTATAGATTCATATTATTTATTAGTGGGGTAGTTAAATAGTGACTTACTTTGAAAGTAGGATTTGCTTCTGTTTTTTTTTTAATGAGATAGGGGGCAGACGAACAGACGGATCACCTGATGGTAAGCGATTACCGCCGCCCATGGACACCCGCAACACCAGAGGAGTCGCAAATGCTCTGCCGACCTTTTAAGAAGGAATACGCTCGCTTTTTGAAGGTTTGTTGGTGAATATAAATAAAAAAACTTTCCTCTTTAGGATTATATTTCAAAGACTTGTTGTTTTATATGGAATGTGAGGATGCTTAGCGGTTTTATCTCGTCAGATTTCCTCGACATTTTCAAATATGTAATAAGTCTTAATGTACCTTTCTAACCCTAGTAAGAATACAAAGGATCAACTAATATTATTACGAATGTATTATGCTTGTACATACATGTAATAAAGAGAATTCTGGAAAGGGTATGAGGAATGAATAAAAATGAGATTTCGAAGATCACTAGATTATTTTCTTAGTGGAACAAACGAAAGTTTATTCAATATTTACCATAGGAGACCCACGCTTCGGCATCAATGGGCCGGCTAGACCAGAGATATCAAGGCATCACAGAAGACCGGCCGTTAAGCAGCGCTGGCGTTGCGTTTCGTAGAGTAAGTGAGGGTGCCGGGGGCCCTATTAGGGGAAGGAGAGTTAAAGGTTGGCAGCGCACTTGTAAATCTACTGATGTGGCAGTTAACACACCAGTAGAATGTGTGACCTAGGAGTCTGTGGGCGGCGGCAATTGCTTACAATCAGGTAATCCGTCTACTCCTCTGCCACTTATCACATCACAAAAATATTGTATATTCACTCAAGTACTCAGTATTTAATAATTCAGCTTAAATCGTTTATTCCACTGACATATTGATTTCATCTTGATACCTACAACAATATTCGTCGTAATACCTGATAAGAGGCTGAACTTGAAGTTATACAACCAGTAGTTTAAATTAATAAGTGCCTATAAATCATAGGGCATTTGTGACGCAGTAGGTTTATAACACTTAATGGACTTAATTCACTAAGCTACTGTAACGGATTCAATATGTATCTTTCAAAGTTAATTATCCAATAAAACACATACCAAAGCCAAAGGTCAACAACATAACAAAATGTTGACACTTACTACGCCCAACCACACGCTCTAACTTTAAGGGCGTAAGGTTCAAAGTCGGACAAAACAATTTAATTATTCAAAAGTCAAACCTTATGTAAGTCGAAAATTTAACTCCTAAAATCCTTTATAATGTGATGTTTTATTAAGTGAACTAATTAATTAAGAATTAATTAACATAGTAGGTTTATGGTTTTGTTGATTCCTTCTAAAAGGTGTCAAGTCAATACGAAAAATTGGTAGGACTCTACAAACAGTCTAACATTGCGAATAGGTTTTTACCAAACTAATGCAATGTGGTAGAATCGATAAATTGTCGTCAATCGATAGATTCTACTAAACAATCAATTACCTTTGATCGACAATGAATCGATTAGACAAGGACACACTTAATTTGGAATCTACAGCCTGATTTTTTTCCTCAAATTGCTTTAAAGTTGACAGTGGGAGAGCCACACTTCGGCAAGAATGGGCCGATTTGACAGTAGTGTTACCACAGCATCAGTGTGTTTTGCCGAGAAATTGAGGTACCGGAGGCCCAATAGGGGGGATGGTCAAAAGATTTGTAGCGCACATATTATGTGACTCTGCTGGTGTTGCAATCGCTTACCATCAGGTGATCCATCTGCACGATTGCCACCTAAATATGGACATAACCTTGTCTCATGTGTGGAAGACTCAAGACAGGCGTGAAGCAGCGCCTGCGCTGTGTTTCGTCGAGTGAGTGAGGGTACTGCAGGCCCATGTGGCGGGAAAGTGATAAGGGGCTCTTATAACTCCATTGGTGTTGCAGGTGTCTATGGGCGGCGGCAATTGCTTACAATCAGGTAATCCGTCTACTCCTCTGCCACTTATCACATCAAAAAAATATTGTATATTCACTCAAGTACTCAGTATTTAATAATTCAGCTTAAATCTTTTATTCCACTAAAGTATGGATTTCATCTTGATACCTTTTACGAATTTCTGACAAAAAAGGCTTAACAAACGACCTTGTTTTCTCTTGTTAAAACAATATTCATCGTAATACCTGATAAGAGGTTGAACTTGAAGTTATACAACCCAGTAGTTTAAATAATAAGTGCCTATAAATCATATGCATTTGTGTGACGCAGTAGGTTTATAACAAGTTAATGGACTTAATTCACTAAGCTACTGTACGGATTCAATATGTATCTTTCAAAGTTAATTATCCAATAAAACACATACAGAAGCCAAAGGTCAACAACATACAAAATGTTGACACTTACTACGCCCAACCACACGCTCTAACTTTAAGGGCGTAAGGTTCAAAGTCGGACAAAACAATTTAATTATTCAAAAGTCAAACCTTATGTAAGTCGAAAATTTAACTCCTAAAATCCTTTATAATGTGATGTTTTATTAAGTGAACTAATTAATTAAGAATTAATTAACATAGTAGGTTTATGGTTTTGTTGATTCCGTCTAAAAGATGTCAAGTCATCAAACAATCTAAAAATATATTAAGGTCTATTAACAACCAGACTAATCAATCGATGGTAGAATCGATAAGTTGTCGTAAATCAATAGATTCTTATAGACAATCGATTTGTCCTTTCTCCCCGATTTGGGCCTACTTGTACCACAATCATTCGGAAAAACAGTGCAGGCGCTACTTCACGCCTGTCGTTTGTGAGGAGGTGGTATCACTCCGGTCGAGCCGCCCCTATTCATGCTGATGTGTGGCTCTCCAACTGTCAACTTTAAAGCAATACTGAGGAAAAATTTCTAGTTCCTAAACTAAAGGTGTTCTTAGTTAGACTAACTAATTCATTGTAAATCAAATGTAAAAAGGTATTTGCAGCGCACATGTGACTTTGCTGGTGTAGCAATCGCTTACCATCAGTTGATCCATCTGCTCGATTGCCACCTAAACATGGACACAACCTTGTTTTGGAAGACTGGGTGATGTATCACAGAAGACCGGCGTGAAGTACCGCCTACGCTGTGTTTCGTTGAGTGAGTGAGGGTACTGGAGGCCCATGTGGCGGGAAAGTGATAAGGGGCTCTTATAACTCCATTGGTGTTGCACGTGTCTATGGGCGGCAGCAATCGGTTACCATCAGTAGATCCGTCTGCTCGTATGCCACCTATCACATAAAAAAATGTATACGTGACAATCCTAAGAAATCTCGACGCTTTGAAAGTGTGTCAGTGTTCATAATATATTTTATTTTGATTAGGTAACCTAGATTACCTAATAAAATATTATAGAAACCGGCCTTTTCCTAACACCTGGTCCTTCATTTATTTTAATGTAATGGCAAACGTGATATACTGGCCAAAATTACTTAAAACTTTAGCAAAGAAACAGACTGATAAACATACAAATCATCTTATAAATAAACATTTTGCGTTTAGTCCAAACCCATCTGGGAATTGATTTGTAATAAATTAAGATTGACATAATAAAGGTAAACCTGTTAGTATTTTGTAAATCGATTAAGGCATACCTCGAACACTGGATAAGAAAATAAATGAAAAATACGGACCTTATTTTAATAAGGAAAATGAATTTGAATAAATTTTGTACTCCCAGATTCAAAATACGCAAGAATGCTCAAACCTTTAAAACTTGCAACACTACAGCAAAAAAAAATGTGAAAATACGAAACTTAATTGAGTAAAGAATATTGAATTTGAATGAATTTTGTACTCCAAGAACCAAAAAACGTGGGTATGCTCAAACCTACATAATAACTTGCAACACTTCAGCATTATAGACAAAATCGCCATTCAAATACCCACAAATCACAAGAGAACTCTTAGTTCATTATAAAGCAACGCGAAAATTTTAAGATAGATTTGGGTACTAAGGTATTTGTCCTATTTATATACACCTACCTACATATTTCTTTAATAAGCTTGTGTCAGATATATTATAACAGTCGTTAAAACAAAATAAACTATTTTCGTCAAATAAATTGGATAACAAATAACCGTAAAAGTTTAAGTCACATTAAATGTCAATCAAATGTCACTTCAGAAAATTGCGATTGCGCAACAAAAGTAATAGGCACTTCATATTGAATACTCATGCATACTTTATAGCTTTGAAATTGATGATGCTGCATTATCGATAAAAGTTATCGATAATGCGGTAAGTCATTTCAAGTGTCATTTTAGTTTTTGATCGCTAAAGTACAAAATTTCAAACAATTGATAAAACAGTTGTAATTGTAAAATTTTTCGAAACAAATAGGTTATAATATTTTTACTTTTGACTCTGCTGGTGTTTGTCTATAAATAAACGAAATTCTCACAAGATGTCTGTCTTACAATGACCTGATTCGTACTATGTAGCTTTGCTTAAGTTACTTAGTACGTGTATCTGTAGCTAGCACATACTTGGTTACAGATACTTATGAGACAACAGAGGAATCACAAATATAATAATCAAATATATAATAATATCCAGATACTGAACAAACACAATTTATGGGCGTCGGCAATCCCTAACCATCCAGGTGATCTGTCTGCTCGTCTGCCATCTACCACATAAATAGACTGTATTTGTCATATTATTATCGACATTACAGCCATAATATCGATAGTTCCTTATTGAGTGTCAAACCAACACTAGTAAAAGCTGTCACTTTTGACGCGCTCTCTATGTAAAACATGGTGACATAGAAACAATTAAAGATCCAAACCAGTCGCCCACATACGGTTTAATTATGAAACCATGGAAATTTACATTTCTTTTGACATTCTATTACTTTTGGCGGAGTTAAAAATGTAAATGTAACCTAAACAGATATAACTATCTAAATTGATGTTAGCACTATGTATATGTTAAGACCAATTTATAACCATGTTCTATCGCAAATAAATGATTGATTGATTGATTGCATATTTTTCCGCGGTGGTGGCTGTCGCTTCGGCATGATGGGCTGCCTTGGCCGGAGTGATACCACGGCATCACAGAAGATCAGAGTGAAGCAGCGCCTGACCGTCTACAGGCTGCCATTTCGTAGCAACCTGGTTCATTTCTCCAGGTCATATTAACCCCCTTTAAGTTCGAAATATCCTTCCTTATCGGATCTCATCCAAAAATGCTCATCACATTTGACAATTTTGCATTCCATTTCATTCATATTTGTTATGGTGTAGCTGGGCTCTTAGAGTTCTTCACCAGGTGTTCCATGATCTTTGATTTTTTCATGGCATCATAAAAGGCTCATCAATCTGAACAACTTTGTTAAGGTGCCATTGATCTACCTCTTATAGTTTAGCTGGGCTGTTGTGGTTCTACATCAAGGAGCCCGGTCTTCAAAAAATAAAATATCCTATATAAGTTGCCCTGATGTTACAGATATCCAATAAAAAAAGTTTCATATCCGAATCGGTTCAGTAGTTTCCGAGATTAGCGCGAACAAACAGACAAACAGACAAACAGACAAACAGACAAACAGACAAACAGACAAACAGACAAACAGACAAACAGACAAACAGACAAACAGACAAACAGACAGACAAAAATTTTAAAAATCAATGATTCATGTTCTGCTACTGTTTTTTAGTCGTTCTAAGTTATTTTGAGACAAATATCTTCAATGTACAGACACAGCTTTTTTACATTTTTATTATATGTATAATAATATATATTCTTCTCGAATAAAATTACTCTATAACTCATTTTGAAAAGCTACCAGTACTGAGTGTGACATCTGATATATTTTAAAACGAGAAAAAGTCTCAATATTACGACAAAACATGATTTAGTTCAGGCAGCCGAAGCTACAAGCGAAAAGTAATAAAATATTTGTTAACTATTCATAACTATTTCTTACATTAACATACAGCACACGCCCACATAAAATTGATTTACCATATCAATAAAACTTCCCACTGACTGTCATTTTATCAAAAAAGTCAATCCGCTGCTATAAAGAAACAACGACGAATACTTTGATTAGATTTCCCAATACAACCGATACCGTTTCGAATCTAATTGTTTTTTATTAATATGGTTATAGGGAAGTTTAACTATAGGGACTTAATGGAGTTACGATGGGATCACAATCTATTGAGGCAGATATAACATAATACACAAATAGCCAGCAGCAAGATAGGGCGTTTCGATGAGTGGCATTTTGGGTTGTAATTTTTTGTGAGTCGATTGTTTTTACTTTTTAGGCAATATTATTATTACTGACTGTTTTACGACAGAAAGCTGTAATTTTTTTCACTTTCTTCTCTAAGCATTTTGACAGAACAAAAAAAAGAAACTAAGTAAAGTATAAAACATGGTGATTTGGCTTTTTTATGAAATTTATTTTGTACGAAAATCATTATGTCACCGATCACATTGTTTTATGTGGTACACACATACGCTGTTTTTTTCAAAGTTTAAAAAATTTGTTGTAATGGATTTGGTGTAGAACGGTAGTCGTGATCACAAAGTTTTGTTGAAAATTTTTAGTATTCAAGTATTTAAGTTTTTTTTTGCATACTAAGTGAACAAAAGGTCTTACAACCAGTCTACAGTATCTCGAGTAGGTATATACCTACTACGATTAACAAAAACGAGAGAACCCCTGCAACGTCAGACTTTATTTTCTCATGATACATGTATTCTGTGATGATACTGCCTATATTCAGACTGTGGGTAGGTATAGCTTTAACTTTTGTTAAGAAACACTTTATTTCAAAACTAATCGAGTCAACCTTCTTAGGTTATCTTTTTAATAGAGACAAAATGTGGTGACAGTTTGAGTGATACCGAGCTACGTTCACTTAAAATTAAATAAAAGGTTCTAAGAATTAGGTCCTATCTTTATATTCCCACGAGTTGTGTTTGTTTTACTTTACATTCACACTTATACGGGCTTATACCACAAAATACATATTGACACAGAAGGCTGATTGCCCACTAAGAGCTAAAAATATGTCATGTACTCACGCATGCGCACTAAACGGGAAAAAACGCCTTTTCGACCACATTAATCCTAACTTATGACATAAGATTGTCAAACTGGCGAGGTCTATGGTAGAGGCCGCGCGCTTATGTACTCATGCCGGGTAACGACCCTAGCATATGTCAACGAACTCTTCTAAATTCAAAATCAAGGCTAAGTCAGACTTCTGTGTCAGAGTCTTTATTTTGTGCTTATACTGTGTGATTTGAAATAGTTTAGAGATAAACTGAAGCATGTCTTCGTGTCAATATTTCTAAAATCCTAGACCAATTTCATTATTCTATGTTTTGTACCTACTTATCAAATATTTTTATGCTGAATGAATTCCTCCGCATCAAAGAATAGCGGCGTGAAGCAGCGCCTGCGTGTTTTGTCGAGTGGGAGCACCAGGAGGCCCAATTGGGGGGAAAGGCGGTTTAAGGATGGCAGCGCACTTGTGACTCTACTGGTGGTGCACGTATCAGGTCTGTCTGATCGTCTTACCTATCAAATAAAAAATATATATTCAAAGAGCTTTAAAAATACCAAAAACATTTAATTCACGTTTGAAACAATTTACATTCTTAACTATTTACGTTGAATTAATAAAAGATTAGAGCATTATAGATAAAAGTTTGATCCCAAGTTGAAAATTATTCAAAAACTTGATCAGATCTACAGAATACTTCGTGACCTTAATTATTGTAAAGCAACAAAAAAGATAATAATCCCAAAATTTCTAAGTAAGTAAGTTGTCCTTATTCTAAAGACAAGAAGAAGAAGAGTATAGTAAGCGACATACGACGTTTTAAGGTTTTCCAGTAAAACGTTCTTTGGTCAGATATGGCTTTCGCTAACCTCACAGCACTCGGAAAAACACAGCACAGGCGCCACGCCGGTCTTCTGTGAGGCCGTGATATAACTTGTCGAGCCAGGCCCATCCATGCCGAAGCGTGGCTCTCTCACGTTTCACAAGAGCGCTGCTAAACTTTCCCCCAATTGGGCCTCCGGTCCCCTCACTCACTCGACGAAACACTGCGCAGGTGCTGCTTCACGCCGGTCTTATGTAATACCTACTGCAAAATGTATAATAAGTAATACGATAAAAAACACAATAATTGTTTTAACTACCTACCCTATTATTGTGAAAATTCTGAACACAGTGTGTATCTGTGAACATTTACATCCCTTTTATTTTATTCTTTATTGCACAAAATAAAAAGTACATAGATTTTCAAACAACAAATAATGTTGTTAATGGTTGTTTAAACACGTGGTTAAAGAGACGTAAATGTTCACAGATGCACCCTGTATACACAGGGTTGGCACGTGTGAGCGTTACACGCACCTATAAATAACATTCATTAATTTTATCGCGATGAATTTTTGAGGAATTCATTAGTACCATACTTCAGTTCAATCGAGTTAATTTCCTTTGTAAAACGTTGTCAATTGCTTGTTGTAACAATAATTGATGATACGGAAATATTATACTTATTGAATAGTCCATAAGGTTTTAATTTACTCGTAGCTGTTGTATGTTGTACATACCATTTTATCGTGTAAGAGTCACACTTTGGCAAATGGTATATATGGGACTCTTTAGGCGGTTTCTCGTGTTCGGTTCCTCTGGTGTTGACGGGAGTTCCCCAGAAGTTTTAGTCGGTAAACCTTTGCAGACGTCGTCTGCCCCCCACAGACCTACATACGGGTATGCGTAGTGCATTTCTTCAGGGTTAAATAAAAGGGTTCTGAAGGCTCAATCTTGAAAAAAGTTTAAAGGTTGGCATTGCACTTGGGACTCTATCACTCTATCTATCAGTCCGGCGTGAAATAGCGCCTGCGCTGTTTCGTCGAGTGAGTGATGGTACCGAAGCTCCAATTGGCAGCACACTTGTGACTCCACTGGTATTGGGGGTCTTCATGGGCGGCGGCAAACGCTTGGCATCAGGTAATCCACATACTCATCTTCCACCTATCACATAAAAAAGACAACATAAAATACGCTATGCTATAGTTATATGATGAGGTATAATTATGACTACTTGCACTCGTGGAAATGTACTCGTGTATTGGGATACTATGTTTTTGGTCAAAATATAGTTAGACATTTTTTTATGCTATACCTATGATTGACAACCATTTTAACGAAATTCACAGTTTCGAACCTGAGCACTTTTTTTCATGTTCTTAATCAAAAGACCCCTCAATTCAAGAAACATTGTTAAAGAATTACTTGATTCTGATTTGAATTACCTATAAGATATCACAAATTTAAGAGTACATATCGATACCTTAAATCTCAAAGGGCGTAATCACCATTTTGGCCAAAATGACTTTTGAATGCTATCTTACTCCATTTTTTTTCTCTATCGATCTGTATTATCAAAGTTTTAAAATTCGCAAAAAAGTGGTGATTACAGCCCACGTGTTTACCGTCGATAATGCAAGAATTTTAGTCGTAAATACCTTTAAAAAATTCATTATGAAGGTTTCGGTCGATATACCAGTTAAAATTATAATGATGTGAAAAATACTGACTATCGAATGAGGCGTATAGGACAGATATGTGTAACAGTGGCGTTTACGACTCGAGTTACTTTAAGAATTTAAACAAAATAAATAAAGTAAGTGGTAGTAATACTGCATAATGAATATCGCGTTTAGTCCGGTTTCTATAAATTCTAAAATAAAAACGCTCAGACATGCAATTAGCAAGTACTTTTACTACCCATACGTAAGAAGAATTACTCTAGTGTCAGTATCCTAGACGAAAATGAGGAAATACGAAAATAAGCAGAATATACCACTCATTTCCCCTCGTCCAACCGAATTGTATCGATGTCTGTGATTAAATTCTTGTTAATATAGTGAAGTTGACGTCTTTTATTTCTTTTGCCCAACAGTACTCCTATTAAAGATTGTTAATAGCACGCAAAACCTGAAACATAAACAAAGTGGCGGAGGTTTTGCTAGCGCTTAAATCTTATGTAGATCAATCCTAGCTTTAACATTTTTAAATATAAACGTTTGTTTTACTTCTTTGCACAGTACTGGTAGAAGACTTATTAAAATTTAAGCTCTAAGTAAAAGTCCTGTCGATGCAGATATTGTTTATACTAATTTAAAAACAAAACAAAATTATAGAAATCAATAACTTTCGTTTGAATTTCAAACTAAAATGATTGCGTTTGTATAATTGAAATAATAAAATCGTTTTCATTTCTGTACTTGCTATAAATTTTGTAATAATGAAACTACCCGTATTTGTCTCTTAATTTGTATTTTCCTCGAAGTATTTTTATTTATAAAAAACCGAAAATAGCTTTTTAAAATGCATTTTCTATAAGTTAACTAGGCTGTTACACCATAGCATAGAGCAGAATAGCCTTTTTTTCAAGTCGTAAACGCCATTATACCATAACTTATTGCAGAACAGCCTTTTTTTAGGTCGTAAATGCCAAGTTGTCAATATTTTTTTGGCGTAATCACAAATCAGTTTGGCAAACATTGGTTGTATTTTGAATACCATATAACTGTGTTATAAAGCTCTCGATACTCGATAATTACATCCAAATTTCATTTATATGGCATTATTAGTTTAAAAGTTATGAATTTAATTCTTAGATTTTTTTTTTGTTTCGGCTCTCCTGAAAAGTGATGATTTGGTGATTACGCCCTTTGAGATTTAAGGTATCGATATTTTGGGCATGCCCAAAAACGCTCTAAGATACAAATGGCTACTGACGAGTGACGTCACACGCTACGCTAGTATCTTAGTATGCGCGTCTAGTAAATTTTGTTTGGTAGCTTTATCAAATGTTTTGTTTAAGTAAATGGTTTTAATATAAAAGTTGGTGTAAAATGTATCGGTAGTTCAATGATATAATTATTTTTCATTGTACTTTAAAAATGGACTTGCCCATGAAACTTTGAATGCTCACAAAACAGGTAGACGTAATATTTTTAACTGAAAATGTTGGCATTAGGTTCTTATTTACCAATATTTTGGTAAAGTATCAATATTTTCTACTATATCGAGAATAGTCCAATACCCTTATACCTTACGCACACAGGCACCGTATTGTTATGCATACACACGCCTAGGTAGTACGCTGCCTCCGCCAAATCCCAATTCAGAGATCGAAGGTTAAACGAACCGATTGGGTACTTCCATCCGCTTCGGTAGGGCCACAAAAATGGATGGTTTAAAAAATCTGATCCTAGAAAGCATATCGGGCGTAATGAGGCTAAACGGTTTTGGGTTGGATGGGAATGTTGGCTTGCATTTTCTTTGATTTTGCAAGCTGATATAAAATTTGACGGGATAAATAAAATTGATTTGGACCTATCTTTTATAATAGAAATGTAGTTCAGAAAATAACTTTTCAACTTACGCACAGTCAGCCACACATCAGATTACCACAACCTGTCAAATTGCCTCAATTGATATTCAACCTAATGTGTATGACAGTAAGATGAGAGTCGATTGTAGAAATTTGACAGTTTTTTATACCTTGATGTGTGGCTGTACGTACCTAGTTGTTAAGTATCAGCCTATATCCTGTCCCAATGCCTGTCTCCATCATAGAAATCAGGTTATTACTACTATGATAGGTTGCCTAAAACGTAGTTGACTGGTGGACCATGCTCATTAGTTGGCTGTCAACTGACAATCAATCAATTTATTGATCTGGTACTCTACTCTTTGCTGTCGCAGGATTAGTACGGCCATAAGATGAGAAGAGAAGCATGTAACTTAAACCATTTTTTTTCTTTTTATGTGATAGGTGGCAAACGAGTAGACGGATCTCCTAATGGTACCTAAGCGATTGCCACGGCCCATAGACACCTGCAACACCAGTAGTATCACAAGTGCGCCGCCAACCTTTAACCCTCTTTCCCCCCCAATTGGGCCTCCAAACAACGACCGACAATGAAAGGTGCGTTCTTATCCACTGAGCTACCAGTGGAGTTACAAGTGCGCTGTCAACCTTTTATCCCCTTCCCCCCCGGGTGGGCCTCCGGTACCCTCACTCACTCAGCGAAACACAGCACAGGGGCTGTTTCATGCCGGTTTTCTGAGAGGCAATGGTATCCCTCCGTTCGAGCCGGCCCATTCATGCCGAAGCGTGGCTCTCCCACAGTTCCTCGCTTCCACACAGTTCCACAGTTCGCAGTACCTTCGCTCTACGCTTTTCCTCCAAAAGATCACGATGTCGTTTGCTCCGGGAGGCAGGTTAATTGATTGTTGTACGGTAGAACAAAGGCCCTCGCATTTAATGACCCCACGCAATTTCTGTTCTGGAATTTTGTCCCATAATTCTATGGCGAGGCGTAATCTTCGCGCGGTGGATCTTAAAGCTCGTGATTGGATCGGCTCGCTTTTATCGCGTTATTTTGGATTTTTAGGGTTCCGTCGTTTGTTAGAAAATGAGTCAGAATAATAAAATTTCTTCAGTGGAGAGACAAAGTATTCAGCTCAATACCCACTTGAGAGATCGGGTGTAGGACCAACAACGTGCTTGCCGTGGCACAGGGGTCCTAGACCGCCTACTCACAGGTGATGTTTTTAAAACCCGTTTTGATCAGTCTTTATCCCAGAATCGAATCCGATTCAAAGAAGAAAAGTAGGTATCGTTATACCATAGGCTTCATGGTGATGATGATGGCATATCATCTTAATGTTTTTAGTGAAAATTTGGTCAAATTGGACGAAATTGTGTTTTTTTTTTGTGTCAAGATTTTCCGCAATTTTTCTCACACAGATGTAGCTTTAACAGATCATCGCTTGTACGTAAGTAAATGTTAGGTACATCGTAAAGTTAGCGTTTATAGTAGTAAACTCATAACCTCATCTTTTTAGCTTTGCTAAATATTAAAGTATACATAGTTGGGTAAAAATACAAATGAATTTAAATGCAACAACTTTATATGTCAAGTGATGCTGTCAGGTTAAACGTATGTTCGTTGATAAGGACGAGAAAGATTTATTTTTACGCGTCGTGAACTCGAAACGCCTGGCTTGAGTTGTCGCCAGGTTTCTTCTGTATTTATTATATTATCATAGTCAGGTCAATGTAAGGTAAATTTTTTTTTTATAAATTGTTTATTTAGTAAATGAGGGCAGATATAATTACAATACATAAGAACTTAACAATATAGTAAAACCAGAGTATTTTTTTGCCTGAGCTAGGTTGGACCTGTGTTTCAGGCTATACAAATCATATAATATAAAAGTTCACTTATTAATTAACAGTTATCAAGAAATTTAAATTAAGACACATAGATAAGAAATAGTGGAAGTAAAATATACAATAATTATAATGTATAAAACTAAACTTATTGAAAAACTAATCTTATTTATAAACTGCAAGTAGAAGTTCGGTATTTAATGATTACTAAATTTACATTTGTAAAAATTAATTTGGATGTTGATTATCTCTCAAACTATTATCTCTCCGTCGTTTGTTAGTGATGCTAGCGTCATAGGCTAGCATTACGTGCTGTTTTAGTACATTTACAGTTATTAACGTAAGAAGTATTACGTAAAAATGTTTGTTGGACATTTTTTATCACGATTGACAAAGACACATTTTGCACAGTTTGCATCAGCAGTTTTGTAAACTGGGCTAAAGTCAGTTTTGCAAATATCACGTTCGAGTTTGTTTACATTTATATTGGTCTTTGCGAGGCGAGGTTTTTGTCTACGAAGCGATAAATTTAGGGTTAGTAAGACAGTGTCATGGTCGGTTATATTAGAATTAGTAACAAGTGCATTTCACGGGAAATTAGACTTGACCATCATATGATCGAGACATGCCCTACTTTGATGTGACGACAATGTATGTGCGGGGAGAAGCCCGTGATATGAACATAGGTTTAGGTAATCTTGTTTTCCAGTATCGTATAGTTCCGGTTTAATTAATATAACATGCAGGTAGTCTTGCCCATATATTATAACCCAACATTTAGTAAATATTAACACATCACATTGAAAGTCAAGCCTGTGCAAAAATAGATTAAAACTGAATATATTTTTAAATACGCTACGAATGTTTTGTGTTAGTAAAGTAAAAGATTTTTTATAGAGAGAGAGATACTGTTTGCAGTCATCAACTTCACACAACATTGATTCGGATACAGCTAATTTATCTAATTCATTAATTACATTGATATCCATGTTATAAATTATATAAATAACTTATAACTAAAGTTCTAATCTAAAATATAGTAGGTGGCGCTCTTATGCGCCCTCATAATCTACCGAGTTGATATACCTAATTTCGGCAGCTTTTCTGGCCGGGCATTCAGCGTCTCCAGTCTTGTGGTTGCCAGGTTTTCTGAAGCGCAAACACGATGCACATTTCGGTGGATCCGCGTTCTTTTGACACTCTTTCACCGAGTGGCCGTCTACACCACAGTGCCCACACGTAGGGGAGGTAGCCTTACATGTCTTGGCCGCATGTCCGTATTGCTGGCAATTATAGCATCTCGTCACTAAAGTAAAATCCCTAACAGGACAGGAGGTCCAGTTAATAAAGATCCTGTCTTGGGTGATTAGTGCTTTACGAACGACGGCTGACACTTCAAGTACATAATTGCAGGTTTCTGCGCCTTTTCTTCCAGATTTGTGGCTCAGCTTTGCAGAGGTCATGAAAGAATCCCGGGACAAGGTTGGAACTTTTTCTGCCACGTTCTGTTCAAAAATGCATTTAAAAACTTCATTTTCGGACATAGATGAGGGCACTCCTATTATTGTAATGCGAGGTTTGCGCTTGTTGGTTTCATCGACAGAAAGGCCGGAGCTAGCAAATTGGACTGAACTTTTTAGTTTTTCTAGGTCCTCTTTGGTCTCAGTGCTGATGACTACTCCTCCATTTCTTGTTTTTCGGACCCCTCTCACCTTTAATTTTAAATCTTCCGGGCTTATTATCTTTTGTACTAGGTGTTTTGTATCCTCGCTTGTTTTGGTTGTATCGCAAGGAAAAATTGATACAGAGCTAATGGGGGTGGGGCGTAAAAAGCGATTAGTGCCACTTTTAACCATGTCTGCAAAGGATTTACTTACAGCTTCTGGTTGCTTGCAGGACTCTTGTAAAGTCAGTTTGACTTCATTGAGGGCTTTCACTAAGACTTTTTCTTCATTCTGGGTTTGGAGAGCGGAGTAGGTTTGAAGAGCTTTCTGCTTAAGGGACTGGTACTCGACAGCCATTTGGCTAGTTCCATGGCCGACCTTACGGCAAAGTCCATTAATTTTTAATTTTTGGTCGCTGTTTAGCTTGCCCTCGTTAGCGATATTACACACCTCATTAAGAAATCCCTCGATGGATCGAAGCCAACTCTGTATATTCGAAGTGGAAACCACTTCCATAGCTCCCTCAAGGTCTTGCTGCTGGTTCCCTGGTGTGCGGGGCGTCGGTGTCGGAGGCGGGGAGCGCTGCGTCATCGAGCTCCTATTAAAGGGGCTATCAGTAGACATCTTTATCTAATATAATTACGATTTAATACTGTTCATTTCACTATATGTCTTAATCTGCATAAAACTTCTACACACTTAACAAGGTCACTATAAAAATATTGTCAATTTATGTTAATAATATTAATAGGTGTTCAGTTGTGAGAATTTATTGTTTATTCTAGTATCTATGTCCTGTGGAAAAATCACGGCACGGTCCAATACGTAGAGGCCTTTTAAAGATACAATAGTAAAGTGAGGATGCGTAGGTAGTGAGGTGCTCTGGGGGCTTTAAGCCCCGGGAGTCGGAAAGAGGCCGTACTGGCGTGCCTTGCTGTCCATGGGTGGGTCTGCGGTGATGAGGTTCGTCCTATTTCCCGCTTTCCCACCCCGAGCCAGGATTTGCCGGGAAAAGTCGCAGAGTGTTTAGTGAGTATGCCCTTGAACGGCCTCTGATTAGCAGAGGCCCAATCCAGGGGAGAGCCCCACACTACCTGGTCGTCTCCCAGCGGCCGGGTGTGCATAAGGCGGCATTCACTCTGCGTGAACAAAAAAAAAAAAAAAGGATGCGTAGGTACACTTATTGGGTACTGTCACTGCTTACGAGCAACACGACTGGTGACTGTTGTGACGACAACAGTACACTTTTGTCGTCACACGTCACAACTTGCCTGCTTGGTTGCTTGCTTGGTTGTCTGGACGAGATCGCTATTAGCGATAAGGCCGCCGATATTGTATTTGTAAATTACTATTAGCATTAAGTTCTGTAATGTGTTGTGCAATAAAGAGTATCTATCTATCTATCTATCTTGCCACAAGCTACCCCTGTGGAGACTGCTTGCACTGATGAGAGTTGTTGTTCTTCATTAACGAATTATTATTCTTTTCTGTACATAAATATATCTATCTATTATTATATAATAGTCTCTGGGTATTCGGTAACTGAAAACATCAAACGTTTTCACACTAAGGGTGATGCCCCATAAGTGAAAAACGCACCAATAGGACATCACTCTAAACTGTAGAAACCATTCTTCTCATTTCGTTTTTAGTTTTCAATACCTAACATTTATTTTTATCCCAGCCTTATTCGCTTCCAATGTTCGGCCTACAGACAGGTAAATGAAAGTTCGAGAGTTCCTGCGGAGTTTTAGATCCTAAGTAAATAATTGCCTGCCCTATACCTAATGTTGGTATAGTATAACATTTCACTGTTACCAAGGATGTAAAAGCAGATATTATTTTTACTGACGAAAATGTTTGCGAACCAGTTAAGATAATATTACCAAAAATCATCATTTTGGGCTGTTTTTTTATGATTGTAAAGAAAAAAGATGAAAGTACTCCCGTAAACTGATTCCTCTTTGATCCTGTCGTACTGGTGGTTTAGATAAGATACCAATCTTATCTAAATATGAAGTAAGGATAAGAGAGAAAAATTGTGTCTGCGGAGACTATGAAATATACTCTTATAAAGGTGTTGTCCCAGATTGTATGGACCCTGGGCTAGGATCTTGTACAGTAGATGAAAAAAAAGACCAATATCCTTTAAAAACTTTGTAAGTGTCCAATTCCTTAAAAATTACTTCGTTTTCTGGTAGAAATAAAAATATCACAAAAAATATAGCAATACTTAACAGCAAAAACCATCATGGCAGGAATGACATTTTGTTTATGACGTCTGTCACTTGAAAAGAACGGTGATTTTAGTCGTCAAAGTGACGATGACAAGTAAAATCTGGCAGCGGTTATCATTTATAGTTTATGATTCCTTTTTTTTCGCCATAATGGTGGCCATATTATATGTTTTACTGAGAGAATTAATGAATGGTTTTCATTTTTTTACCACCATTTTTTCCGGCTCGACCGGAGTGATACCACTGCCTCACAGAAAACCGGCGTGAAGCAGCCCCTGTGCTGTGTTTCGCCGAGTGAGTGAGGGTACCGGAGGCCCAACCGGGGGGGAAGGGATAAAAGGTTGGCAGCGCACTTGTAACTCCACTGGTGTTGCAAGTGTCCATGAGCGGCGGCAATTGCTTACCATCAGGTGATCCGCCTGCTCGTCTGCTACCTATCACATAAAAAAAAAAAAAAAAAACCATACCACACGTTAAATGATTTTTTTAGCATTTTTCGAACAATCAGTACATTTTTCTTGATTTTTTGAAATACTGTACAATATCCTGGCCCACTCCGGGACATCACCTTTACTATACTGTTTGCAGATTTTTAAGATTGGCCGCCAAAGCCAAAATGTCCGGTAGATAGGTAATAATAAGATAATTATGATACTACATACTTAAGAGTTTCATTAATATTACTTTTTGATATTGATTCATTTTAACATTTTCCTTAAGTGTAATTTCCCAAGACCTTCACTAGTAAGACGTAATTAATTAAAATGAACGCGGTCAACATTATAGGCAAAAAGGAAACATTAATTATTGTGTAATAACAAATTTAAATATCAATCAATCTTCTTAGAACAGAGACTTTATTGCCTGTCAACCTTATCTTTGCGCACAATTTATTGTTTACTTAGTTACTTAATAAATTAAGTTACTACTCTAATAAAGACGTTTTACTCTACAAATATTTAATTTGCGCGGAAGCAAAATACTTGATCACAGTGTTTACGATACCCTGCAGTGGTTTTATATAATTAATAATGTCTTACTTATATGAAATTTTGTAATAATGGATGGATATTTGCTCCTTTTTCACGCAAAATCTACCGAATGTATTTTGTCTAAACATATCAAACCTTCAAAAAGCGTATTCCTTCTTAAAAGGTCGACAGCGCATTTGCGACTTCTCTGGTGTTGCGGGTGTCCATGGGCGGCGTTAATCACTTACCATCAGGTGATCCGTCTGTTCGTCTGCCCCCTATCTCATAAAAAAAAACAGAATAACAGATAGGTTACAATTTATAAAAATATATTACTGTCATGACAGTATATATTTAAGAAAGAAAGAAAGAAAGAAAATACATTTATTAATTTGGACACCACAACACAATAAATATTACATACTACAGACAATTGACACCTATTTACCTTATTAATGAGCGCTCAATGAGTCACAAATATTTTAAAAGTCAGTCTCAATTATTTCACTTTCAACAAGTTTATTGCTTCTTACTCGAAAGGTCCTATTGGTGAAATATTAGTGTCATTAATTTTGAATTTTCAGTACCGTTCACCTGCCTGCTCTCACTTCATTTCGGCACATCATTTTCAAACTGTACCAATATTACGCAAGAGCAAGTGATTTGGTTTTTGGGTTTCTCTATAAACTTTGTCGTCGTCTGTATAAGTTACCTCTATATAAAAGTATATCATACTATATGAACTGATTCACAATTAAAGGTTCTAGCAACTTGACGTCATTAACCCAGTTTTGCAATAGATACCTAAATCGTAACAGTAGGCGTCTAATTAACTTATCGTAAAATTTTATATGGCGCCATATTATCCAGTTTGCAAATAAAATTACTTGTGATATTTTTTTAATCCAGTTGAGCCATAAAATAATAGCAAGGTCAATGAAACTTCTTTCTCACGTCAGGTAAATGAAGTAGATTAAGGACATTATGCTCAGTATCTAGGCACTATATTTGTGATCCTATGTTGTCTGATATCTGTAACACAAGTCCTTAACCCTAGAGTGGACGCGCTATGAGCATTTTGCCGCCCTTGCTAAAAAACTGTTAATATTTTCAAAAATAACTGTCTATTTAGCCTGCGCTTTTTAGTAGCTGCCTCCACCCTCGTTAGCTACACTTGCCGAAAGGCGGGATGCTGTCAGTGCTCTGGGGTCCTTTTGAGGAGCAGGTTGTTACCATCAGGTGTCGCCGGGCGGCTAAATGCTCACTGCGCGCCCACTTACGCAAGTGATATTGTGTAATAATTTTATTTCTAAACTTGAAATGTTGACTATGTTTTTGTGTTGCGAACTAAAAAAACATTTTTGTTTTAGAGTTTTTTTATGATATAGGTGGCAGACGAGCCGACAGATCACCTGATGGTAAGCGAATACCGCCGCCTTTGGACACTTGCAACACAAGCGCGCTGTTTACCTTTTTGGTACCCTCGCAGCGAAACACAGCGCATGCACTGCTTCACACCTGTTTTCTCTCCATTCATGCCGAAGCGTGGCTCTCCCATTGTTAAATAGTATAAATTGTTACTAATAAATATAAGCAACAAAAAGGAGGCTCAATTTGTGTCCTGGCAAATGCAGCTTATGTCCCTCAAAGTAAAACAGGCGCATGAAAACGGGTGTTCCACATGCCCAAAGTTGCTGTACAATAAACATTGCACATACCTATGTGATGGCTGTAGCTAAACAGAAAAACAAACAAAAAAAGATAAACAATAGAGCATATCCTGTAGATGCAGAAAAATTGATTTTGTTTGATTTTTAATTTTTTTAAGTGATAGTAAGTATTAATGTAAGTCAAGGGAAAAAAGGCAATAAAAATATTAAGTTTAGTAACATCTGTTTTAAACCAAAGATTCTTTAACTTAGTTTAATAAATATGTTGAATAATTACTACTTATAAGTGTATTAATTTAAATCTAAGAAAAAAAGTTGATTAATTTACTGTATTACTAGTAAAAATGTCAAAGGAAAGAGGCGGCGAAATGCTCCCCACGCGCCCACTGACGTTCCGCAAAAAGACGCGCCCACTCTAGGGTTTAAGCTATGCAGGGTCAGTTCAAATGCATGAGAAGGCATAACACAATCACCGTGCAATTCCAACAAGAAACGTGTCTCTTTGGCAAAGTTGTGTTACTCACAAGACACAAAAAAGTCACAAAAAATTAGTAAAACCAACATGGCGGACACCACTGACGAGCATGTACTTGTATGTATCAAATCTGCTTGAATCTGCGACTAATTTGCGATATTAAGTACTACATGAATATTTTTACGATATAATGGTATGTATCATTCTAGAACGACACCGTTCATTCACTAATGAATGACGGTGCGCCGGCCAGCCTCCGTCATTCAGCCGGTACAAATTAGTGACAGACGTCGCTCGTATTAACGGTCTGTGGCGCTTGCTCCGGGTTAATTACTGTTTGTTCGGCAGCCTGTGTTGAATATCATTCAATTTTATATCTGATTCTACTGTTACGTGATATGTTTGACTGCTTTCACTGAATCTTTTGTATTGTTTCTTTTCTCTGGACAAACATTCATGTGTTCGAAGTCAAAATATTCTTTACTAGCGGCCGCCCGCGACTTCGTCCGCGTGGAAAAGTTAATTTTTACCCCCCTTTTAACCCCTTACAACCCCCTTTTCGCAACAAAAAGTAGCCTATGTCCTTTCTCAGGGTCTAAATCATCTGTATACCAAATTTCATTTAAATCCGTTCAGTAGTTTTGGCGTGAAAGAGTAACAGACAGATAGACAGACAGACAGAGTTACTTTCGCATTTATAATATTAGTATGGAAGTATGGATTTGCAGCAGTACAGCACTTACAAATCGTCATACATTAAAAAAATATTTAACACTATTTATTTTTAGATAATGTATAATTTAATGTAATTAAATATGTATCTTGATACGATATACTAAAAAATAAATAGACATAGGTAATTCGATTCTACCACCGGAATCGGAAAGTTGATTCTGACGAGAAGATCCGGCAAGAAATTCGCTAGTTACTCTATTTAATCGCCAAAATTTCAAATGGAATATTTTTGTACGATATTAGTTTCCTAATTTAAAATCACAGGTATGACTTTGTATCATTATCATGTAATCACACAACAGACAATAAAAATCTATCTGTTAGGTTCAAAATCATTTAGGCAGTAAACCTATCTTTGAGCTGCGTCCGAACCGCCTGATCCTCATTCGGCAAACAACACCGCTCGCTGCTAATGAACCCCGTCAATCAGTCCCGTGCGTCCGTCCCTCGCCCGATGATAATGAGCGACAGCTGATCTGCTCTCATGCACGAATATATTTGAACAACTTGTAAACAGTAACATAGACACTGATGGAAAAGAACCATCAAGTCATGGAATGCCCTTCCAGTTCAAGTGTTTACTCCTTCTTACAATCTTGGGTTTTTAGGCGGGGCGTGAAACGGCATCTCAGCATACCTTCAGGGTGAGAGTGACAGACTCAATGAACCTTAGTCTGTTCTTTTGTGCCTGTCAATCTCATATTTGGATTTCACGGCCGCTTACCATCAGGCGAAGTGGGGTCATCTTGATTGTCCTCAATATAAAAATAAGGAATATTTAGGCCTCAAAAAGCCCCGTTTGAATGTAAACCATCCATTTGTCATCATCATCATTTCAGCCAATATACGTTTATTGCTGGACATGGCCTCACGCAAAATTCTCCACACAGATCAATCCTGTGCCACCCGCATCCATCCATCCCGCGACCTTCACTAGATCGTCGGTCCACCTGGTGGGAGACGTACCACTGTCATCCGCATAGGTTTTTTGCCAATACTACAAATACATAGTGATATTTTCCTGTGAACAAACAAATTAACATATAAATAAATAAAAAAATCACACACCTGATATATTGACCTGACTCCGTACTAAGTAGCTTAAACACTTGTGTTACAGATATCAGAAAACAAAGGAATAAATATAATACTTAAATACACATAATCACATCCAGATACTAAACAAACACAAGTATTTTTCATTTTCATACGAATGTTTGTTCAGGGTGGAGATCGAACCCACGACCTTTACCGTATGAGATAAAAACTTAACTAAATTCAAGTCTAATTCACAAATAGAGCCCTTTACAAATCCTGTTAATCAGTCCCATAATTTCATTTAAATATAAGTATAGATAGAAAGAACCATTTAGGCCACATACAGAAAATACTAAGCGGTAGCTCGCTAATGTATCGCAATCAGTCCCTTGTCCGACGATTATGAGTGATAGCTGAGCGGCTCTACCCGGAATGTTTAAACAAGATGTAAACAGTAAATGCTAAATACAGCATGTAGGGCCATAGATGGATAAGGAACGCTTAGGTCTCATTTAGAATATACTGCCGCTCGTAGCTAATGGACTGAGTCTATCAGTCACCTGCGTCCGTTGCTCGCCTGGTCCTAATTACTGCTGATCTGCTCTTTTACTCAAATATATTTGAACAAGACAAAGATATTAATCTGCTTCCACATACCTACAGCTGGATGAAACATATTTGGATAGATAGATACAATTTATTGCACAAAAACAGGTCTTAAGAACTACGCATCACATAAAAATATTGTAAATTCTAGCGGTTTTTGTTCTGTGACTTTTAGGAATTCGCATAAAAAATCAACTTTTCATACAAAGTTGGTCACGTAACTTGGTTATTCTATATGGAAATTCTAAAAAACAATGTCGAATTTAGAAAAGTTATTGAACAAAATCAATTAATGTTATTCAAAATGGATGGAGGCTCTTATTATCGGAGGCCAAGACTCACTATGGGTCGCTGCGCCAACCTAGTTAGTTAGTTAGAATGTTTGGACGAACACGTGTTTAAAGACATGTATTACAGATAGACCCTGTATGTAAGATTATGATTTATGATAAAATAAACATGATCATGAATTACATAAATTAAATAAATAGGCAGATTTCAATCAATTCAAATTATAATTGAACTATCCTCATCTCGAATAACATCATCCAAATACTCTCTTAATAACTAATCAATGATTTTGAACCTTAGTCCTTGGAAATAGAGCACACGTGTATCCGCTTAGAACTCGGAAACCACTAAGAGGATCAGTGAAGAACTTCATGTATTTATGCATTGACGGACGACGAAATGGAATGGCAAAGCTCTTAGGAGTTAGAGAAATTATTTGTAACATTGATAGGTACGTTTAGTTACAGGTACACTTGCCATTTGATAATCAACCTTGTTGTTTTAGTTACTAAGTTCCATTTTGAGTTGGAAGAACCTGAATATGGCGACGCATAATTTATAGCCCATCATTTCTTGATTTGAGATGCTTAAGAGGGTCCTGTCATTATGAAGGTAAGAGGCAACTGTAGATTTTTTACAGTGTAATCTTTACAAGGAATAAAGAAGTAATTTCTAACAACGACAAGGCTTATATCTACTCCGATTCCAACCATGTACTCCTATACAGGAGCATACGCTTGGCGCGTTTTTATCCACTTGGCTACAACCGCCCTTAACATTGTCAATCAAATATTGTAAATACTATGTACGTAAAGATATTATCATAGTTCATTATGCACATGATAAATTAGCGGCAAACCATTTAATTGCAATCGGCAGGCCACAACTCAAAGCCAGATTCCGAACTAGATACTGCATTTAGTGATTATTTCGAACAATTGAATTTGGAACACAGTTAATTATTACTTAAATCAATTCGGTTAATTTCTTGACACTCGAGTATTGGCGATGAATTAATAGGTCCCACCTCATTTGATTTTTCTTCATTCCTATATCCACAGAAGAAGAGTCTTCCCCCGGGACACAATTTGCCGTGATAGAGCTGGAAGTACCTTAACGGGTTGCGCACGAGCACAAGGGTCGTCCGATGTAAATTAAAATGGCGACGATGATGCTACGATATGTTTTTAAACTTTCGCGTTGCATTATACAAATACTTGATATAAACGGGACTAGACGCGACGAAAATTAATAAGTACATTCTAGCACTTACTCAGAGTTCGCTTGTGATCACGGCTGTTGTAACGCAGTCGAAACATCAAGCAGTAAGTGCTAGAATGTACTTATTAATTTTCGTCGCGTTTAGTCCCGTTTATATGAAGTATTTGGATGATGCTACGCTTAAAATAATAAGTGCTTATAATATAATATAAATTGGTTTCTGCGCACACAAGGTCATAACTACACTTTCTTGCCGCAGACTATAATTTCAATAAAAAGTGTTCTTTTCTACAAGTGTAACGGTCATCGCTATTTTTTCGTGCCGCCAGCTATATCTTGGGATGCCAATTTCCAAATACAAACAGTGTGTGTATTTGAGAGAGAGAGAGAGAGGCAGAGAGAGAGTAAGTATATTAGTGTGCTTTTGTCTGATTGGGATAATTAATTGATAGTACAATTAATAATTGGGAGGACGAAATGAATAAATATTAAAAATTATTTTCGTCTTGTATCTATGGCCAAAGATTTTTAAAATAACAAAAGAGAGCAAAATTAGTCCAAATGCTATGACATATGATCTGAAGTTTAAATAAATAATTATATTCATTATTACTTAATTGAAGTTGTTAAATTGCAAATTCGACTACAATTACTATGGAAGAATAGAAGATTGATGGCTAGCGGCTACGGTGATTTATTCCATGCCTTCACTTTTAATTTATTGTGGAATTAATAACATTTTTTTTTGTCTATTGCTACTTTGACCTTCAATGACCTTTAAACCACAGATATGTACACCAAAACAAGTACGGGTAAGTTCATTGTACTTTACAAATTTAAATTTTGTAGCAATAGGGCAACATTATTAGTACAGTGATTTAGATGGGCCTCTAGATTGATTGATTCTATGACTGAAGTTGGGTAATTTTTGAACTTTTGACCCTGATTATTGCTGATTATTGCCTTTTTTTATGTGATAGGTAGCAGACGAGCAGGCGGATCACCTGATGGTAAGCAATTGCCGCCGCCCGTGAACACATGCAACAAGTGCGCTGATAACCTTTTATCCCCTTCCCCCCGATGGGCCTCCGGTACTCTCACTTACTCGGTGAAACACAGCACAGGAGCTGCTTCACGCCGGTTTTCTGTGAGGCAGTGGTATCACTTCGGTCGAGCCGGCCCATTCATGCCGAAGCATGGCTCTCCCACAATTAACAAAAGAGACCTACCTACTGCCTACTATAATTTATTGATCAGCAAAAAAATAATTGTTATCTACTCGTAATAATGTTTGGCTTCGGTGAGCAATGGAAAAGGTTACTCTAGTAAGCAAAACACGTCACACAAAAACGTAAAAACAATATGACCTGTTACATAAAGATAGGTCTTCAAAATTATGTTCAGGTGTTTAATATATGTTTTAACTAAACACTGGGAGGACACATTTCTCTACTCCCCCACATGTGTACATTACCATTAACTTATTACCTTAATCAATTCCGGCCATCTAACTTTGGGCTAACACTGAAGGTTTCCTGATCTAAAACCGCAGGTTCAAATGTTCCCTAAGATCCTAAAGGCAGTCGGCGTCATTTTAAATTTTAGTCGTTTTAATTTTATTTCGTTGATACTAAAAATAATATACACGAGACGAAAATGAATGGACCAGTAGCCTTACTATGAGTTTGAAATACTATCCTCGCTATCAAAAACTATCGCTTTGTCTCTTTCATTGTGATGCATTTGAAAGAGACAGAGCAATAGTTTACGTTATGTCAGTTTTAGACGTCAACTCATGGTAGCGCTACAGGACAGTTGCACATACGGCGAACTCCGGCAGCCTACCGATAGCGCAGTCTGCGTGGCTGGAGAAATTTAGTAACTTACTTAACTTAGTGTCACTCTAGGGACCTCTAGGGACCCCAAACGTACCTAGCTCAAATGCTGAAGTGAAAACTTTTAACTCCTGCTACGTCATCAAAGTAATCAATTCTTTTAAGCAATATCTTCAACCTCACCATAAACACGCGTTCGATGAAACGATTACGTAGCCCATGTAGATTTTCCTCCTACATAATGAGTTAGTAAACATCTTTTCTTTGCTTTTTATTCGTAACATCTTCACTAATAATAGCTTTTAATCACCTGGCTTCGTTTGTACGGTCCGCACTAATTGGCATCGGCAAACTAGACTCCGGCCTTATCGATTTCTGTCAGAATAACTGTATTATTTATTTCTTGCGCCTTGGTAACTAAGACTGGCATTGATTTAGTACCATTTTGAATAATTATTGGATAAATAATTTAGTATTTGTAACATTTGCTTCGCTAGAGATTTACTTAGGTCAATGGTTTGGACGCAATGAGAAGCAAGCAGTTACTTTTAATTAATGGTGGACTCAACGTTACATCTTATATAAATTAATATTTTTTATGTTGCGATAGACAAGCATTTGACCTCGATCAAATCTGATGTTAAATGAAGATGAGGACTAAGTCCATAAAAAAAAGAAGATGAGTTCTAAGGTAGGCTATGCTTACTCTTGAAAAGCCTATGTACTCTTGCTAAAGAAGTCCGATATATTTATTGTTCGGGAAATGCATGCAAAAGCAAAGTTTTATCATTAAGGTGTATTTTCGATATAAATTGCCCAAAGGATATTTATGATGTTGTTATTAAATAGTTATTCATTAGAACTACATTTGGAGATTCACCCATATTAGTGTACATGTCTTAATTGTGTACAGATGCAGACGGTACAATCTTTAAGCCTTTACTAAAATGTTTGCTTATTTTGTTACAGGTAAGCATTTTCCAAACCCCAACGTCGCCCCAAAAACGAAACGTCGGAAACGAAAACGAAAAAAAGAAAGGTAAAAAACAAAGTAACAACAAATGAAAATCAATTCCGCTCGCAACATATAACAACGGGGCGTGGCATCGAGATGGGAGCTCAAATGAGCTGCTCACGTGACTCCGTACCTTGGAAACTTTTTGAAAGCATTTGCTCGAAGTTGTACAATATCATGACTTCGATTAATGACGAATCACATTTGGAAGTTAAAGGAACTTCCAAAAAAGGTGAATGTGACGGTGTGTAGTAAAAATTTACTGTTTGCATCATTTGTTTATTTATCTGATTTCAGCCGCTTCATAGAATCAGAATGCCAACAAGAGGATTTATAATATCTTTCTGTAGGCGCGACAGACTACAGAATGGTCCTGCACTAGAAAAAATGATAATCGGCCAAAAACACTTAAGTCAATTCGTACTGAGACATATCTCAGTACGGATTGACTTAAGACAATATCAGAGACACGGAAGGGATAATCACTTAAGTCATAACTTAAGTGATTATTCCTTCCGTGTCTCTGATATATTAGTAAGAGGATAAGCACAAGTTTTATTTTGATATTAATTTTAAGTTTCTGTTAATTGCTCTAAATTAATTAATTAATCCGACTCGACCGTAGAGCTACCACGGCCTCACAGAAAACTAGCGTAAAGCTGCACCCGCGCTGTGGTTCGTTGAGTGAGTGAGGCTACTGGAGGCCCAATTGGGGGAAAAGGGGTTAGGTTGCCAGCGCACTCGTGACTATGATGTTGCAGGTGTCAATGGGCGGCGGGCATCGCTTACCATCAGGTGATCCGTCCGCTCATCTGCCACCTATCACATCACATAAAAAACAAAAGAATAACACCATTAAGGGTTTTTTTTTTTCGATAAAAGCTCCAATTTCGATACTTTCTTCAAGATAATGATAGCTTTTATACCGCAGTTTTTCGTTGCGCTGTTAACTTTAGATTAAAGGAGAACACAACGACTTTGTAAACATGGTTGAAGGCTAATGGTATCGATTTTCTTATATTGATGTTTATTTGTAATTTAGTATACATTTCTCGGCGAGCATCTGATCAATGTTTGACTTTCAGGGTTAAAGCATTTTGTACTTTCAACCCTTGTTATTCTACCACGAGCCATGGTAATTCAGCGGCTAACAGTGCGTCTTCTAATCCAAGTTTGTGCTTAGAATCCAGGTATACAACTGTCAAATATAAATATGTGAGGATTTCTATATCAGCTCAGCGGTGAGGGAAAATATCGAGAAGAAAACTGCAAGCTTAGGATACTTCCTGAAACGGGATTACATGATTCAGTTGGTCTAGTTCTCCTTTTAAATGGTGACCAAGCTATAGACGGCAATCGTTTCATTACACGTATATTAACCACACTTCCTAAATCCTGCAATTGTGGGAGAGCCACGCTTTGCCATGAATGGGCCGGCTCAACCGGAGTGATACCACTACCTCACAGAAAACCGGCGTGAAGCAGCACCTGTGCTGTTTTGCCGAGTGAGTGAGGGTATCGGAGGCCCACCCAGGGAGGAAGGGAATAAAAAGTTGGCAGCGCACTTGTGACTCCACTGGTGTTACAGGTGTCTATGGGTGGCCGTAATTGTTTACCATCAGGTGATCCGTCTGCTCCTCTGCTACCTATCACATAAAAAAATCCTGAATTATGGTCTAAGCGTTCTCTGGTCTCCAAACTTTGGATGCATCCCTGAATTAGGTAGACGCTTAATACTTATCTTAAATACAGAGATTCTAGTGATGTTATATCAAAATTCTTTTTAAAAAGGAGTGGCGTGGTTTTATTGCACATGATAAATAAAACTGGCGAAATAATGTGATAAATTTTACAAGTCAATAAATTATATTTTGGTCGTTGATAACGACATAAGAAATATACTCGATGATTTGATTAAAATATAAAGGGGAAAGATTTATATGTTTATAATGAATCAACTTAAAATTCTGAGACCGATTTCTAAAATTATTTTTCTTTTGAATGCTGCTTTATTATTAAATTAGCTACCTACTTTTAATACACCGCAAATTTATGTTAAATGTTTGTCTTCCATACTTTATTCCCTAGTGAATATTCTGTTTTGAATAGATCAACTGATTTTTATTTTTTATAATTTTGATGATCTAATATGCTAAAGCTAGATTAACATCCTTGGCGATATCGTCCCTCCAAAAAAAACTTTTACGTACAGTTTGATCTTGATCCAACTTGGATCGCTGAGCCAGCGTAGCAGGTAAGTAAGTAAATAGTAACATTAACGTAGGCCAAAAAATATTTTTAGTCACTTAGGACCACTTGCGCGTGTCAAGACTAAGCACTTTAATCTCGAATTAAATTTTTAAATTGTCTTTCGCCATTTCGGATTAAGACTTAAAAATATTATGGGAATAACTATGACGAAATTAATGAATTAATATTCAACATCGGGCGAACCTTAATGAATCAGTGAAGAAATATCTTTTACAAAATCATAAGATCTTGTATTCCAGACACCTTGCTTTACCTCCTACGAAGCTTAAAAGGTTACAAGTTACAAGTCCAAATTGTTGCGCGTCATAATTCCATTTCGCCCCATTCATTTTCAAATGGGTAGCATAGCTTGTTACAACGTTGCTTTATTGTTTCGCGTGGCACGCAATTCCTCGATTACGTGGAAAAATCTGCGGACTCCAGCGAGGTCATCGGAAAGACATCAGGCCAGACGAAGTAATGGCGGACTTCCTGACACTGTTCTGTAGTTTAATTGCTGTGTCCTTTATTGTAAAAGTGTCAATTTGTAAGGACAAAGTCGGTTTTGAGCATTGATTGGTTAGCATGACAATCAGTGAAGAAATGGATGGGATATCAGAAGAAAGACATGATTGAAAAGGGTTGACGAGTCACAGGGTCGAATGGAAGAAGAAGACATACTGCCACATATAAGCTAGGAACAGGACAAAATTATGATGATTGCAAAGAGAAGGGACCAATTTTATAGGAGATGGTAATTAGATCCGTATTAATAAAGTCCCGCAACAAACAAAAAAAATACTGTATTTATAAAAGAAGATACTTAATCTGAAATCACGATTAATATTCTACAAATTACCACTAAAAGCTGACCTAACTTCTCAAAAAGTCATTTTCCACACACAGCATAACAAAACAATCGCTGGACTGCATTGAATGCCCAATGTCCTTCTTAAAGTACATGGGGCAAAATGCATCCGAAGCATTTTAGTCGCACGGGCACAAGCTACCTCGCATTTAGAGTTAAATTGTCCACAATTAACTTCACAGATCCCAGTTGTAAGCAGTTTTAAGGTCCAGAGCATGGAATAGGGTTGTGACTGGGAAAATTTTGTTACTTATAGTTTGAGTCATTTTACAATTTCACTTTTATACTAGTATAGTATTTCAAGTTCTCGCATCTCTAGATGTAAAAAAAAAGAAAGTATCAGCCTATATACTGTCCCACTGCAGGGCAAAGGCCTCCATCATAGAAATCAAGTTATCACTACTATGATGGGATTAGGCTCAATCACCCACGTCAACGGGGCGGTTTATTTAATGATGCTGATTAGAAGCGTTCCCCCGTGGTCTGTTATTTGTAATACGAGAGTTTATCGTAAGTGATCACTGCCGCCGATGAACATCTGCGATATCAGAGCGCTGATGCGTTGCTGGCGTTTTAAGTATACGCTCTTCCCTTAAAGGTCCCCAAGTCAATACTGCCGCGGCTAAACAGTTCCATAAAACTGAGATTCGTGGAAGAAAATTCCGCGAAAAACGCAGAGTGCAGGATCGCCAACCATAAATATACAGAGGATTTTTTTTGTGAACTTATTTACCTAATTATTATCATCACTCAAACATCTAATCAAGTCACAGCACTAGTGTGGAGATGTCCGGGATCGGATTTTGCAATGCAACAAGATATTTGGTTTACAAATGTTTTACGTTTAGTGGTAGATTGTGGGTGCGGTTAAGTCGTATTTGGGACTGGATTTTGTAATCTGTTCGTTATTTTCAACTTTGAGGTATTGAAGAGGAATGTTCGTAACGGACTATGGAAGACTGATTCATTAGTATCTCAGAGTAGGAAGACGATTTTGGCTTGTATGTATAGGTTTACATTGTAAACTGAACATTTTCACTTATTAATCAAAGATGGTATTTAATATTTTTAGGAGTGGTGGTACCTTATTAGCATGGGTTATAGGTTAAAATCCGAGTATGTACCTTTGGATCTTCCAAATCTGGATGCATTTTTATTCTATTCTATACTTATTAGGTATTTTTATTTCTATATTTTGATGACAGACCAAATCGAACGCCAACTGGCTAAGCAAATTTAAGTTACTAAGTATGGAGTCAGATCAATGTATGAGTTGGTGGTGTTGTGTGAATATAATTATTTATTATTAAAAAACTAAGCTAGACAATAACATGGCTACGAATAATAAGCCAAAAGACAAGTTCTTTATGCTTATTTGCTTAATTAAAAGAAGACGTCAGTTTGATTTATGATGCGAAGTTTGATTGCCGGTTACCGCTTTTAGCAGTGACCCTGCTTCATACGCCAAAGGTCGTGGGTTTGTGTGACGAAAAGTTGGGTTTTTCAGTGTCTGAGTGTCATATAATTATTTAAGTATTCTGTTTTCTTTGTTATCCTTTACTATTTATAAAGAGATAAATTCTGTAATTATCGACAAGGCTTATATACAAACCGATAAGACAAAACACTAGCGCGATATAATCGATGCCCAGCGCCATCTATTAGTAGATAGCAGAACTATTGTCCCGAAACGAAGTGAGGGCGGGCCACTAGTCTAATATATAGTGCTTAAGGTAATCAGTATGGAGTCAAGTCAATGTATGAGATGTTGTATGAGTAACTTGCCACCAACTAAAGACACGCAGCTGCTATTTTCCACATCCTCCCAGTCTCCAATTAGACGCTCAAAACCGTAAGTCACACAAAGGCGGCCGATAAAGAACTCCCGAACTAAGCGTTATCAATAGATCAATTAAAAAGTTCCACGAGCCGTTAGTGAGATATCCGATCTCTAACCTTTTTGTTGTGGGGGATACTTGCACGCAGGAGGTCTTTAATGCCAGCGGGTGAACATCAAAGGAAGGGTTGGGTTGTGTTGACGATTTTAGTGTAGTGGTTGTGATAATTGTTTTAGTTACAAACCATACATTTGTTGATTCACGTCAATAGCACATAAAAGAATTTGCACTTAACATATACATAATTCTTGAAATTTGCAGTTGCGCGGTATTATAATGGTTCACAAGTCATGTGTCAAGAACACAAGTGGTTATCCAAAGTGGGAGACACGCATGCATACACACACAAAAGCACGCACGCACGCTATAGCGCACTTACGCACACACACACCGGCACACACACACAGGCACGCACACTGTGGGAGAGCCACGCTTCGGCATGAATAACTGTGGGAGAGCCACGCTTCGGCATGAATGGGCCGGCTCGACCGGAGCTGATACCACTGCCTCACAGAAAACCGGCGTGAATCAGCCCCTGTGCTGTGTTTCGCCGAGTGAGTGAGGGTACCGGAGGCCCACCCGGGGGGAAGGGGATAAAGGTTGGCAGCGCACTTGTAACTCCACTGGTGTTGCAAGTGTCCATGAGCGGCGGCAATTGCTTACCATCAGGTGATCCGCCTGCTCGTCTGCTACCTATCACATAAAAAAAAAAAAAAAAACACGAACTTGCACACTTACGCGCACACACACACACACACAACACAGTAAACGCATTCTTAATATCTGCAAACGTTACTCTGTTCGTATAACATTCTGAAATTATCAAGCAACGATGTCATTTCCCTATAAAAAAATTCAAGTTTGTCTCCAACTCCGAAATGATCCGATCTGACTATTTAACCAACAAAAGTTAAAATTAAACCTTTAGAAACTTGCTGGATAAGTATTAAAATAGCACCATTGACGACTGCAGTATTTTTTTAACGCTAGTTTGACCGTAGCAATAACAGTAGCTGTGATGCTAACCAAGTAAATGCAAATTAGTTTGCATAATGCAAGAACGTTGGTTAGATGACCGGTTAAGAAATGTTAATACAATAAGTATCATTAATTGTAGTAACTAAATAGACCAAGTAGATGGATCAAGTAATCATTACTAAACACTTTTAAATTTTAGTCGTTTTAGTCCCGAAACCATCATAATAGGTAACACAATTAGAGCCCTTTCAGCAAGTCCCATTAATATAATATAATAAACGTGAAAGTTTGTAAGTATGGATGAAAGGATGGATGGATGTTTGTTCCTCTTTAACGCAAAAACTACCGTATGGATTTTTATGAAACTTTACAATAATATAGCTTTTACAAAAAGTAATGTGTGGTTTTTCCAAAATATGACGTACGAAGTCGCGGGCGGCCGCTAGTTAGATCATAAAATAGGCAAAATAAAAATGAGCTGTTCCATATAAAAAGAATCCCATCAAAACATAAATGTGAAATGTCTAGCCAAGGAAAAAAAGGGTGGTTTATAGAGTTCACCGTCAAAAGAATGATATCTCAATAGGTGCCAAGGTCAATGGTGAGACCTACTTGGCTAATTGTCATTTACGAATTATTCTAGATCTAAAAATGGCATCCAAGCGCATTAATATAATTCGTAAATGAACAATTTAGCCAAGTAGGTCTCACCATTGACCTTGGCACCTATTGAGATATCATTTCTTTTGACGGTGAACTCTATAACCCCCTTTTTTTCCTTGGCTAAGACATTTCACATTTATGTTTTTGATGGGATATCATTACTTTTTGTGGGTACAAGAATGATTTGCAAATGGTTTTAAACTAGGTAGTGCAATATCGTCGATTTTGTATGCAATGGGATTTTAATCCAAGCGCGGATCCACCGTTGTGGGCACTGTGGGCATGCCCATAACTAAATTTACTTAAGATGTCATACTTTCTTCTAACGACATAGGATCAGCAGTTTCCAGTCTAGAAGAGGAAGAGGGGGATTGGCAGGGGAGGCTGTAGGTACCCACAACTATAGGCGTAGCTAGGAGGAACGAGCCGCTAGAAAGACTCAGACAGGTTAGGAGCTCTACCGTTACGGACGTATAAGTACTTTACTACCGACATGCGCAATATTTTATAAAGTTTGTAGCATAATATTTTTGTACCTAAACAAGGAATTGAAATGAAATAGACAGCTTCCATTGGCGGCATTTTAACAATTTAGTGTTAACTTTAAGTAAGCTCTTCACCCATCAGTAATTTTATTGTATAACGAGCGGCCGCCCGCGACTTCGTACGCGTGGAGTTAATTATTGACACTTACTGTCATATTTTGGACAATCCACACAAAATATATTTTTATAAATTGTAGCCTATGTGTTATTCTGATGTATAAGCTATATTGTGGTAAAGTTTCATTCAAATCCATTCAGTAGTTTTTACGTGAAAGAGTAACAAACATCCATACATCCATACATCCTTACAAACTTTCGCCTTTATAATAGTAGTAGGATCATGACCCATTTTACTCTCACATAACAAGAGAGACGTGCAATTGTAAAGTAAGACGGGCATAAAATCCGCAATACTAAGGCATCGGTAAGATAATTTGTATGAGAAGGTCGCTAGCCTTATAAGATAACGAAAAAACGAAATGTTTGAGGGATGTCCTGATTTCTCAGCGTGTTTAGAACCCATGCTTTAATCAAAGAGGAAATTTAAACAACGCTCTGCTACCACAATGGATGGACGACCACATATTACTCCTAGCGGAGGACGATACCCTAACTCTGTACTGGAAACTTAAAATAAAACACCCCGTAGTTTGGATCTATTTGGGTATATTTACAAAATGTCAAGCACATGTCTTATAGTATCGAAAAACATAATACATGCGCGAGGGCAAAATGGCACACTGCCATCTGTAGCCCAATTTAGGGACTACCTTTTAGATTAAAAACCTGGGGTTCTAAACATAGCCCCACCTATTGGTTTAATTTGAAAACTAATATTTTCATACATCGCAGACTGGAAAATTATTAAAACTAATATTATTATAATATTTCTATTTTAAATTATTGTCAAAAATTAAAAAAAAATTCAAGGCAAGTTGAGTATTGAAGAGATCTTTTGTGTGGTTTTTTCTTGCTTTTTTAATATTAACTGATTGTTGTCATAATTTTCAAAATATTTTACTATAGTTAACTAAAAAAACGTAAAAATAGGAAAAAAAAACATTTTAAATAAATTAAAGTACCTACCCAATAGAACCTAAAAAAGGAAAACATTATTCAGGATTCGAACCGGGTACTTCAGGCGTCTGGGGCCGATGCGTAAACCACTCGGCTGTTCAGTTACATTTCAACTCGTCGAAATTAATGATTATAACAAAGATTGTTAGCTTCATAGAAACATTATATAGAAATTATTTAGTATATTATATAAAAATTCGCATTTTCGGATTTTTCCCTCAATATACACCCAATTACCTATCTGTATGCCAAATTTCAACTTTCTAGGTCATCTGGAACTAGGAAATAATTTTCGTCTATCTATAGTTGATAAAAATGACGATTTTTGGACAATAATATCTCAATAACTATTAAACGGATGTTCATGAAAGTGTTGGATCGTGTAATTATCTTGCACATCTCATTCCACATGCCAAATTTTCACACGATAGAGTGTATAGTTTTCGAGATTAATGAGGGGGTCAAAAGTCGCTCTACTAATGGTTCGTGTAATATTACCCTTGTTCGCTTAGGTCGCCAATTTTGTTTTTTTTTTCCTTGGCTGGACACGCTCCCGCGTGTCTAGATATTCACAATGCAACCATTTATTTAACATTTACATTGCTACCCCAAAAGCTAAATCTCGAAGAATAACCCGTCAACGGTCATTACCTACAGAATTAAAAAAAATGTGTCAAATTCATTGTGATACGAAGACATTATATTACGTCATAATAATTATATTGGTATAGACTGGAACATTCGACCCGTCAGCCGCGGAGGGTTAAAGTCCTCACTAAATACTTGTGCCATTACTTGTGATACCCGATCTCAAAGGTTCGTTGTTTTTGTTCCCTCCAAAGGTTCACCCTGTATTATTTACAGCTAGGTTTTTTACGTGGAGAAAACTTTTGAGAGCGAAGAGGGTATCATAATTTAGTACTGTTTGTATTTAATGTAAACATTAGGCTATAAATTTTGAGAAAGATATTGTAATAGCCTAGCTCGACCGGAGTGATACCATGGCCTCACAGAAGACTGGCATGAAGTAGCGCCTGCTGTGTTTCGTCGAATGAGTGAGAGTACAGGCCCAATTGGGGAAAAAGGGGGTTAAAGTTGGCAGCGCACTTGTGACTTTACTGATGTTGCAGGTGTCTTTGGTTGGCGGCAGTCGCTTCTGATGGTAAGCAATTGCCACCTATCGCATAAAGAAAACATATAGCATTCCTAGAAACTAGTAATGTCGATATGATGATTCATACTCACACGGCAAAACACAGTGCAACATTTGCACCAGAGAAACGCCTTTTATTTGTCCGACTCTAACGCCCATATTGTGTTACAAAAACATTCGAAGCTTACTCCTTCATTATCGCGCCATCATGATAATCATCAATGGATACAAGCCAATTCGCGTGTACCAACCACCATTAGAGACTAATTGGTGCCAAACAAACACAGATAAAAATGAATTCTATTTTTGCGCTGTCGGTTATTGGGAATTTAGTATTTACGTAGGCGGGTTTGTCGATGTGTGATAAAACGTGCACTGTAATTTTGCGCATGATCATTACAGAGACGACAGAGTTAATGTATCTTTCGTGATTGGTTTATTGACACATAAAGGCGATTTTAATCTAATGATTGTCAGTTTTAAAGTCTATATTGGATTTAAATTGACTAGTCTGATGGCGTACTAGGGCTGTCTTATAAAAGGTCGTGGGTCAGATTTCTAGAAACATTTGTGAACACTTGTATTTGTGTCATATTTGGTGTCAAATACTTCAGTTCAGTTTGTTATTTTTACAACTTTTTATACGTGATAGGTGGCAGACAAACAGAAGGTAAGTGACTGCCGTCGCCTATAAACAGCCGCAACACCAGTGGAGTCACAAGAGTGCTGCCACCTTTTAACCCCACTTTCCCCACTTTGGGCCTCCGGTATCCTCACACTTTTAAAATATAAACTTACATTATCTTTAAATAGGTTTAAATATTTTTGATGTAAGTAAAAAAAATATCATCATCTTGGCAATCCAGAAATCCAGAGGTGCATGCTGGAATTCGAACCACAACCCCTCTTATAGAAGGCGCATATCCATTGAGCCATAGCTACATTCATGAGACTCGTTACTTAACAATTAATTGTATTTCATCTGAATAGTATTAGCCTATATACAGTCTCCATCATAAGAATTAAGTCATAGCTACTATGTTGGGGATGAGTTTAATCATCACGCGTGCGGCGTACCTACCTAATGCGGATTGGTAATCGCAAGCCCGAGCTATGTTCGATAAGTTCGAATCATACATTTTACACGACCCGGGAATAGATCGGTCCAATGGGGGCCATAGAACCCCAAGATCTCGGCTCGGTACTTAAACCACAAGACCATCAGGACGTTTCATCTGAATAAATGTTTCAATTTAAAAGGTTCCTATCACGTGCTTTTACTAGAAACAATTAATTCGGAAGCCCACAGTTTTATCATGAACACAAATTAGTCCATGAATAGAGAATGCGGCTAGCCGCCGCCCGCCTAGGAAGTGGTTAGATACATTTGGCTAGGCTAGGGCTTGCAACAATACCTACATTGCGTAGATTTTTATCTATAGTATGGATGTGTGAATACACGCGGTAATATCTTTAAATGTACATATCATTATCGTTTATTAATTGTTCCCAGAATTTAAGTTCTACTTTTTTTTTGACTAGTGATATATAGTACTATTTTTAGGTTGAGGAGCTGTGTAATTTATTTAAAATAACATACTACATTATTTTTTTTTACTAGAATGAAATAATCGCATTATCTTAAAACCTTCCCAAATATTTCAAGTCCAAAATTAGCCAAATTGTTTCAGCCGTTCTCGAGATGCAGCCTTAAAGCAATTCATTTTTATTTATATAGAGTAAAATAAATGTTTAACTTGTGATAAAATGCAAAAAAAATATGTGTACTTATAAGATGTTTAACTCAAAATAACTTCATCATAATTTCAGGCAATAGACGTCCACGGCTGGATATAAGCCTCCCCTAATGTTCTCCACACAGACAGGTCCTGTGCCACCCGCATCCAAGGAATTATTGAAGGTTGATGGTTCGTCTATTTACGTCGCGTGGGGCGTGCCAAAATAACTTGGGGCGACTATAATACGGTTACATACCAAGAATCAATGGTTTTTAAATATTTTTCTTTCTGTTTTTTCGCGACAATATTGAACACTACTAAAGGATATTGAATAATTTTTTATAGTTAGCTCCTATGCATCTTATAGGTAACTACAGGTAACTAATGTAAGTTTTCATGACACAATTTTTTTGGGACGTAACAACCCTAGCTCAGTCTCTCCCTCCGGAAATTGGTCGAATAACAATACGTTACGAATATTATTCATTGCTTCGTATCGGGAATAGATGGAAGTAGGCTTAGGGAGGCTCGGGATAAATAAATGTTGGCCATTGCACTTTCATGGGCGAACGCAAAATGGAAATGATATTTCTGCGTAGCTGCAATTTTGCTGGGTTAGTAATATTGCCATTTAGATTTTATATGAATTATGGGTATAATCGGGGCTGAATGCAATGAGTATCAACCTAACATGTCCTAATGCAGGGCAAAGGCGTCCGTCATAGATATAAAGTCATCGCTACTATTAAGACGCTGAATCACCACGCTTGACTAATGCGCATTGGTGATCACAAACTGGAGCTATGTTCGATAAATTCGAAACAATATACTTTTTACTCGACCGAGAAATCGAACTCAGATCTCTGAGACCATGGTCCAGTACTAAAACCAATAGAACAACGGGTGTTTTTTGATTTAAAGAGAAAAAATAGGAGACATATTTATTTGGAACCAAAATAACAGAATCGTTTAGTAAGTATATAAAAGAATAACAACGAAAAAGCAAAAAAAAAACATCAGATTTAGAATTTCATTTGTGAGACAAGCGAAATTAATGCTTAAAATATTCAATAATTATACAGGTTTACATACAAAATAAAGCAAACTGTAACAAAGCCACGCAAACAGATTGGATTAAATTTCCAATTTCAATATGGCAGCCGGTGTTGAATTAAACAATCGTGGTAGTTTGTAGTCTAGCTTGTAAATCTATTTTATTTATCCAATTTAATACAATATGCATCATAACTACCACAGGGTGGCAGTAAAAGTAACACGTAAAGTTAACTAACTACTTCGTACAAATGCGGATGGAAAAAGTAATAAAAAGCCAAGTGGCCGAGTTTGTATTGAGCCATTACGTAGGGGTTTATCAGACAGATCACCTGATAATAAAAAATGCGCCAGAAAATCACACCAATCAACCTGGTCTAAAACTAGGGTAACCTGTACTATGAGTACCAGATGACGATAATTAACTGGGGGCGTTAACCCATAACATCCAGACAAATACAGCTTAAAAAAATTGTTTTCTGAATTGCCTTGACCGGAAATCGAACCCAGGACCATTCGCGCTTCGGGCCAACACCTTAGCCACTGCATCATCGAGGTCGTCAAGTAAATAATATTGATTTCATATTGGATATAAGATATAGAAATTATTTATCATACCGAATTCAGTTAAGGTTAGTAATTTTTTGTGTTTGTTTTTATATTGAGGACAATCAAGACACTCCGCGTGATCGCAAGCGGCCGTGAGATCCAAATATGAGATTGACAGGCACAAATGAACAGACAAAATGTCCATTGAGTCTATTACTCTCACCATGTAGGCCAGCTGAGATCTGAAACTTATGTTAAACTATATATGAGCAACGTTTGCATAAAACTATGAACTATATTATGATACATATAATCTATATTTACTGGTAAAACCTGAGCAATCAACATCAATCAATGATCATTAATTTCAAACTTTGTCCCACTCAATATAATTCGATTAGCGGCAATCAAAGCGATCGCTAATTAGCAAAGTTCTCAAACCTGCGACTAAATTAGACAAGTGAAAAGTTGAGAAACGCTGTTGACTCACAACGGAGTTTTGATAGACTTTTGAGTAACAAACGAGCTAGGAATCATCAATATTAGGGCTGATGTTGATATGATGATGATGACAAATAGTATTTGACTGGTAGAGAGCTACGCTTCTTGTTTTTATATCTAACTAGGTGCAGTGACCCAAAGTGAAATTGAACCTAGCTCTAATTTTGCATTTGTGTTTTTAATGGTATGAGGTGCGCACAGACGAATACAATCATAAAACAGATAAATATATTATTATACTAGTGGCCCGTTCTCACTTCATTTCGGGACAATAGTTCCACTGTCTATCAATAGATTGCGCTGGGCGTTGATTGCATTGCGCTAGTGTTTCGCCGTTGCGGTTTGTACATACCTAAGGTTTGACGATGTCTATAGAATTTATAGCTATAAAATTGTATAGATTAAAAAAATTGTGAACTTAACGTCCATTTCTTAGATCGGTCAACCAGCGTAGTAAGAAATAGTAATGAAATTGTAAATTCAAATAATTAAAAAAAAAACCGGCCAAGTGCGAGTCGGGCTCGCGCACAAAGGGTTCCGTAGCAGCAAATATAATGCCATCGTTTTCAGTGTAAGCACAATAACTTAACCAAAATTACAGTTAAATCAACCTATCTCAAAAACTATAAGAGATACTTTGATCAAACCAAAAATCGTTGAAAGAGTTAATTAGCATGCATTACCTCTATTTTTTTTAGAATTTTTATACCCCGTAGTTATAAAAATAGAGGGGGGGGGACATACTTTTTACGACTTTGAGAGCTGATATCTCAAAAACCGTTCACTTTAAGAAAATGTTTTTTAGAAAACTTTATATCATTTTAAAAGACCTTTCCATTGATACCCCACACGGGTATGTACATCGAAAAAAAAAATTTCATCCCTCAGTTACATGTATGGGGGGCCCCACCCCCAATTCTTTTTTTTTACTATTTAGTGTCATATTTTTGTAGCGGTTCATACAACACATATTCCCATCAAATTTCATCACTGTAGTACTTATAGTTTCCGAGTAAATCGGCTGTGACAGACGGACAGACGGACAGACGGACAGACGGACAGACGGACAGACGGACATGACGAAACTATAAGGGTTCCGTTTTGCCATTTTGGCTACGGAACCCTAAAAAACCGGCCAAGTGCGAGTCGGGCTCGCGCACAAGGGTTCCGTAGCAGCAAATCTAATGCCATCGTTTTCAGTGTAAGCACAATAACTTAACCAAAATTACAGTTAAATCAACCTATCTCAAAAACTATAAGAGATACTTTGATCAAACCAAAAATCGTTGAAAGCAGTTAATTAGCATGCATTACCTCTATTTTTTTTTGAATTTTATACCCCGTAGTTATAAAATAGAGGGGGGGGGCACATACTTTTTACGACTTTGAGAGCTTGATATCTCAACAAACCGTTCACTTTAAGAAAAATGTTTTTTAGAAAACTTTATATCATTTTAAAAGACCTTTCCATTGATACCCCACACGGGTATGTACATCGAAACAAAAAATTTCATCCCTCAGTTACATGTATGGGGGGCCCCACCCCCAATTCTTTTTTTTACTATTTAGTGTCATATTTTTGTAGCGGTTCATACAACACATATTCCCATCAAATTTCATCACTGTAGTACTTATAGTTTCCGAGTAAATCGGCTGTGACAGACGGACAGACGGACAGACGGACAGACGGACATGACGAAACTATAAGGGTTCCGTTTTTGCCATTTTGGCTACGGAACCCTAAAAAAACACATCATCGCCCTCAAAATATCACAGAACTATTATATACTAGTCAAAACACCTTGTCTTTTTTCGTTTGCCTAGAACTTATCTTACCTCAATATAGAAATTATAAGATCATTTCCCTAACAAGCATAAGAAGCTTAGTATCTATTTTTGCTCTAGCCAACATTTACCTAGAATTGGAGTTTATCCGCCTCGCTTTCAACTTGTGTCGTTTCTCTCTGCTCTGTGGTTGCTTTTGACTAAAGATCAATAGACTGAAATCTGATTTTATCCACCCAACCCATTGCAGTATTTAAATAGCCAGTAAGGTAACGCTGGGGCAGATTGGAGTACGAGATGCTACGTACGTGAAATGGCTTTGCAGCGCAAATGCTCATACTCGAATGTTCAAGGCCGCTAAACGGGAAAGTGCCAACATAATGAAAAAGTATATAAGCTAAAATAATAAAAATTCTATTCTATCAGCTCAGCTCAACTTTGAGACTCACTCGTGGTTGTTTCGTGGAGCCCAAGGTACGCTTATACCATGAAACAGGACTTAAAATAACCTTCGCAACTTAAAAGTTTGAAAACTAACAAGGCAAGCAGAACAATTAAATCATGGTCACACATTTCATAAATGATTCAATTAACTTTTGTACTTTTGCGCTATAAAAGTAAGGTCTATCTATCTATTACTACAAACTGCTTAGTCATGTAAAATCCATGCACCAATCATGTTTATCAATCTACTGACAAGCAACTGCGATATTATATTAAACAGTTGCGAGCCGAGTGTCTGCGATCACTGCTGTTGTCAATTATCTGCGAAACTCTGTTAGATAGGAATAGTTCTCTGAATAAGGCTTATAAAAAGATCTAGGTCAGTTGGTTGGTTGTGACAAATAATGCGAAAAGCGATCAAAAGACAGAAATGAAGTGAGTCAAAAATATGATAAAACAATATTTTAAGTGGGAAACTGAACTAGTGATCACGGGAGGCCTAATCGGAGAGGTAGGGAAGCGTGTTAAAAATATACTTTTTGATAATTGGGAAAAGCGTCCGCGGAAGAGCTACTCTCCAAGTGGAAGTGTTGGAGTACAACACCAGTGGAGGCACAACTTCGCGCTGGCCCAGCTTAGCTCTCTTCCTCCCCGATTGGCCTCCGCCAACCTCACATACTTGGCCGAAGACATCGCGTACTCGCTGCTACACGCGGTGGTACTACTCCAGTTGAGTCGTTCCATTAAATGAAATGTGGGTCTCCCCTTTTTTTAAACGCTGGGGAATGCCCAAATGAAAATAGATAAAACCCCGGGATGCTAAGAAAGAACCAACCTTAAATAGCGGCGCCTTATGCTACCCTCCTTCTAAGGAGGAAGAGGGTTATGGCTCTCTCTGGCGGGCGTTTCTCTTAACGAGAAGCCGGCTAGAGATATACCGACTAAACCCCAGTGGTTTTCCCTCATCGCTCTTATAAGTGGGGTAGAGTCATGGGCGAACCCATAATCCTCCCTGGTGAGCGACATAGCCTTGATTGATAGATAACCACATGTGAAACTCAAATGACTACACTTAGACGTTCAGTTGAATGCCCCTCTCCAGGGAGCAAGCATCCTAATGCATCCGTTAAAAATGCACACGTCTTGAACAGATGCAGATGGCAACAGACCTGGGCGGGGATGATCGCGCTCATCAATTATTGAGCGGCTCGAACATGGATGTCTGCGAACTTGCCGGCTTTGTCAATTAGATCAACCTTGTTACCGAATTGTTGATTAGCTGGTAGAATGAGGCTTATTGGATTAGTTGAGGTCAAACTGCCAATGCTATCAGAAGATAGAGTACTGTTACTCGTATGTATGATTGCAAATGCTACTGTCGCATTCTTTGTAAAAAAAAGCCACGCTTCGCTTCGGCATAAATGCAAATGGGCCGGCTCGACTGGAGTGATAGCACGTGAAGCTGCGCCTGTGCTTTGTCTCGGCAAGTGAGTGAGGTTACCGGAAGCCCAATCGGAAGAAAGGGAGTTAACAGGTTGGCAGTGCAGTTTGATTACGTTGTCTGTATCACGTGTTAATGGTCAGATGGTAGTGACTTAGAAGAATCCTCTTTTAGATTAAGGATACCCTCAGCTTTAAAACTGCAGGCTTATTTACAAAGATGAGTAGTATTTAAATTAAGAAATAAAACAATTTATCTTAGCAGTTACTCTGGCATTTGATGCTATCACAAAAACCAAGTCAGCCATTGAAACATTTATGAAGACACTCGCTTTTACTCAGAATAGCAACTGCAATACACTTAAGTCTACATTTAAAGTAGTAACTTACCTTGGCAAAGGCATCCTGATAAAATACACGAGCCTTATAACCTTACTCTCTAGAGATTTGAGCTATAAAATGTTGGCGGACGTACAAATAAAAGTGGGTTATATCTTATACGGGGCTATTCCGAAACATCTAGATAAATGTCTGTGAACAAAGCCAATGGTATTGAACGATATTTTTAAGACTCATGAATCAAAATTTGAAATGTTTTTTGTCACAAACATACACATCGATCTAGTATGTTTTATTAAACCATGAAACACCTTCTCTTTGAAATGATCGGTAAGCGATTTCCGCCGACCATAAACACCTGCAACACCAGTAGAGAGTGTTAACTCTCTTTCTCACTCGACGAAACACAATGCAGGCATTGCTTCAATACAAAAATTAAGAACCCACTTCCTAAATTTTGTTAGAGATTTTGTAATAACCCTGTATGTTCACCGCTTTCTGGTTCAAAGACTGGCATGATGAGAGAAGCTCTCTGTTATACCCTACACAATCATGTTTATCAATCTACTGACAAGCAACTGCGATATTATATTAAACAGTTGCGAGCCGAGTGTCTGCGATCACTGCTGTTGTCAATTATCTGCGAAACTCTGTTAGATAGGAATAGTTCTCTGAATAAGGCTTATAAAAAGATCTGGGTCAGTTGGTTGGTTGTGACAAATAATGCGAAAAGCGATCAAAAGACAGAAATGAGTGAGTCAAAAGTATGATAAAACAATATTTTAACGGGAACTGCACGAGTGATCACGGGAGGCCTAATCGGGGAGGAGGGAAGCTGTTTAAAATATCTTTTTTGATAATTGGGAAAGCGTCCGCGGAAGAGCTACTCTCCAAGTGGAAGTGTTGGAGTACAACACCAGTGGAGTCACAACTGCGCTGCCAGCTTAGCTCTCTTTCTCCCGATTTGGCCTCCGTCAACCTCACTTACTTGCCGAAACATAGCGTAGGCGCTGCTACACGCTGTGGTACTACTCCAGTTCGAGCCATTCCATTAATGAAATGTGGGTCTCCCCTTTTTTTAACGCTGGGGAATGCCAATGATGATAAGAACCGGGATGCTAGGAAAGAACCAACGCTTAATAGCGGCGCCTTATGCATACCCTCCTTCTAAGGAGGAAGAGGGTTATGTTCCTCTGGCGGGCGTTTCTCTTAACGAGAAGCCGGCTAGAGATATACCGACTAAATCCCAGTGGTTTTCTCCTCATCGCTCTTATAAGTGGGGTAGAGTCATGGGCTCATAGGGACGAACCCATAATCCTCCCTGGTGGGAGACATAGCCTTGATTGATAGATAACCACATGTAAACTCAAATGACTACACTTAGACGTTCAGTTGAATGCCCCTCTCCAGGGAGCAAGCATCCTAATGCATCCGTTAAAAATGCACACGTCTTGAACAGATGCAGATTGCAACAGACTGGCGGGGGATGATCGCGCTCTCAATTATTGAGCGGCTCGAACATGGATGTCTGCGAACTTGCCGGCTTTGTCAATTAGATCAACCTTGTTACCGAATTGTTGATTAGCTGGTAGAATGAGGCTTATTGGATTAGTTGAGGTCAAACTGCCAATGCTATCAGAAGATAGAGTACTGTTACTCGTATGTATGATTGCAAATGCTACTGTCGCATTCTTTGTAAAAAAAAGCCACGCTTCGCTTCGGCATAAATGCAAATGGGCCGGCTCGACTGGAGTGATAGCACGTGAAGCTGCGCCTGTGCTTTGTCTCGGCAAGTGAGTGAGGTTACCGGAAGCCCAATCGGAAGAAAGGGAGTTAACAGGTTGGCAGTGCTGTTTGATTACGTTGTCTGTATCACGTGTTAATGGTCAGATGGCAGTGACTTAGAAGAATCCTCTTTTAGATTAAGGGTACCCTGGGCTTTAAAACTGCAGGCTTATTTACAAAGATGAGTCCTAGTATTTAAATTTAGAAATAAAACAATTTATCTTAGCAGTTCCGTTGGCATTTGATGCTATCACAAAAAACAAGTCAGCCATTGAAACATTTATGAAGATACTCGCTTTTACTCAGAATAGCAACTGCAATACACTTAAGTCTACATTTAAAGTAGTAACTTACCTTGGCAAAGGCATCCTGATAAAATACACGAGCCTTATAACCTTGCTCTCTAGAGATTTGAGCTATAAAATGTTGGCGGACGTACAAATAAAAGTGGGTTATATCTTATACGGGGCTATTCCGAAACATCTAGATAAATGTCTGTGAACAAAGCCAATGGTATTGAACGATATTTTTAAGACTCATGAATCAAAATTTGAAATGTTTTTTTTGTCACAAACATACACATCGATCTAGTATGTTTTATTAACCATGAAACACCTTCTCTTTGAAATGATCGGTAAGCTATTTCCGCCGACCATAAACACCTGCAACACCAGTAGAGAGTGTTAACTCTCTTTCTCACTCGACGAAACACAGTGCAGGCATTGCTTCAATACAAAAATTAAGAACCCACTTCCTAAATTTTGTTAGAGATTTTGTAATAACCCTGTATGTTCACCGCTTTCTGGTTCAAAGACTGGCATGATGAGAGAAGCTCTTTGTTATACCCTACACAATCATTTTTATGTTATTTATGCGGAGTATTTCATAAAAGTTGTTTCTAATTCAGTATATATTGCACAAAATACTCATGCACTAGGCATGAATCGCCTCACAGAAAACCAGCGTGAAGCAGCTCCTGTGCTGTGTTTCGCCGAGTAAAGTGAGGGTACCGGAGGCCCATCGGGGGGGAAGGGGATAAAAGGTTAGCAGCGCACTTGTTGCATGTGTTCATGGGTGGCGGCAATTACTTACCATCAGGTGATCCGCCTGCTCGTCTGCTACCTATCACATAAAAAAAAACCAAACCATCATAGAAAGCGATTTTTACCATACAACCTTCAGTCAAAACGATCTTGTGAAGGACTGGAATGGTATTATGATTTTTTTTTAATTACACAAAAGAGGCAATTCCCCATTCAAAAAACAGTGTTTAGATTTCTGTGTATGTAAAGTCAAAACCAAAGACAGCGATGAACTCAGGGAAAACGATAATCTTCTTTTGACCGCCATCCAATGAAAAGTGCTCGTATCAATTATTTGCTATCCCCCAACACCCCAAACGCTTACATCAAACATTTGTAAAACATTTTACTACTGCGTAAATCCCAAACCGAAACACCAACCAAACTGCAAAGGCCTCCAAAACCTCATACAGAGCAATATTAAATCATAGCCCCGACTCCAATATCCAGCGGAATGCTCCAACGAATATTACTATTCATATCATCGGAGCTACCGTAAAAAGTGAACAAGGCAGTAAAGACGATAGTTTTATGGTCGCCCCCGGCAGGTGGAGCCTCAATATCGCGAGCATTTGAATTTAAGACAACAGGGACCTTCCTGTAAAGTTAATAAAGTATAAGGATATAGATGGTCGTACAAACACAGGTAGGATATTTGATAAGACTTAGTCTGAGATCTTTTTACTGGCTTTTGTCAACCTAAAAAGGTTGTAGGTATGTGATACAGCATTTTTTAAATAGTATGACTATTTCGGAATAATTAAGACCACCAGTCGTTCCTGCTCGTCTGCCACCTATTACATAAAAAAAATATAAATGTGAATATTTCAAAATCGATACTCGTTTGTAGCGGGTACAAAGAGAGAGCGTTCAGAGTGGTCAACCGATGCTACTACAATGGGGGCTATTGCATGTGAAATATCCGTTAGATGGTGTACTGGGGAACTGAAGTGATTGGCTATTTTTGAAGTGAGATGTCAAAATGTGACTAAACCTCTCGCATACAAAACAAACAACCAATGACGTGGAAGTTGAACCTCCTAAAAATATGCCATCTAGCGGATTTTAACACGCGATGTGATCAAAACGCAGAAACAAGCGTCTTTAACCCAAATGCTTCGCTGACTATATCTACGAAAATCCTAGGCAAAATTAGACATAGGTATTTAGTTATTTCGTGTTCAAAGACATTCCCACGGATTTCAGTAGGTATGTGGCGTCTTTAGTCTATATCGAATTTGTCAAATCCCTATGTTCCCTCTACATACAATTGAGATTATGTATACCCTATCTTAATACTATTGACTGGCCGATTGACAAATCCTACTTTGAGACCTGATCGGATTTATAAAGTTTGAGTTATATGCAGGGTAACATGTTGGAAATCCATTATTGGTTTATGGATTTGAACCAGTGAACTGTCAAAACTGATTATGATATATACTGGTGCTACATAATCAAGAATGAAACAAATAAAAAACCTTTTAAATGTAGTCAACCTGTTTTCTTTATTATTCTATAAAAAAATACCTAGGGTGAATTCAGAATAGCAATAATTCATTCGGTACTTGGTAGAAACATTTGATTGTAAATTTTACAATCAGGTATAGTCCGAGGCAAGAAAGTGTAGTTATGACCTTGAGTGCGCAGAAACTATTTTGATAGAAAGTCTTCTTTTTTACAAGTGCGCAAAATAACGGTCATCGCTATACTTTCATGCCTCCAGCTATATTAATATTGACGTCGAGACAAAAGCCTCATACGAGGCAGAAACAATAATCTTAGATTATATAAAATTCACCCGTCCCTCAGGAAAATTCAAAGGGTTATTTATAATCACGATATTTACCATTTTTAAAGTAAATAGGAAGGTAAAAAAGTAATTTTGAAAGAAAGGTACCTACTTATCCTTAAGACCTTTCAATCTTCATTACGAGAAATTGAAAAATGTTTAAAATTTCCAACGCAGCTGGCCATAAAAATAAAAAAACACAGTAAAACAAAATGTAACGCTATAAATCGGAACAAGATCATGCGAAGAGGGTAAGCTGAAACATCGGGCCAATATAAAGCGGGATATGCCGATAAATAGGAATTTATTGCTGGTTCCAGCGATATATATGTTGTTGGTAGTATTTGAATCGGTCAAATGATTCGAGCTGGGTGTTGGATTAGAAGCTCGCCGCAAGCGTGCCTTCGCTTGGTTGCGAGAAGTTGGATTGTATACTCTGATTTTTAATCATGTGGAGTAAACTGACAGATGCAAATGTCAAGTTTCTACGCATTTTGATATTTTGCATCCGTCAAAAAGAGTGATAATGTATGAGGATGACATTTGTCAGTTTACTCTACACGATTAAAAATCAGAGTTTAGTTAGTTTTTCGGGTCCCCTCTCCACACACTGACATAAGAAGGATTATGAAAAAACGACTGTGACATATGGACGAACAGACATGACGAATCTAGACAAGGGATCCATTTTTTTGCCATTTGGCTACGGAATCCTAAATGACAGTCAGTCTTGAAACAGGAAAAAGTTACTATTATGTACAAAAATTACTTTTATCTTACAGACTGACAGACGAACCGTCCGTTCCGTTTTTTCCATTTGGCTACGAAAACCCTAAAAGAGACGGCTTATAGCCTAATTTCTTATTCCCCGCAGAGTCTCCGCTCCTCATTTCAATCCGTATGTTTCCACCCGTAGGCCAACAATTAAGATCTGATATTATCTATGGATCAAATTACAACGTTCTATTTAGTTTAATTATAGGATATCGATGTATGAGGTAACACGTGTATTAGTATAATTACTATAGCAAATAACAGTGATTCCAGCTAAGAACTCCCACCGAGATTTCATTACTTACACGTTTGTTTAATCGATTTTGATGAGTGTTTTGTAGAATCGAGATATTAATTGAATATTTTTTGAATTAATTGATTCTTATCTATTGAATTTGATACAATTTTGTAAACAAAATACTCCTCTCTCTCCTAGTAACTGATTAAAATCTTAAATTAGTAAGTACTACTGTTACTACTATTGTGAGTATCACACAATTTTTTAGAAGTGTTTTATTAAACATTTTTGTTATCCAGGGCAGCTGAGCGTTATCGTGACTGCAATCACTTGTCATTATTAATTTACTTTTTTTTTTTGTTTTTGCTGAGACCGTGCTCTTGGTTGAGCACTTTGATTCTGCCATAGGTCGGCAGCGCACTTGTACTCTGCTGGTTTTGCAGGCGTCTATCGCTTACCATCAGGTGATCCGTCTGCTCGTCTGCCACCTATCACAAAAAAGACCTAGGTAGTCAAAGAATTTATATAAAAACATACCGATTTTAATTTCAGCCTTCTTATTCTTTATAAGCACCTAGCTTGTAAAAATCTGATTTGCCCTCTGGCCCAGAACCTGAGTGCGCCCATGTGGGTCTCTGCCGACTTCTGTCATCACTCCGCAAAATTTTATTATGTGTAAATGTCGTCTAAAGTGCATTTCTTTCATTCAACTCGTAAAAGAGCATATCGGTTCCAACAGCAGACAAACTTTCTACATACAGTTTCTTGCGCATTTTTGTACAATATTTAATTTCCGTTTGCGGTTTTCTTACTTCGACACAGTCCATATTCTTTTTTCTTACTAGAGATGTCTTAATGACTATCGATATAAATTTGGACATAAAAAAAGATAATTACATATCTGTTTCTTGGATGAAACATATTATGATTGAAGAAGGTTACTTATATAATATTTTGTTGCTAGAAACCTAGTTTGAAATCGGACGGAATCATGTTAATGTCATTTAGTAATAATATGATTAAAAGCAACCAAAGCTATAAAAAATTGTGAATTTATTATCTGGTACTGATTTTACCTTTTTAATGTCTTTGGGGAATGCCGCCGGCCCGGAGTGCAATGAGCCGACATTGTCATCTAATGGCGGCGCCTTATGCATACCTCTCCCGCTGGGGAGCAGGAAGGTTATGTCGGGCTCTCCTTTAGCGGGGGCTTCTCCTAACAAGAAGGTCAGACAGATATACCACCTCAGCGGTTTGCCTTCATCACCTATTACATAAATTATCTTAACGCAATATTACTCACTAGTATTTTTTTATTAGTGATCCAGTACTACTATTACAATGATAGTCACCGGACAAACACCTACATAATGGAATCTGTGGCTACTCATTACATACCTATGCTATCTTTTTGAATTTCATAAAGAACTTGCGTGGTTGCAAGGCCTTTTAAGAAGGTTCTCAAAACAAAAAAATCTTCATATCGATACTTTCACCATCTTATGGGCGGCAACACTATGAGAAACTGCAAAATGGCGTCGCTTGTTTATTTTTTAAACAAACCCTGAGTACGAAACAAACAGAGGGAGGAATAACAAAGCCACTCAGTGTCTGAGAATCGTAAGACTCGGTACTAAATAATTAAATGGAAATCACAAGCATACAGATATTAGAATAGTTATTTACGGGATTGCTACCATGTAACCTTATCTTTGAGTTTCCGATATTTTGGTACTGTTGCAAGCGCCATGGTCACGGGGTAGCTGTAGTTTCTTACGGGTAAGTTATGATTGGCAGACATATCGGTCCACACTCTTTTAAAGTATTTTACTGTATCCACCTCCAGTGGTACTATTGTTTACGAACTCACTATTTTCTCGCACCAATTCTCGACACACAACACTCACAGTACCTATCTGCCCGGAAACGACAGTTTAGTTTTTAGAGTTTAACTTTATTGAATGACTAGATTTCAAACATTCGTCAAAAATAAGGCACATTCACATATAGTTTGAAAAAACCAATGGAGGAGAGACTAGTTTATTAGGTATAAGCTAGATTATACAAACGCTCCAGCCTTAAAATACAAACACCCAAAACAACTCCTGTTCCAAGTAGCTTATGGACATAAGTTACAATGTTATGGAGTTATGAACAAGAATTATAAATAATACTACCTAAATGATTAAATTACACCCAGACACTGCACAAACCCAAGTTCATCAAATGTTTATTCAGGGCCCCAAATTTCTAGTCAAGAAAATTGCTACTTGCTAATTCGTATCGCCAACAACCGTATACTAAGCCTTAGCTACATTTAGTCGTGTAAACACGAAATTTCCTCTAGAAAATTATATCAAAACATCCATCTTCCTTATTCTTACCTAATTTTCGAGTCCTTGCTACTTTTTCTTGGAGTTACGAAATTCAAAAACAGCAGTAACAAAGAGGATTAGGGACATTCTGATAAGCGTCAGCCCGCCACGCCTTCTCCGGGTAATCTAGTAAAAACCAGTTAAGAGAATAAGGGTGGTAGAAATATGGTTCCGTGCAAATTGAATTGTAAAAAACTGTCTCAAAAGAATAATTATTTTCTTTGCTGCACAAAAAGGAATGCTTAATTACATAAAATATAGGACTAAATTAAATATATATCTCCCAAATTACATTAAGGAACTAAAACTAAACTAAGTTTAATGAAATAAGATGATACATTTTTCAACATTAAGTTGTCTGCTGTAGGTAACTGAAATCGCGACTTAAATTTGCCGAGAATTCGATCGTCTGGACTAGTTCTTAATTATTTTTCGATTTCCCATAGCAAATAACTAAGTCACGTGATCTACTTTGATTGAAATAGTATTTATGCAAATTTCTAAAAGTCATTGAACAAATATTGTTGCAAAGTAGTTAGTTGACCACGTGGTTAATGTAAATATCTACAGGATTCACCCTGGCTGGTATTATCGCAAAAAAGTGGTTATATAATGAAGAAAATATTAATGAGTAAAGTACCTTTCTAGTACTTATTTATAATGAAGGTGCCCGTTACCTAGTTGTCATGGCCCCCCAAAGATCAGAAGGCGTCGCTTCATTGTGAAAAAGCTTCCTAAACATTCGCCCTGGGCTCCAAAGTTTTGAAGAACTATTTATACTACACTTTTACCAAACAAATATAATTTCTCCAGCAGTTTCACTTTCGTAGGCACTTTGTTCTTATTTACCCCGGATCAAATACGAACAAACCCGCAAAGTTTAATCTTAAGTAATATGTTTCCTTTAGGCAGTGTTCGCCAACTTTTTCCGCACTTTCACCGACACTTAAGAATCCGCCGACGATGTCAAAAACGGTCACGTTTTTCCTTTCAAGAGCGCAACCCTAAAAAGGGCACCCGGCAACTCTCATAACTAATTTAAACTTAATTCAGTTATCCGAGGTTGGCTCGAGATGTTAATTTTCGAGAAACTCGGAAGATTACAGCTTATTCCACTATTAAAGGACATTGGACTTAATGGTTTCGAGGTCTGTTTCTGTGGCAGATAACCTGGAGACAACTGGAAATTACGGTCAGGTACGGGAATGATCTTGTGGCTAATTGTACAATACAGGGTGTATCTGTGAGTTTCTTCTACGACTTTTGAAAATTCATGGAAAGTTTTTTCGTCTCCAAATATAAAATGACCAAGGCACATGACTTTTTTGTAGTTATGCAAAGTTCCAAAATTCATAAAAAATTTTGTTCGGAATGATTAGTGCAAGACGCGGTTAAAGAGATGTAAATGACACAAATACACTATGTATAGGTAAAATTATGACTCATTTTAGCTTGAAAAGTTTTGTATTGAGCTAAAAAGTAAAAAATATTAAGTTAACTTTGCTGATTTCGTAAAAGTGTTCCATAAAAGTATCATGGAAAAAATCCTTTAAGCAAAGTAGATGATTTTAAACAATTCGTAGATCAACGCTTCGGCAAAATTTAATCTAATGATTTATCGTGTAGTAGGCATTTATCAAAATGTCATTTCCACACAATATCACGATCAGCAAGTTAACAAAACTACAAACAACATTTCAAATTAATACCCAAACAAAGCAAACCGTTATTTGCAAATATCAGCTAATAAACTCGATAATCGCAATTAAAAATTAAACCATCATCAGGAACGCAATAACAAAACACGATGGCTCTTAATTCCCGTAATCCAATCGTGAGTTTACATATTGGCAAACAATAAAAGTGAGCTGGGGGTATGGGAGAAAATCGGGGGGGAAACAGAACGGTTGAGGACCCCTGATATTGCTCAAACGCATGACCCCGGGCGGTTTCGCAGTGGAAGCAGGCAATAAGTTTGTTTTGCCCACCCCTGGCCGTGGAATGTAGGATTACTGGATGCGACTCACAATACATTATCTAGAAATGCTGACTTTTAAGATCATAGTATTAAGATCCCTTTTTGTACAATTATCTAGCTATCTAGAGAATGGCAATAATACAGTGGATCGTCCGCTTTTCAATTTGGAGGTCAGGTAATTCATACACACATCTCTGTGTTTTTCAGATTTTGGGTGTATTTCTACCAAAAACTCTGTGCCTAAAGTAAACATCGTATCGTGAAGAAATCTGGTCCCCAATTTTTGTGCTTGTGATATTTATCAAAATAAAGATATAAAATTATTTTTCGCAAACACATCGTTCTACGTCTCCGATCGGTTGGATTGGAGGTCGATAGGGGAGGCCTATGTTCAGCAGTAGATATCTTATGGCTGAGTGATGAGGTACCTATTTGCGAAAACCGTATTTCATAACAAAAATTTAATCTGAAGTAAAAAAACTGAACTAAATCGTTCAGCGCTCTACCATAAATCCGCCATATTTTAAAACATTTCGTTCGAAACGTTGTAGCACAATGAAAACGAATGTCATTCCATCTTCAGCGCCATCTCTCGCAAATGATTTTTATTTCACTTCGAAAATATGGTGGCCCGAATAAATCATTTGGCGACGATCTTACGTCAAAACGCCGGTACGAGAGCGATATTGTGAGGGGTACACTCGGGCGGAAAAACAGGTTAGTAGAATGGATTCCATTTTTGCATAACGTATTTGTTTTTTTTTATTACCTACTTAACAGATCTGCACTACCCCTTGTTTATTCGCTGTGTTATTCCTCTAGGGATTTGGGGTAGACCACAAGGTTGTCTGAGAGATATAGCGATAAGACCGCTGTGATTGTATTATAAGACTGCATTGCTGAATCGTCTGTGTAACAAAATATCTATCTATCCTATGTAAACATATATAGAATATAAGTTTATGATTGATTTTGCTTTATAAATGACTACTAAATGGATTTCTAACTTTATCTCATCTCATATGTAAATTAGAAATAATACGTTACCACTTGTTTTAGTTGGTTCGGCATGGTAAGCAGCATTATGGTTGCATATAGAGCGGATGATATGTCTTAATTGATTTTTTACCAGCGTTTCTTACGTTATTTCTTCTTACTACATCATTAAATTGGAGTATAGCAAGTCTTTCCACTGTGTTGCTTTACAACGATTATTTATAATTGTGCACTCTTACTCATTTTATACGAGCTGAACTGATCACTTGCCGCCGCTCACAAACACCCACAATACCAGCAGAGTTACAAAGCGTTGCCAATCTTTAACCTCTTTTCTTTTCTGATTATGTCTCCTGTACCACCCTTCATCAGCGAGTCTTGTTATATTACTTTTGCATTCAAATTTAGACAAAGCAATCAGATCAGCCAGAGCATGGTTACCTAAACGTTTCGAAGCCATAATAATGTGAAACGTGCAAGATTTACAAAAAATATTTGAAATACGCACATAGATTTGAAAACTCTTGAATTGCTCGCTTTAATTTAAACCTACAAACCATAGTATGTTAGTTATTTGTAAACAATTTCAAGAAACCTATCTTTCCATGGGCGACTGTACATCAGGGTTTATGCTGAGTTCTGAAGCGTGCGTTTCATTGGCTGGTAATGAGATTCTGGCATAATGCTACCGTGAAATATGGCGAGTAGGGTTGAGAGAGCGCGCTCAGTGAATATTTTAGGTGGTTTACTTGCTTGGACGATGGAATTTTCCAAATTGAATGCCTCTTTGGAGAAAAGCTGGAGTTTTATTTATTTTTTTGGAATACTGTTACCTTTTCTGATTTTTTCGGCAGCCCGTGGGTTGCCCTTGCAACGGATGCGCTTGTCGTTCTAGGTTTGCTGCCCGATCTGGGCAATTTTTGAAGCTAGTCAAGAAAAATGATATTGTGGGTTAATAGAAATGAAATAAAAGTAATTTTGTTATTTTTTTTTACTCCTAAAGGGGTGAAAACGTCATGTGGAGGACTAGCCGAATTTGATGCTATAATAATGAAAATAGATAATTAAACCTTGTATACAGAATAAATAAAAGGAATTTTAGGGATCATTTTCACTTGGATCAGTACAAACGTACGCCCTGGGCGGAAGTTACAAAAGGAGCAGGGAAGTAATTAATTTTTACTCAAATACTTTAAACCTCGAACAAGTAAATTTTTTATAAGACCAAGATTTGAACTTCTTCATCTAAGTTTTTACGACCACTGGGACTGACGCAAACGGTGCCCATTCCCACTTGCGAACGAAATTACTAATTCAAAACTCATATTAACAGTTTCATAATACTCGTACTAAGATGTACTAAAACCGGCACTTATGTAAAGCGCCTTTGTATTACAGGTATATTTTGTTGTATCTAATACAATGTTCGTTTGTTTCAGGATATTGAAGACATGATTCGTCTTTGGACAGAAATGTAAGTGAAATCTAGAATACCCATTTACGAAGTCCTAAATAAAGTATTTTGTTAGATTTAGATGGCAGACGAGCTGACGCATAACCCGATGGTTAGAGATTTTCAACACCCAAGGATACTTGCGACACTGTTGGAGTCACAAGTCGCCTTGGGAGTGATACCAATCGAGCCTGCCCATTCACAGTCATAATTATTTATTGCGTGGCTCTTCCAATTAAAACACAATGTGTGGAAATGTGTCAGTTTCTACACATCTCCTCTGGTGTCCATGGGGAGCGGTAATAGCTTACCATCAGGTGATCCGTCTGTTCGTCTGTCCCTATCTCATACAAAAAAGTTTAAGAAGCTAGTCCTGTTAGATAGTCAGTATAGCTGAGTATGAACAAATAATCTGGAAAAAAAGATATAATAATATTCAGTCACCTTTCAACATGAACTCAGAAGGTGAAAGTTTAAAACGCCTCATTCTTGCTTTCACGGTAATGCCTCAATCCCCAGCCAGCAATCCTTGACAAAGGTCGCCCTAACAGATTGGCACCGCAAAAACTGTCGGAATTACTTATATGTCCCTGGAGAGGGACTTAATTAGAGAAATTAGTTGCGGTTTGTACCGCTGTATGTACACGACGTACATGGTACAGGGTAGGCCGGATTATACTAGATAAAGAGAATGAATATTGTTATACTCTCCAGAGGTTTTGTCTTTGTAGGTTTACAAAGTAGTGGACATTTTCATAGCTTAAAAACCTTTTAACTAGATTTACAGCCCGTTGACTCCTTTATTTAAAGTTCAAATCCTACTCTGAGACGCCATAAGATTTAAATAAATTTATTTCTCATAAGAACTTGAGTTGTGTTAGTTCACAAACGTAAAGTGAAATACATTATTAAAAAAAATACGCAGCGAAAGTGTTGACTAAATATACTATTCCAACTACGATAGTTGCATTTCTTTTTGCAATTTTTCAAAAGCCAGAGTAAATGTTGTTCAAGAGGGTGCGTACAAGATGTCGTTAAAGCTTACATGTTTACCAAAATGTTTAGGACGTCCAACCGTGCGCCGCCCGCTTGGTTCTCTTCACCACTCCATCGCCCTGCATTCTCTCCAGATGCCCAAGCCAACGCAGTTCAGTCTGGCAGATTTGGTCTCTCCTCCTTCTTCTTTTTTTTTGTCGGTCGGTCGGTTCTGTCAACCTCCGTGTGTGGTTTTGTACAGAGTCACCGGACTTGTGGGGAGCGGTAGGCTCACACCCAAGTGCTTTTCTTAAATTGCCGCATCATTACTGAAGATTGGCCATCAGTTCTTTAAATCGTGGCATATCCATGGCAAGCCTAAAAAGTAGTTCAACGAATTTGATGTCAGTTCCTGGTCTCACCTATTGTAAGTTATTTATTTTAAACGGTATATAAACCTGCGAACTCGTCTCGATACTTCCAAATTTTATAGCCATGCCTTTAAATATATGTGCAGAAGTGTATTTATCTTTTAATTAGAGTTGATTAATGTGATTAAACCACAAGAATCTTGTTTTACCATCTTACCATTCATCGCGGAAATACTATGTCTTACAATCTATGGTTGTTTATCTTCTCTGTAAACTCGTAGTCATGTTAACGGATATCCGGTGAACAAAACACTCATTTCATCAACCACCTAGTTGTTGCCATATTGCGTTGAAAAGAGCTGCGCTTAACGAAGAACTGCGTCTAAAATGGGGCTATAAATTTTATTTTGAATTAGAATTTCTTTAAACTCCAGATAAATTTTCAGTACATTGGTAAAAAAAATGTGTAATAGAACATTTTTAGTAACGGTCTGTTTCACAGTAATATCGGACGGTTAACCTTATCAAAAACTACCCTTCTTTTCTCTGCCTTTCATTAGTCAGCAGTGTTTTCTATTTATTTATTTAATTCAATTGGTCCACAAAGGAACCGTTCAAAGCAAACGTTATGGAGCGTGCTGTGGTGCGAGCCACAAGTTTGGCTCGGAAAACTATGTTTTATTTTATGCTGTATGCATACTGCATGCAGACAATCCATTCACGTAATAGTATGCGATTGCTGCCGCCAATAGCCACCATCACAAACAGTTGAGTCACAATGACGCTGGCAACCTTATAACCTTCCTTCCCTCTGATTAGGCATCCGCTTTACACCAGACTTCCTTTTCAAAAGTACCTAAGTTTTGTGTAACGGTTTCGCAGCAGCAGTATTTTCTGACGACTGCGACTTAAAGATGTTTACGGGAAGACCGTACTCCTTTATAGAAGGCCGGCAACGCATCAGCCACTTCACTGATTCTTACTATCAGGTGTGCCCGTTTGCTCGTGTGTAGGCAACACACTTTTTAACTGTGGGAGAGCCACGCTTCGGCATGAATGGGCCGGCTCGACCGGAGTGATACCACTGCCTCACAGAAAACCGGCGTGAAGCAGCCCCAGTACTGTGTTTCGTCGAGTGAGTGAGGGTACCGCAGGCCCACCTGGGGGGAAGGGGATAAAAGGTTGGCGGCGCACTTGTAACTCCACTGGTGTCCATGGGCGGCGGCAATTGCTTACCATCAGGTGATCCGCCTGCTCGTCTGCCACGTATCACATAAAAAAAACAGTAGGTATAAAAAGGACATTGACAGATTAAGGAAACCAATAATGTGCACTAGACCAATTCACGTTATTATCGAGTCTGAATATGACAACAATGTCATTGACCTCTGATAAATTACTCTCATTTCTAAATAATGCACAAGGATCGAGACTAATAAGTCCAACTTCTAATGTTGTTCCTAAGAATCCGTGATCCCGTCCATAAAACGAAAAGTTCGCAGCCATCAGTTCGTGAGTTGAGCCAGCATCAAAAGCTGCCTTTTATAGCTACTCCACGTCCTCTCGATATTCTTTGTTATAAAACAGTAATAGAGCAATAAAACTTTAACGACGCAGGTCGCGGTTGTTCTGATATAGTTTCCTAAGGATTTCTTGAAACTCGATTTCTTGAAAGGAGATAATTTCTTTTGTTAGTTACTTTCGCTGGGTATGGAACTAAGCTTTGAAAACTAGGGGCTGTAGTAATCTTGGATGCTTGTGTTTTCTTTAAAGGTTTTTAAATTGGAAAGAAAATGAGCTGGTTCTGCGAAAAGAACCTGATTTTTGCTGTTGGTTTGCTTATTTGGAAAACAAGGGTTAGATAAAAGTAACATGAGAATAATTAGCAAAACATGCACAATATTTTATCTAAAGAATCTTGCTTGTTTTTCTATAAATTTACTAGCTAGAAAACTATTTTAGGTATTAAAAAAGGTGTTTTTAAAATTCGATCTAAAATACCATTGTGTTTTGCATCGATGCATTAGGCGAACCGCATTAGGCAGCGAGTGATCCGAACATATTATGATATCTCTTCATGTTAACAAAAAGGTGCATTTGTGATGATAATGAACTTTTTTAAAAACAAACTTTACCTAATAACCTTAAAACAGGTGCCTGTTGTACACGGTCTTTACCATAAAACTCTTGACCCGGTCGTAATTGAGTTGTGTATGGGCCATCAAGGGGCACGTTTAATTTAAAAGATAGCGATAAAGTGTCAGTCCCGCATAATAGGCTGACGCAACATCACAGTGTGCCGGAGGACAGCGAAGGTAATTGTGACTTGCAACTTAAGTGGAGACATAACCCACTTCTTGGTTCCCATGGTCCTTTCCGCCTTCTTGGCATACGGACCGAATCGTGGGAGACGCCATCGGTACTTAAGTGGAGAGTATGATCGATCTGTTATTAATCTGGTATCATCCAATCAGCCTTAATGGCAAATGACCGTAGACTTAAAGAGTATTCGAATGGAGACCATGCCAAGGGTACAATACGGAAAAGAAAATCACCAGTACAGTATTCCGACAATATCGATGATAAAAACATAAATAAATTCTCAAAGTCAACATCTCATACATTGACCTGACTTTGTATTAAGTAGCTAAAGTGCTTGTGTAACAGAGAACAGAGGAAACTCAATTAAAATATTACATAGAGGTACATAGTTTATTACAATCAGATACTGAACAAAATTCAAATGTTCAATTCACGTTTTTTTGTCCAGGGCACGGTCACTTCCTAATTCGTCATGGATAGATAGATATATAGATAGATAAATCATCATGACACTACTAAAACAGTCGTACTATTTTTGTATCTTTGTGTTTAGCACTTATGTTACTTAGTTAGTACGTAGTCAAGTAATGTATGAATGTATGAGATGTTGTGGTTGTAAGTTTTCACAAAAATTATGTAATAGTACCTATATGAATCAGAGAACTCTCAGCAAATCGGTAGCTGATAAAATTAGGACCCTGCACGTAGTTACCTCACTGCCATTCATTCCCCTGTGTTAATACCCACGACTGCACGTCCTGTCCCCCCGAGCGTGACCTACCCATCACACACTGGTAATAAAGTATTTTATAAGGAAAATTGCTTAAAATATATAACCACCCCTGTGATCTCGTTAGCTTTCAGTGAGCTTCCCTTCTTTTATTTATTTAGGCCTGAAAAAGGAAACTCGTTACTATTTTGTACGAAGTATTTTAAACGTAATAAGAAACGTGTTTTTATGTGATAGATGGCAGACGAGCAGGTAGATCACCTGGTGGTAATCAATTATGTGGTGGATACTTGCAAAAATCTTTATGTGTTAAAACTGCTGTTTGTTTTCCTAATAAATAAAATAAAATAAAACACCAGTAGAGCTACAAATGCGCTGCCAACCTTCAACCCCTTTTACCCCCAAGTATGCTTCTCCGGTTCCTTCACTTACTCAGCGAAAAACAGTACAGATGCTGCTATACGCTGGTTTTCTGTGTGGTGTGTTATCACTCCGGTCGAACCGGCCCATTCATGCCGAAGCATGGCTCGTTCTAAATAAACGTAAGGATATTCCGGCTAATAAACAAATGCTCTTAAGATAAAAAATAAGTTCTAATCTAACCTAACCTAGTTTTCAAAAAAAAAAATGTATACACCGTTTTTCATTTCCGGAAGTTTACGGTTCGGACTATATTTTTACGACATTTTATGAATTTGAAAAATCCCGAAGTGTATGCTCGATTTACGAGCAGAATCTAGAATTTCCCGTTAAGAACCACTTTCGAATACATAATAGAAAAGTAATCCAAACCACAATACTTAATCTATTTCGGATTACAAAACCGGCTTCTGAAATATAAAGAACAAGTTTAATATGATGTATTTAATTTCCCTGTCACTTAATGTTCCAATCATATTAAAGATCAACAAACAAATCAAAAACAGGTGTCTCTTTTATGTAAAACGCTCGATATCATAATTAAGTTGCATTTGGGACCGATTCGAGGGAATCGTTCAATTTGTGATATTTCTTTAAGCATCGATTCCGCATAATATCTTACACAACATGCTCATCTAATAGTGATGTGAGATTTTTAGGCAACTGATACTTGACTACTGGCACTTGATAGTGATCATCATTTCAGCCAATAGATGTGCACTGTGCAACCCACATCCAAGGAATTCAGCTAGATCCGACTTTCTGTTCAATTTATTGTGTCATATTTAAGAATAGATACTCGTATCAATGATTTGTGAACGTTTTGCTGAGTATTGAACGGCCCTTTCAACCATGATTTATAAAGCAAAATTATACAACTATACTACATACCTATAAGGTCTTCTGGATTAGATCGTTAAGACAACGATATGATGAGTTCTTGGTTTATGCATTTTTTTTTCATTCTATCGATTTTCAAACTCTATCAGCAATGACGACATTGTAAACAATATCGAATTCCTTTATAATCGATATTCCACATCTCTACAATCTAATCGCAACCTTCTCTTTCTTGCAAATCGGTCGACAATTCTCTACTCATTTCGAATGTAAATTGGCAATTTAGGGAACATGACGATTTTCCGTATAACTGGTGTTATGGATAATTTATTCAACTGATCAATATTCAATAGATGGGAAATCAGCCGCGTATTCTGGCCTGATAAGTTCGGAGTCATTAGTATTGGTAATTATGTTGGTTTCGATAGGAATATTATGAGGGGAGTTTTTGAGTATGAAATACAAACTGTATCGGTAAACAGTTACATCTCTTTAACTACCTCTTCTACCAACCATTTGTACAATATTTGTTCTGCATCTTTTGGAATTTTGTCGATTTTTTTTGGACTTCCAATAGTCAATTTATCTATTAAGGCCAACTTGTAAAATCTGAACAACATAATTTTATTTAACTGAACTCTCGTTTTAACGTTGGCTCCACTCACGCATTTTCAAAGTCTGGAAGATAAATTGACTGTGGATCAAATAATAAACATAAAATGAACATTAGAAAATATAATTAATGATAAAACATTTTACATCTTGACGACCTATGCAATGGTTTGAGCGCCGGTTGGGACGTAAGGGTCGCAGGTTCGATTCCCGCACCAAGACAAATGTTTGTTGATGAAACAGATATGGGGTTCTTAGATCTCAGTTACATACCTTTGTGCAGTGAGCGATCCATTATCGATGATCACTAGCTCCGTGCGAGCTCCCAAACATATGCCACCCCATACCATAACGGACCCTCCACCTTATCCTACAGTTCCAGTGAAATTCGCTTAGTGATAACGTTCCCCTTGATGTCTCTACATTGTTTCCCTCCTATCGATGAAATTTACGCAGAAACGGCTCTCGTCACTAAACAAATCATGGATCCACTCATTTGTCCAATTTCGATGCTCCTGGGTGAACGCTAATCTTGCTACACGATGTGCTACCTCGAGTTTTGGGGCCTTTGCTGGTATGTAAGACTTCAAGCCAACTTCATTCAAACGTCTTCTTACTGTCCTTTCGCTTACATTGACATTACGGACTTCTTCTAAATGATTTCGGGTCTGAATTGCTGTTTGACGACGATTTCGTAATGTTTGCATGACCATGAAACGGTAATCTAAGGCGCTAGTTGCCCGATTTTTGCCCTGTCCTCGTCTGCGCACGTACGATCCAGTCTCCCTATAACGTCGGACGATGCCATGAATCACCGATGTCGATACACCCAATGCGCGACTGACTAAGCGATAGGTATGTCCTTGCTCGATCACTGTAACAGCCCTAGCCACAAAAGTTGCTGGTAAATCACTCATTTTGATTCAGAATAATGTGCACTATCAAACGTAAACAGTAAACTGACCCACAGTTCCCATACACAGCATCCACTAAAGTTCTTATCAGAATAAAGAAAAAACGTTAAATCAGCAAATTCTTAAACAACCATTATTCTTGTCAAAACACTTAAAATAAAAAGAAGGGTGCACTTAAAACAATCTGTTTTAAAGTTAATATCACTTAAACAAAAACTACTTATCAAAATACTAGCAAATATTAGAAAAAATCGACCTTTTTTTTGCGTTCCCCTAATTGTGCCGGTGTGTGTATTTCGGATTACAAAACCGGCTTCTGAAATATAAAGAACAAGTTTAATATGATGTATTTAATTTCCCTGTCACTTAAAGTTCCAATCATATTAAAGATCAACAAAAAAATCAAAAACAGGTGTCTCTTTTATGTAAAACGCTCGATATCATAATTAAGTTGCATTTTAAACCGATTCGAGAGAATCGTTCAATTTGTGATATTTCTTTAAGCATCGATTCCGTATAAAATCTTACACAACAAGCTCATCTAATAAATAGTGATGTGAGATTTTTAGGCAACTGATACTTGATACTGGCACTTGAGAGTGATCATCATTTCAGCCAATAGATGTGCACTGTGCAACCCACATCCAAGGAATTCAGCTAGATCCGACTTTTGGTTGAATTTATTGTGTCATACCTATTTAAGTATTATTATGTTTCAATGATTTTGAAGGTTTGGCTGAGTATTGAAGGGCATGCTTTTAACCATGATTATGATAAAGCAAAAATATACAACTATATATATAATGTCTTTTGGATATTTTTTGTTCTTTGCAAGGTCCTGGATGAGATCGTCAAGATAACGATATGAGGAGTTTTTGCTTTATGCATTTTTTTTTTCATTCTATCGATTTTCAAACTCTATCAGCAATGACGACATTGTAAACAATATCGAATTCCTTTACAATCGATATTCCACATCTCTACAATCTAATCGCAACCTTCTCTTTCTTGCAAATCGGTCGACAATTCTCTACTCATTTCGAATGTAAATTGGCAATTTAGGGAACATGACGATTTTCCGTATAACTGGTGTTATGGATAATTTATTCAACTGATCAATATTCAATAGATGGGAAATCAGCCGCGTATTCTGGCCTGATAAGTTCGGAGTCATTAGTATTGGTAATTATGTTGGTTTCGATAGGAATATTATGAGGGGAGTTTTTGAGTATGAAATACAAACTGTATCGGTAAACAGTTACATCTCTTTAACTACCTCTTCTACCAACCATTAAGTACAATATTGGTTCTGCATATTTTGGAATTTTGTCAATTTTTTTTTGGACTTCCAATAGTCAATTTATTTATTAAGGCCAAAAAATTTAAACAACATAATTTTAGTTAACTAAACTCTCGTTTTAACGTTGGCTCCACTCGCGCATTTTCAAAGTCTGGAAGATAGATTGACTGTGGATAAAATAATAAACATAAAATAAAATTATAAAATATAGGTAATACAATGATAAAATATCTCATAAACTTGATATGTAAGGGCTATGTTAATAAACCCTAAATTTAATTATTTTTCCCTTCTTATCAGGGATATGTATATAGCTATAAGAATCCATCTTTGAAAGTAGGTATCACTGTGTATATTGTGCAATATTAAAAAAATAAACGACGACCCGTTTAGCGCAATGTTTTGAGCGCCGGTTGAGACGTAAGGGATCGCGGGTTCGATTCCCGCACCAAGACAAATGTTTGTTGATGAAACAGATATTTGTGTTGGGTCTGGGTGTTTGTAGTACCTTCGTTGTTTCTGATTTCCATAGCACAAGAGAAAACCTTAGTTTGGGGCCAGGACAATGTATGTGATGTTGTCTCAATTTAATTAATTTATTGAAATATAGGTATGTTTAATTAATCCACTTTTTTATCTCTATTCTGATCTTTAATCAACCAAAACAAACGGACTTAGTTTTAGCGAGTTCTGAAATCTTCTCATAAAGTCGTCTCAAAACTTGGCGCGTTAACGTGATTTCGACGCGTACATTATCTTTCGAGATTGTAAACTTTCTTGCTGCATAAATGATGTAATTATTTAGAGTTTGCGATGTTTGTAGTGCTTAGTCGAAACTCGAAAACGTGGAAAACTCGTAGGTATGTTGGTAGAACGAAAATGTTATTAGCATGTGTCTTTTAGGTACCTACGAACCTATACGTTTATATAAGTACTAGTGGCCCGCCCTCACTCCGGGACCGTAATTCAGAAATGAACCAATAGATGGCGCTGTGTCTAAAAAGCCGAAGTCGTGTTTTCGGTTTACGTATAAGCCTTGTCGTTAACTATAGAAGTAATCTTTTTATAAATAGTATAGATAGAAGATGTACCCGAACTCTAAGTTGATTAACTTCAATCACAAACGGTGCTAAATTTTATTTTCTAAAATAGCTTAGTGAAATAATTCAAATCGAAATCAAAAGTAAGTTGATCAATTTGAATAAATAAATAGGAATTATTTCTCATAACATCTCATGCATTTACCTGACTCTGCAGTAAGTAGCTTAAGCACTTGTGTTACAGTTATCAGACAAAAGAGGTATCACAAATACAATACTTAAATACATAAATATAAGTATAACACCCAGACAGATTTCCTAGGAAGTTAATGAACTTTTGGTAAATAACAAATTGCAATTAACAACTTAATACGGTGTTAACTTTATTTTTTGGAGGTTTCGTTAGGTTTTTCTAATAAAACAGCGTGGCAGGTGACGTGGGGTCAACAAAGTTGGTTAGAAACAAAAATACATTAGTTATCAAATCTATAACTAATTTTCATGTGTTGAAATTCTATAATTAATAGGATACCGTGTGAATTATGTTAAAATTTGAATTTATAACGGCCTAAATCTGCCTAAATTAGTTCGAGATTATTAGCGATTAGTCCAAATGCATACATATTAGTTTTGATTATATAATTATGAATAATTAAGTTATAATTTTGATAGGTTTGTTTGGAGATTAGCGGAGAGCTTAAAATCGAGTTATAAATCAATTTAACGTATATAAGTCCTCAAAATAAAAAATATTCTTGAGTTTTTGTTTATATCTGTCTAGGCATAAATCCATAATTCACACAATAGCTCATACATTGACATGACTCCGTACTAAGTAGCTTAAGTACTTGTGTAACACATAGTAATAACATACAACAGAGGAATCACACAATTAAAATACTTAAATAAATATATCAAACCCAGGCACTGAACAAAGTTCTTCACTACGCTTTCCGAGTCGCGTTGTAGGTATATTGTAATAACTTTTTAAACCATCTCAAACTAAACCTATGTCAAATAGGTTTTTTTTCTATGACATACATCAATGTTGAAATGTTTTTTGTATAACTGACACACATACAAAAGATTTTGTCATGTGGTCACAAGTTGTTTTGGGACTGACAATTATTTATAATACAAGTGCTTATAATACAAACAGAAGTCAGTGTGTCAAGGTAGGCTCAATTAAGCGCTTTGTATTTTTTTGCTGTTCATTGTTAAACGACTCTAACCACTTCTTAATAATGTACCTTTAGCAAAATGTTAAATTAATCTTTGGAAAAAATAGGTAGTGGTGGACTTAGGGGCGTCGGGTCGCGTCGCTAACATGATCAACATTCAAAACAGAGTTGTTGTGCAAACCAGCCATTTTTTTCCATAAATACCGGAGGCCCGATTTGAGGATAGGGGGTTAAGATTGGCAGCGCCATTATGTGTATTGGCGGCGGCAATCGATTACCATCAAGAGATCAGTCTGGTCGTCAACCACCTATCATATAAAAAAAGATAATTCTATCGTAATTTTCTGTACTCATCATATTTCAAAATTTTCATATTACTTTTACTAAAATTAAATCAGTTTTTCATTGAACGCCTGCAGCAACAAATATAATCAAATATTATTGAACTCCACGCTTTCAATTCAAATCTCTAATATCCATTTCAGATCTAAACAAGAAAAAATTAAAACAACGAATTAATATTTATGCGAGAAGTAACCCAATCTATTCGACCGTACGACAAAGAGAGAAATCTGAATGTCGGTTTTCTTATTAAGTTTTCATGTTTTCTTATAAATAATAGAGAGCGAAGTCCCTGCGTAATGGTGAACCCTGGTGCTGTACGAATTTGAATAACAAAAACTAGTGGAAATCTTGATTGATTGCATAAATAATGCATATGGGAGATTGTCGTGTCAATAAAGCTGAGGTTACACCGTTTTGATCGTGGTTTTGGCATGTTTTTTATGTGATAGCTGGAGACGCCCCGTTGTTCTAGTGGTTTAAGTAGTCCCGGGTCGAGCAAAAAATATGTTTCGAACATAGCTCAGTAGCGCTACCATGAGTTGACATCGAAAACTGACATAACGTAAACTATTGCTCTGTCTCTTTCAAATGCGACACAATCACAATGAAAGAGATAAAGCGATAGTTTTCGATAGCGAGGATAGTATTTCAAACTCATGGTAGTGCCACGGGTTTGTGATCAGCAATCCGCATTAGGCAAGCATAGTTATTAAACCTAAGCCTAATCCTATGATGGAGGCCCTTGCCCTGCAGTGGGACAGTATATATACGCTTCATACTTTATTTTTAGGTGGCATACGAGCAGACGGATCACCTGTTAGACACCGCTGCCCAAAGACACATGCAACTTCAGTAGAGTTACAAGTGCCCTGCCAACCCCCTTTCCCCTAATTAGGCCTCCGGTACCCTCACTCACTTGATGAAAAACAGCGCAGGCCCCCAGGACCCGACAAGGACAGCATTATAAATCGGACTGTATACCCGCGGCTTTATGTTGGATATGGAATTTGGTTTTCGATGGTGTATAAAAAAGGCCCAATTGTGCGCGTTTTTCAGCTTACTCACTTATGTATGCTTCCGAAGTTTACAAGAGGGTAATTGGAATTGAGATTTAATTTATAATACGTCAATATTTAAAGTTCGGAGCCATTTTTCACTTTTCACGCCATTTGTTTGGCTGTAAGAGAAAACATCATCATCAGCCGCTCAAATAGGTGATTAGTTTGTTTTTTTGTGCCTGTCAACCTCATATTTAGATCTCACGGCTGCTTACCATCGGGTGGAGTGTGGTCATCTTGATTGTCCTCAAAATAAAAAAAATATGTTGATTTTGGAAATACTTAGAACATAAAACCTCTAGTCTCCATCTGTCGCGTCTGTTGTAATTGCAATGTAGACTCTACTTGTGCTTACCAACAGGCTTAGGTGAACCAATTATACTGTGCCAGTATAAAACATAGAAAGAGAAAAACCTCTAAACAAAAGGATTCAATTCTATGGTTATGAAAGAGAAAATTGAGTCAATAGTGAATTACTGGGACGTGGGAAAGGATATACAAACTGCTTCAACGCCAGACGACTAGAATGATTAAGCCTAGGGATAATGTATCTTCATAAATCCTTCATTAATCCTAACCTTCTATTCTACTAGGTGTAGTAAAGATAAAAGCCAGACACCGAGTGATCGGGAAAAGCTTCGCCTAAATTAACTACCCTGGGAATGGAACCTGTAATGGATGTTGTAGGCCCTCCTGGCTAAAATAATTTCGTAACCAACTGCTCAATTTCGTAACTTAATAAAATAGAGTACCCATTTCTCTGGTATATTGGGACATTTTCATACCAAACCCATTTTGAAGACTACTCAACGTTCAACGTCACTTTGTGTCTTTAGACGCAGAATAAAAAGGATAAGTGCGAGTCTGGTAGCATGCTAAGGATTTTTTAGCATTCTTATTCTTCACATTGACTCACTTAAGCCCAATAGTACCTAAGCAAAAAGAGAACCAACTTTCTCATTACAATGGACGCAATGGCGCGGCATCACATCCGTTGGCACTGCCATACTGGCTCGCGAGATGCTTCTTCACGCTTCGTTCAAAGAAGTTCATAATATGGGACGGAAGAAACAGATGCCAAGATTTACTTATACTAGGGTAGAGATATTAGCTGCAATTTCCGCAGGTCTAAGATGGCATGGTGATGGTACGCTGTCACTGCTTTATTATGCACCATAAAGCAGTGACAGCGTTTTCAAATATTATACGAAACACTAGCGCGATTCATTTGAAGCCCAGCGCCATCTATTGGTACTATGTGAAACCAATTTTCCGAAACGAAGTAAAGGCGAGCCACTAGTATGAATTTAAGCCAATAAAGGATGGTGGCGTACTTGTGACTCCTCTGGTGTTGTTGGGTGTCCCATTGTCCATGTGACTTGCAATCAAATGATTCGTCTGCCTCCTACCTCCTCTAGATATAATAATATAATATAAGTTCTGCCACCTTTACTTACATATATTATATCATGCTCCTAATCTTTATCCTCGCTTTCCAACCAACAAAGTTTTGAAAGACTCACAAAAAGTGGTCCCATAAGGCACTTCATTATTTTCAGAGAACCCTAAAAAAATATGGAAGGTCCCGATTTTGCAAATTTATGAAACCTCATAAGGTCCTCCACTCAGAACAAAGGCATTGCAAAGTTACGTCATATTTTCTTCCAGTAAGCTCCACTCTCGAGTTTTTTCTTCATTTAAATTCTCAATTGCCATTTTCTTCTCGAGGAATTCCTTTCTCCGGCATATTTAAGTTTTCATAACTAAACTGAGGTCTGCGAAACGTCTTTTCTAACGCTTGTGCAAGTGCGAGATTACTTTAACAAACTTGTTTTTTATGTTGAAGCTGTTGCGAGAATTTCACTTTATGTAATAAAAAAATCTTTGACTTTGTTTATGTTCGCTGCGGGAGATCGCCCTGTCCGCGTTGGTCTAGTGGTTTAACGCTCAGACAGCAGTTACAACAAAATATCAATGTTTTTTTTGCCTTTTTAAAAGGTTTTGGGACTTAAGACGTTAAGTACCGGGCTGTGATCTCTATTCGCGGGTCGAGCAAAAGTATGTTTGGATTTTTTTGCGAACATAACGCGGATTGGTGATCACAAAGCCGAGCTATTCGAAAAAAAAAAACTAAATATGCTCGACCCGCTACACCCTCAGCCACATCATCACTTACCACCAGGTGAGACCGCGGCCAAATTTATTTACACAAAAAAACAAAAACCTGGGTTTACGATGTAATATCAGACTTCAAACTCCGTTTTACCGTAGCTATCAAACGTAAACATTACATAAGTCGGTTAAACGTAATGCACACATCTTTAAACCAATTAATACTACTACCACTTAAGATCAAACCGCTGCTTATTCTAAACACAGCTTTATTAATATTTGAAGTAAACTTACCTTCCTTTGATCTTAGAAACAGCTGGTAGATTTCAAATCGTTTTTACAAACAGTTTTTTTTCCTTTGATATCTTCATTTGCCATTACGAAAAAGTATCACCTTCTTGACAGAGTCAGAGAAACGTTTTTGAAGATAAAATGTATTCTTGTTGTTTTCACTTTCATGTGTTAAACATTAAAATCGTAAATAAGGCAGATAGATAGATAGATATTCTGCACAGAAATAGAATACATGAGTGAAACAACAACAATAAACAGTACAATAAGCCAGGTGTTCCCAAAATTCATAGAAGGACATTTTATAAAAAATATCTGCTAGAAAATCAATGGAACAGCTAATGTTGACATAAAAAAATATTTTGCCGGGAAAGTCATAAGCGTTTGTTTGAAAAAATAAACTTTATCCGACAGAAAACCGGCGTGAAGCAGCTCCTGTGCTGTGTTTCGCCGAGTAAGTGAGGGTACCGGAGGCCCATCGGGGGGGAAGGGGATAAAAGGTTAGCAGCACACTTGTGATTCCACTGGTGTTGCATGTGTCCATGGGCGGCGGCAATTGCTTACCATCAGGTGATCCGCTTGCTCGTCTGCTACCTATAACATAAAAAAAACAATATAAAATGAATGCACGGGAAAACAAAAAACTAACAAAAGAAAAATTAAACAAAATAGGCCCATATGGCAATGTCCCCAAAATGCTGGCACCATTATCTCGTTGGATGGCGATGAAAATTCGCTGGATGGAGTAGCTGCCAGACTTTGGGTCTCCCGTGACTTCTAATAAAATAAATTACAAAGACATGACTTGTCGCGATAATTTTTCTTTCTTTGTTAAATATTAATAAATACTCATTAATTATATTAAGTTCATGCTTATTTACAACTTGCAACTGGCGTATTAGCATTTTATCTTTACTTTGCCCCGACTTCAATTCATAGACTGGGAACTTTCAGCTTTAATGAACTAAAGTCGAACGCAAACTATGAGTAACTACAAGACAACCTGCTCCACTATCGACCTTCTTATCTTGGCAACAATTTTCTTACAAGCCTTTACAATATTCTGATAAAGAATTTGTTAGACTTAAATCTACTTTCTTTATAATAAGGCTGTATCTTCTTTTTATGGAGAGAGTTTTATCAAGTAAAAATGTTTGGTAATGAGGGTAATCAATAGCTTAATTACAGACACTCTAATTAGCGTTCTATTGCTTTACAGATTCTCCTAAGACTAACTCTTAATGATTTTTTTAAGAGTCTATAAAGCGCAAAGTATGTTATCCTTGTAAATTATTTCGATAAAGGTACAAAATCATATTAAGACCTATACGATTCAATTAAACAAACTCATACTACAAGGATTCCTAGGGTGGGTCTCAGTTCTCCTGTATTGTTGTAAAGTTATTACTTTAGTTTAATTATTCACCTTTCCAAATAGTTTTAACCTACCATACGTCTCACAGAACCCGATGAATTAATAATCATCAATATTTTTCCGTTTAAGTCTAGTTTGACTTTGTTTATTCCTGTATCTTTTCTATACGCCACTCCGTACCTTCTAGCATCTCGGAAAGTGAAAACGTGAACGCGTTTGACTCAGTATGATTGTAAAAAAGTTAATGAAGATAAACATTTGAATTTGAACATTTGTGTTAAGTAGCTTAAGTACCTACTGTCTCGGATATTATACTACAGAAATAAGGTACTAATACAAACTTAAATGCATTACATCCAGATACTAAAATAATAAGCTCAAGAGTTTATTACATGAATGCTTTTCCTGAACGTTAATCGTCCTTACGAACTTTGGTAGAACGATCCCTACTAAATGCGTCATCGGACAATGCCAGTCAGATTGAATTGAATTATTTTTCTCTTAATGGATCACTTTAATTTACAAAATCTCTAAAGTACACTGAAAACCACTAATTCAACAAGCGTTCTGAAACAATTCAAAATTCAATTTATGCTATAACTGGCCAATAAAATTAAATGCTCATTACCGTATGCCAAACCCAGCGTCGCCAACATTTTTAACACAATTTTAACTTGTTTCCCCAACTGAAAAATCGCTACCATTGAGGACGTTTGGAGCACGATCAAGAACAATAGGCGGTCAGAAACAAAGCCCCCCCCCACTACAATAAAGAGGGATCCTTGCCTCCTTACCTTTTTTATTGTTACCTAACCTTTTTCCGTTCATCCACTCCCATTTAATAACCTTTTTTTGCAATGTAGCACGTAAAACAGGATTTTACAACTCGCCGCGTGGCGTTTCGGGCGAGATGTTGCTTTGATGGCATTGTTTAGCGTTTACAAGGTGGACTGTACTGTCTATTGCTTGGGTCAAGGTTTTTTAGGGTTCCGATATATGGACAGAAAATTAAACTAGGAATATACTAATATATTGATTTCCATGATGGAGGCCGTTGCCCTGCAGTGGAAGAGTACCTAAATAGGCAGATACTTTACTTTTTTTTACTAATACGTACAAACTTTGGTCTAATAAAAATTCGAATTAAGGCGACGTTGTTTTTTGTGATCCGTGATTTTTTAAGTCTGCGTTAGATCGAGTTACTCACCGCAGTGCGAAAATAGTTCTTAGATGTGGCTGTCCTTATGTCTAAGATACAAGTATTATTTTATTTTTTAAAAGGTCCAACAAGCAGCACCGAAATCTATAGAACCATTTAACTTCTGAAACATCGACCTAATTTCTGTGTTAAGAGCTTAACATATCTAATTGTATCAAGGATATCAGACAACAAAGGAATTATTACACCTAGACACTGAACAATCACAAGTGTTCAGTATATAAATGTTTGTCCAAAAAAGCAACGCGAAAATTGTTAGGTATACCATAGCATACGAAAAGCCTCTACAAAGTTCGCCTTTTTATCAAACCTCAACTCCTGCCAGTTATATTGCACAAATCGTCACCACTTGTCGTCAATCGTCAATACTGTCCTTATTATCATATTTTAGTAGTTATTTCATGTATACGGAACTATGGTGTACGATTTTGATTCGCACTTGACAACTTTTTCTGTCATAGTTATTATTATACCCAAAGGAGCAAAGGGCTTTCACGAAATTGCGGGACATAACGTCTATAGTGATCTTACTTTAGTCTAGGATTTTCGATATTTTGTCTTTTACTGTTGACTCTAAAAGGGCATAGAATTTTTTTGTTTACATGTCTGTGGATCCACGCTTTGGGATGACCAGGATAGCTCAACTAGAGTGATTCTTGGTATTACAGAAAACAGCATAAAGGCTACGATTTAGGGACCTTCAGAGCCATGCAACACGATGCGGTGCGGCGCCTGACCGGTGCCGCTCCGGTTTCCTACATTATAAAAAAATATGGTATGGCACACGGCGCCGTCTGATGCACTCCGGCGCTGCACCGCACGCGCATCGGGATCGAGACGAGGCGGGGAAGGGTGGAAGTATTGCGGCGCCGGAGTGGTAGTGGTGCTATACGGTACCGCAAAACGTTGCGGCGCCGTGCTGCATCGTGTGGCATGGCTCTTAAGAGAAGAGCGTTCTCCTGTCTAGAAAGAAAAGAAGGCGATAAAATAGTCTTATGCCGCGGTCGGCCGATACTCACATTGCGCCACTGAAATTAAGTTTTATTATTATTATTATGTGATAGGTAGCAGACGAGCAGGCGGATCACCTGATGGTAAGCAATTGCCGCCGCCCATGAACACGTGTAACAAGTGCGCTGCTAACCTTTTATCCCCTTCCCCCCGATCGGCCTCCAGTACCCTCACTCACTCGGCGAAACACAGCACAGGAGCTGCTTCACGCCGGTTTTCTGTGGGGCAGTGGTATCAATCCGGTCGAGCCGGCCCATTCATGCCGAAGCATGGCTCTCCCACAATTTATTTTTCAAATTACGCAGAGTAATATTAATTTATGGAAACGAATGGTTTAATTAAGGAAATAGTTTTTAAAGCCTTTGTCTTCTTCTTATTTGGTTAGCTGTGTTGAAATGGTTTGTATGGCTTTGGACTTAGAATCTAGCTACAACATAAAAACTGTTCGGTTAGAAAGGCTGATACATGTATAGGTAAAACGATTTTTTACAGACATAATAATTTTAAATGTACAAACATGTAAATTCCCCCTAATATTTAAAAACTAAGTAGCTTTGGTACTAAGTTCCAGTAAATTTATTAGGTATCTAATGAAGTTGCCCAAATGGTAAAAACTTACTTTAATGAAATTTCAGGAGCACATTTAAAGCGATAGCTTTAGTGAACTAACTACTCGTACATTTTTAGCGTGGAGTTAAAATAAAGAGCTGCTCATTTTAAGTCTTTTTAGGAAAGTAGAACCTATTTTCGTTTTGGGACTTTTAATTCTAGTACTCTTTGTCAGTTCCAACAAAAATGCAGTGATCCGCGTTTCTCACTGAACTTTTTACCGAATTATTTAGTTCTATGTGTGTTTGTGCGAGTGTGTGTGTTTATATAAGAACAGCCACCCATCAAAGTACACAAAACTGTCAAATTTCTTCAATCGTATCTCATCTTACTGTCAAACACATAAGGTTTATTTATCAGTTGAGGAATTTTGACAGTTTGTGGTAACCTGATTTGTGGCTGACTGTATGTGTGTATATAGGCAGCAGGAATTTTGATTGTTTATATTTTTGGGCAGTAAAATTGTATGAATGAATCTTTTTCCTTCCTTATTTTCTTGTTCTAACTCGCTAAAAGGCTTCATTCATTCAGCATTAACACGACTAAAATGACGGGGTATATTTTTATTTTATTTGTGTAATATGATTTATACGTTTCCCGTCGAAGCCGAAAAACATCAAAGTCACCAATACCCCGGGACCTTTAAAAAACTCTCTCAGTATTTCACGAGCCAACGTAATACTGTGTTATGGGCTCCTCAAAAAAAGATGCTCGAAGAAAGGTCCTCTGAGCAGTCAAACAGAAAGGATTTGCCGGATAAACCCGTTTATTACAGACGGTCCAGCTCTCAGAGAATGATCGGAATCTATACAGGTCTAGTAATCCTGTAAAGAAAGGTATTTGGAAAATTTTCTACATACGAGTGAAAGATTCAAGTATGCATCTTAGAAAGGAATTTTTGATTCGTGGGTCACCTTTCGGTATAAATAAGCTGGCTTGATCGGAGTGATAATACGGCCTCGCCAAAAACTGGAGTGAAGCAGCACCTACGCTGTGTTTCGCCGAGTGAGTGATGATACAAGACGGAGGCAGTCTTTAAACGGGCAGTCTTTAAATTGATATCAGAACCTAAAGATTATCGATTATCGTAGATAGAAGAAAATTTTATGTGTATAAATTACATACTTTAGAAGGCCTCTTCTTAAAATTGTCAATTTGACAAATCGTTAACTTAGCATGTGCCGTGGCAATAGGTACCAACACGGTCCCTGGCAAAATGTAGGTATTGAACCAAAATTGGTAGTGACCCTGCCTCATACGCCAAAGGTCGTAAGTTCGATCCCCACCCTGGACAAACATTCGTGTGATGAACACTTGTGTTTGTTCAGTGTCTGGGTGTTATACATGTATTAAGGTTATTATTTGTGATCCTCTGTTGTCTGATACCTGTTAGTGTTTGAGCTACTTAGTACGGAGTCAGGTCAATGTATGAGCTGATGTTCTGTGAATTAAAAAAAAAGTGTTTGACATTACGGTGAAAATCGATGGAAGAAAGACAGTAATGTAAACTTTAATAGTGTGGCCGTCCGTACAAGTAAAAAGGCAATATCGATTGAATAAGACGCATCTCCGTGACGCTAACCTAAGTTGGTAGGATACAGAGCACTTCAGCCATTTCATTGAAATTCGAGTGCCACATAAAACGGCGCGTAAAGTTCCAGGGGCTCTATTTTTGATTCACTCGTCGCTAGTCGAGCGCACGTCTTTTACTGATTTTCGATCGACATACGAAATTCAGCATTTTCGACACCAAGCGCGCGATAGATTAAACGTCAAAATAGGTTTAAATGTCATGCGACTTAGAAGACGAATGTGACTTACGTCGCATGCGACAACAATACGTAGATACCCAGGGGCTCTATTTTTGATTCATTCATTCATTCAGATTCACATGTGACGTATGTCACATTCGTCTTCCAAGTCGTATAGAGTACATTTTCCGTATTTTTGAATCATTCGCCTGGATTGTTCGAAATACGAAAAAAAATCAATAACCTCTATGTAATGACATTGACAAACAACGTTTATTTTGACGTTTAATCTATCGCTCTTCTAATCTTACTATCATTCGCCTAGCAACAAGTGGGTGATGTCGCTCGATGCGGACGAGTGATTCAAAAATGCTGAATTTCGTATGTCGAACGAAAATCAGTAGAAATCGTGTACTCGCCTGCGGGCGAATGAATCAAAAATAGAGCTCCAGTACTAATGCACGGGTAGCATCCTCGACCGAAGCAAAGGAGACGTGGACGGGTTTAGTACTTTAGTACCAACGTTTTTACGGCCTCCCGAATTATTCCCTCTTTAGTGGGTGTTAGAGTTTTAACGTTTTGGAGCTGATTTACGAATACGGTTTTATTTACTCTCACGATTGGCTGTCTCTTTTGGATGTTTTATAGATGAGGTGATTGAGAAGTGAATGTTAAACCGACTAACAAGAGTTTCGTTGGTTATAAAAATAATATTTCGTGTACAATAAACCTTTGTACGCACACACAACGTGTCACGTCACCCTTTTTTGACTTTCGACCATCCTTATGTCTAAGACATAAGTGCTATTTTTGCACTCTCCGTATGCATCTTTATTATTATAAAAAAAACATAATTATTACAAAAATATATTTATGGAGAACTAATACCCCACTCAGAGTCATTCACTAACTCTATTGTCACTTAAGAAAATAAAATGTTGACAGTTTAGGGTTAACTCAATTATTAATAAAATCCAGTTTAATCTCGTTACATCGGTCAATCTTACTTTGAACAACGTATCTTTTTAATCACTCGTTATTGGCAGAGTTAATTATGTGCCTGCTGTAGCACGATAGCAGGCATAAAAAAACATAATTAAGTTAAAGAAGCTTGTGTTTGTTCAGTGTCTAGGTGTAACATTGTATTTAAGTATTATATTTGTGTTTCCTCTGTTGTCTGATATCTGTAACACAAGTGCTTAAGCTACTTAGTACGGAGTCAGGACAATGTATTAGATGTTGTGTTTTTAGAATTAAGATACAGAACATTAAGGTTTAACGACATCTCTGAGTGCGGCATTGAGTTCAAATAACTCTCCATAAATCTACTTTCCGTAAACGTGACCGATCTTCCAACGCGAGCACTCTAATCCTAACCCTATTTAATTCAAACGAATCCGTTTTTAAATTAGAATCGATTCAACTCCCCAAATAACACGAATTTCAATTGTGTTACATCGCTATCGTTGATTTATTCGAGAGCAGCCGAAAACATTTAGTATTCCTGCGACCCAAAGGTAAATGTAATTCTCTGCTGACAACCGCCCCTTCTCGATTGAGATTAAAAAACTTTGCCAGAGCCTGTGGCGAGGAAAAAAATATTAATGAAATTTCCAGAAAGCCACCGATGACCGAAAAGAAGGAAGTTCATCAAAGTATTCCTCTGTTGCGGATAGGCAATTAAGAAATTCAATTTTCACTAAGTTCTATCTGGCGAGTTGATTAATCCCGACTTCAAAGGGAACCAGGTTTTGTTTTTGCTTTGTCATCGTGTGAGTGATTTATATAGGATGGGTTCTGTCTGACGTAGTAGTAGTGACGTCCGATGGAGAGTAACATTTGCGCGCGTAGAACTATCGATAATAGATGATACGCCATAGATTTTGGATTCAATTGCTACTCTGTACAAACTATCATGCGTTGAAACAATGAAACATATTTTAAATTGGTAATACTCAGTTTAACTCTCTATCAATATTAAACAATATCAGAGCGTGCAAATCTATTTCAGAGAATTAACAGTTCTAATTTCAGACGTCACCTAGGGATGTGTGTGATGTCCTAGGCGATTTTGTCCGGCTAATACAATGTATTTTAGTATTATTCGTATTTTGTCTGTTGTGTGATATTCGTAACACAAGTTCCTAAGCTACTTATACGGCTTAGGTCAATGTATGAGATATAACATGAATTTAATTGACTTAATTGGATTGATCAGCGATCGTTAGTTAAGGGATTGCTATATTTGGTTGGATTGCAAGTAGGGACCCTGTGAAAAGATCTAATTCACTTTAGTACCTTCTGATAATTGCTTACTTGATACTAATTCTTACCAATCAAATAGTCTTAAAAACTATTTTATTTGCAACCAGGCAGCATCAAACATAGCACCTTTTACGCGTCAAAAATTGCAATAAGATAGATAAAACTTTTGGTAAAAAAAAAGGAAACAAACATCGATATCGGGTGCATCGACAGCTTACAGCATTTCCTGCTGGTATTTTATCAGATTTGCCTCGAATCGGCGAGTTTTTGCCAGCAAAGGATGTACATATTCCTTCCTTTTTTAGGCCTACTTCTCCAGTTCCGTTTAGTTCAGGGGTTCCAACCTTTATATTACGGCGCGCGCGCGGTTTTATTATTTATAGTACTTAATGTTTTTTTTATATTTTAACTAGCTAGAACCTAGAACGCTGTGATGAAAAAGCAAAAAGATGACTATTGGTCAAAAACTAAAATAAACATTTTTATTAATATTTTTTTCATTACAGATAGTAATTACAATGAAAAAATTTGCAACCCTTTCAGGAGAACTAGACCAATTAAATACGGCTGAACGTGCTTTTCGAGCCATGGGGGTACTAGACCGTCACTTTATCATTTATTTTAATCTTGCCTCGGTCGATTAAGACGTAGTCAACTGTTAAACATTGAGATTTCGAGGCAGCCATTGAACTTTTCATAAACTTCTTTCATTAAACCTGCATAATAAGTAGAAAATGTGAATTTCCTCCGCGAAACAACATGGTTGCGAACCCCTGGCTCAGGAGATAAATGTTTGAATCATAGCCGGTGCTTGATTGTGCTCAGTTTGATTTTCTCTTTATTTACTATTTGTTTGCCATTTTGTTCCTTTTTCATACTATCTTTCACATGTGACTTCATTCACGAGGGAGATACTGTTCGCAGTATTTTGACCATTCTTTTCATATCAAGTTTTAACGGACAGATTTGCGGCAAACCTAGCGTACACAGGTTGGAAACTCAGTTTCGTTTTTGCAGAAATAAACTGTCCTATTTATAGAGGCTAGGACTAAGCTGAACCAAACTATCCGGCTAATAACTTTCTTCCCTTTTAAAAGTGAGAAATTGTACCCGATCCAACCCATAACAAAAGACCATACTAGGCCAGCAGAACACATAATACCAACAATGTGTATATGTAAACATTTACATCCCTTTTATCGCGTTTGTACTTATCTAACCATTATTTAAACGACACTATTCTACGACTTTTGAAAATTTTATGAAAAATGTTTTAACTCCTCGTACAAAATTAATAAAGTCTCATGGCTGACTTTGTATAAAAAGTCGGCTAGCTGACGGATCACCTGATGGTAAGCGATTGCCGCCGCCCATAGACACTCGCAACACCAGTGGAGACACGTGCGCTGCCAACCTTTACCCCCTTTTCCTCCAATTGGGCCTCCAATAAGGGTGGTGGCAATAGCCTAAGTTGAATCAAATTCTGCTCATCTGTTTTTTATCATATGACAAAATAATTTATCTCATGTTTATTTATTTACGCGGCTGATTATTACCTAAGCTGTTTATAGATTTGCTAATCTCATTTTCTCTTAATTACTTCAAAGGTTTCTTATTATCGTTATTTGCGCTTATCTCTACCATTTGAAATGTTCATAAATCATCTACCAACGAGCACCTATTAAAAAACTTCGCACCTGAGTTACCTTCGCATTTCACAAATCAGATAACTGCCGCCAATTTACCAGGTCACTTTGAGATAAATGGTGTAATCTCCTTTATCGCCCGGGAAAAAACTCGCAACGATAACAAAGAAAAAAGAATTTAAAAGGCAATAATTCACAAGGCTCCCCTTTCCCCGAACCCTTCTTGGGCCAGCCCAGGAACATTGGGAAGGCAAATAAATCATGCAGTTTCAATTATACCCTACTTATACATAGGCTGCGCACTTTGCGTAAGAATATGCTCTTTTTTGCTTATTTTTTTCGTGTTATTTTCGCGGGTTAAGTGTTAAAAAGTCCCTTGTTGTAAAGTCGTATTTGTTCTATCTACATTTGTTATGGTTATAAGTATGAGGTCTGTTTTGTATGAATCTTTTTCAAAGTCTTTGTATTGTCTAGCACCAAAATCAACTAAAGTTATTAGTTCGTAGTTTTCTTATTAGAATAATTAAAATAAAACAAATGACGATACCACTGACTCAAGATTCTTGGGGTATCACCAAATTCTCTTCCACTTTTGGTTTGCCTTTGTTGGCCAAAAAATTTGAACCTTATTGGTTAAATGACGTCTCTGGTTGTCGCAATAAGTGTTCATTTCTTTATCAATTATTTGTACACAGCTTATATTTTGGACGTTAATGACGTCACTAACCACCCCACATTACCCTTTAATAGCCTAGAACAAATAAAACAAAAATAATCCATCTAAATATTTTATTAGGCTGCAATCATAAAAATCACTTTATACTTTCACAGTATAAAATACACTCAGTAGCAAAACTAATAACGGTTTGATGACTTTCAGGTGACCTTGAAAGGTCACGTTCTGTTTTGGAAACCCTACCTGTAAGTTAAAGCAAGTTAATCACATAAATGTTTGTCCAGGGTAAGTACCTACCCGCGAACTTTGGCGTATGAGGCAGGGTCACTACCAAATGCGCCATCGAGCCAGTCGAATTGTTTAATGTTTGTGTTAGTAATCATTACCTATTGGGTCCGCACCTATGAAATTGGCGTTTTTTTTTGAAGTTGGATTTCCCAAACTAACATTTTTATAAACATATAAGTAACGTTTAATACTACTAATCCAAAATTAACCTGCACGTTTTGGATGGATTCTGAAATGTTAACATCGTCATCATCAGCCTGTTGCAGTCCACTGCTAGACATAGGCCTTTTCAAATGCTCGCCATTTTCGACATTGTTCGAACCCACGACCTTTGGCGTATGAGGCAGGGTCACCACCAAATGCCATCCGGCCATTAAGCTACTCTGGTTACACTGTGGTTATTTTAGATCCTTACCTTATGACGTCGTTAGTAGTAAAGAGCAAGCTTTTTTATAGCCCAAAACTACATTGATGACGTCACTGACCCCAGGCAATCCATTAAAAGGAAAAATGAAACAGAAATAAATACTCCATTAACGTATTTTACTAGACTATTATGATTCAAAACACCGAGTACTTTTAAAACCTAACCTTAGGTTTTCGTCGAATAATATTTTTTTACCCTTTATGATGGATCGCTTTCCGGAGTTTCAGGCTGAAAATGGTATTTGTCTAAATGTACATATTTTAGGCTAAACAGGGAAAATTCACATCAAAACCTCGTTAGGTCAATTTCGTACTAAAATACGAGTAAGCTATGTTGGAATTATATTCCAGTTTTCAGTGACTAGGTAAACACTTACTAATTGGGGTTTAACTAAATATTATACTTTTATAGGTATCTAAACGCTGAGATGGATTATGATTCTAAATCTATTTACTCATCATTAATCCGATTCAATGTACATATTATCGGTACGTAAAAAAAATGAATTAATTAATCCTTCGATCATAGAAAGATGGAAAGCCCTAGATAATATTATAGTCGTCGTCAATTAGGACTCTATTTGCAAAAGAGTTCTATTTGGCATTATCGGAATTTAAAACCAATCACTATGGATTAGGGTCGAAAATAAAATAAGAAAGTTACTACATTTTGTTTTCGACTTAGAGGGCATGTTCGAAATTTAAAATAATCTATAGTTAGTATTAAGTAGTATTGCCAATACTAAAGAAAGCGCTCTTGGAATTACTTTTTAAACATTTGTCAGTATCAAATTGTATGCCTAGAGATTTTATCTTATATCAAAATCAATAATGACTGAAGTACAAGGACGCGTTTTAGGCAATGACTAACAAATTCGGCCCTACTTTACCTAGAACAAGATCATTAATTAGTCATACATTAAAACATTCTACAAACATAGGTTCGGTATGTAGTATTATTACTTGGCGCGAACAAACACCAGCCAGAATATATTACCAATTAATTATGTATGACTGTTGAGTACTTTCTTTATGCAGATTTGCTACGAAAATATTTTATCGGTGTTTTGGAGTGAAGGGAACGAAATGGTTTCCTGGATATTTGTTCAGAAATAGAATGTTGGTATGGAAAATAGAATTCATTATATTACTTGTTTTATAGGTTCTGGTACCGTTTGAATGGCAAACAAGTTTATTGAGAGTCCCACAGTTTATAAGTAGACTAGATTTTATTTCTTTTTGTCTATGTAGGAATTCTGGGCATGTTCCCATAAAGTTCTTAAATGTTATCATTTTATGGCGGATCATAACGTGATCGGATTTAGGTGTGCAATTTTTTACGAAATCTTATAACATGGAAATTGGACATACCAATGACGCTTATAAATGGACTATTACAATAGCAGTTTTGATAAAAGGTGTTCCTTTTAATTACTATGTTGAACTCACTTAAGTAATTTATATATTTTTAAAATATCTAATAAGAAAAACATTAATTCCGAAATCACGAGAATGTTTGAGAGTGTGACCTAAATTGAGTAGAATTGAGAATAAATTCTTTAAATCTAAATTGTCCTATTTGTGCAAATAAGATACACAACTAATGCATAATTTTACATACAAATAACTTACTAATTTATAAAAAGTTACTCAACTTTTTAATACAGTTAAAATTGAATAACTAGGCAACTTTCCAAGAAGGTAATTTCCTATTCCAAACAAAAAGCGCATAAGCGATGATAGTTCATTATCAGCTGTTGGATTTACGAGTGTCCAAATGAGATGTGAACAGATGTAAACATATGCACGCATCCGGACCGAACCGGTTTCAACCGGTGCATAGTTGACGGGGTGACAAACTGATCAAATTTTGGGAGACAATCTCTAATGAGTGATAGATAGATACTTATTCATTTATTTATTGGATTATCAACATAAAAGACAATGACATTAAAAAATATATAATATCTTTATCGCGCAAAAGATTACAGATCTTATGCTATAATATAAATACAATCTCGGTGATCTAATCGCTAATAGCGATCTCTTCCAGATAACCTAGACCACGACTCACTTCGATCGTGAACTACTTTGTGGACTTGCAGCATTTTACACTGTCAAAAACATAGTAACACACTTATCCGAAAATTATCAGAATGTAACCCATATTCATATGGCGCTAATTTATTGCATATTATCAAGACAAGGATCCATTTGGCAATGTAAGAATTTGCATTGTGGCATTAGACAAAGGAACCAGACCGCTTGGATCATAGGTACGTAAAAGTACAAGGGTTATGGATTAAGCTTCATGAGATTAAAAGGGGGTTTCCTCAGTAAAACTAGGAGCATGACTGTGGTTGAATTGGTCTTGATAAAGTAAATGTGATACAACACCAACAGGAATTGGCGGGTTAGCACGCCGGCACGGTTTCTCCGAGTGCGTGAAGGCACCGAAGGAAGAAGGAAAAGGAAGAGGAGTCTAAAGATTGGCATTACAGTTGTGACTCCAATTAGTGTTGCAAGTGTCTATGGGAGGGAATATCACAAAAAAAATTAAGTCTATTTTTATAAAAATAATATTGGTCACACTAAAATTAAATATTTATCCACATACTAAACCTAGCTTTCTTCCGATTAGTTTACCGACCATTTGAGTACCGACTTCTGCGTTTACGTGACCATTACTTAATAAAGTCGACTTTAATGAACCCAGTTGCATAATATCTCTATGCAGGTTGAAAGCAAATAGAACTGAGTGTTGAAGTAAAAAGGCGTTAAGTCGGTGTTGTTACATTAATGAAGGTTTTTGCAAATGAAAAATTATATTGTTAATGTCCGGTACAACTTTGAGGAGATTGGTTGTTTTGTATGCAACTTGATTGGTATTGGTTGATTTTGAATAGCCGGATGGCGCATTTGATATGGACCCTGCCACTTACGCCAAAGGTCGTTGGTTCGATCCCCATCATTAACAATTCATCAATTTCAATATCAATTCGTGTGATAAACAGTTGTGTTTGTTAAGTGTCTGGTTGTAAATAATATGTAGGTATTTAAGTATTATATTTGTGTTTCCTCTGTTGTCTGATATCTGTAACATAAGCGGTCAAGCTACTAAGTACAAAGTCAGTCAGGTCAATGTATTGTGATGATGTGAGTTTTTTTTTTGCTAATTTTGACATGATAACGTCAAAATGTAACCAATGCACTCGTTGTTGGACCTGACATGACGACGGCATAACATCTAAGTAACATTGACGTCTACGCCGCCATTTGGTCGGATTTTTTATTTGCAAAATCCCTCATTATGTAACGAAAGAAACGTAGCTGCAGATGATTTATGCCTCATATTGTCTTTATTTAACGTCGTCAGTAAAAGTGTGTCGTTTTTTTTTTAAGGTTCGAAACCCTAAAAAAGATGACAAAGTCATTCTTGTCCATTACAGTTACCTTTTCCTGTTTCAAGATTGTCATATTTGTTATTTAGTAGAGAGCAAGTATTTTCGGACATTCTCTGGGCGCATATGGCCCCACTTACTTTACTTTTAGCCTAATATGACGGACGGTACACGGTTGAATATTTTATATCGCCCAAAATATAATACGTTCAGACTTTAGTCCGTTTAGTAATTACTTTTTGAGGGTGGAAAAGGTTTCTGTTTACGAGCATGAGGAATTGTTTATCTAATGATTTACTTTATGTAACCATGACTTATAGGGGCAACTGGTCTCAAATACCTGCACGTATTTTAGAAAACGAGTTGTGTCTGGATAGCAACTGCACGCCTACATGCTATATGCTATATTATTATAATTTTAGTCCTAAATTATTCTTGTAATATTATATTATAATATGGTCGGTCTCTTTGTTGCGCCTCGTGTGATCCCTAGGGCTAAGGCTGAAAATCAGTATTTTGCTCCCTGAGTAAAAATGCCACTGAGCTTTTGCCCATTGCCACCGCTGCGGCACACATGCAGGGCAAGGAACAATAAGTAATTGTTCGGTTCCGAAATATTTGTCCTATTTATTCCAAATTGTAATTTGTATGTGCATGTGTGTCTTTTGCTGCAATCAACGATTTATCTATCTTATCTATCTATATAGAGTTGGTGGAAAATCATAACTATCCTAATCCTCTTAACTAATATTATAAATGCGTCTGTCTGTTTCTCTTTCACTCCAATACTACTGAACGGATTTGATTTAATTAATTTGGTTTACAGATGATCTAGACCCTGACAGGAAAGTACATAGGCTACTTTTTATTGCCAACAGGGGGTTGAAAGGGGTGTGAAAATTACTAAATAATTAAAAATGATATCCAAAGATACTATTCCACGTAGACGAAGTCGCGCGTAACATCTAGTATCATTATAAATTTGAACTAAAGTAAGTTAGAAAAAAAATATCCAACCTTTAACCCCCTTTCCTCCAATTGAGCCCCCGGTACCCTCACTCACTTGACGAAACACAGCACTCAACGAAATTGGGAATATCAACACTGATGATAATAAATATATTGCTAGGCAATAATATAAAAATAGGCGGTTGCAGATCAAAACACCTTTGTCGTTATCGCTGTTTAACTCCAGACTGTCAATCTATTTGTTAACTACTAAAAGGAGACCACAGCATTCGCATTACCTACATACGTATCTAACCCTCTTACCCCTCAAATAGTGACTCAAATATTTTCCACATTAATGACCGGCAGTAATAGGGTATGGCCGAAATATGTGTCCTAGCAAACATGAGGGATACCACAGCAAATATTGTCCCTAAATACCGTCCCACGCTACGGACGCGTGCCTGGGACATTCTCATGCTAGTGGTGTTAATCATGTTTCATATTGTCACATTTGGGGTTGAGGGAAAGGAAAGGTCTTGGCCTAAGATCTCACTGCTCGATTTTGAGTGTATCTGTTTTTTTACGTGCAGGTAACTGTGAGAGAGCCACGCTTCGGCATGAATGGGCCGGCTCGACCGGAGTGATACCACTGCCTCACAGAAAACCGGCGTGAAGCAGCCCCTGTGCTGTGTTTCGCCGAGTGAGTGAGGGTACCGGAGGCCCATTCGGGGGAGAAGGGGATAAAAGGTTGGCAGCGCGCTTGTAACTCCACTGGTGTTGCAAGTGTCCATGGGCGGCGGCAATTGCTTACCAACAGGTGATCCACCTGCTCGCCTGCTACCTATCACATAAAAAAAAAGATCTTACTGCTCGATTTTGAATGTATCAGTTCTTTTTCGTTTTTATTCGCGAGCGCGAACTAAAATATTTGTCGCAATGCATTGAAAACCCGTTAGTAATGCCAATGTGTCGTATATGCCAAAGCATGGGCTATGGTATGAATTGACTGGTTCACCAAAGTAACAGATGATAGTGGGTTTAATACGGTCGTGGGCCTTATTAAAAACTGGAGTAAAGCAGCGCATGCAGTATGTTTTGACGAGTGAATCTGGGGAGAAGGGGAAATCAAAGGTTGTTAGCGCTATTGTTACTCCACTGATGATGCTGGGGGCTACCTCATCGATGATTGTGAGATGCCTGGTCTGCTGCCACCTACTACATAAAAACCTTAACATTTTGTTTAAAATATCAACAGAGTGGCGATATCTGAAGTGGCATGGAAGTATTTTTTTGAAAGAAATTTCTTTCTTTCAAAAAGATTCTTCCATTATTTTTATTCAAAGGAAAGGCAATCGAACACCTGCTGATTTACCATGTACCAATTCTGTTGCTTGCATTGTAAGGAAAAATATTCGTTAATTTATAGGATGTCGTGATATATCAAATTTTTGTGTGGTGACCTCTAGCAGTCATAAATCATCTACTTCCTCAAAGACAAATTTTCGTTTGATCTTTGATGCCTTGGTAATGTATGCAAAATAAACTTAATACTTAATTGCTTCTGTACGTAAATTTTAATATTTTACAGAAAATATCGTGCAATAACTCATTAAAATGGCCATCCAATGAATATGGATTCAGGAACGTCCATTATAAGGCGTTGACTACATTAGTCTGTTTACTGTGGTCGGCGAGCTTTTATATTAAAACTAGGTTTTTACAGTGGAAGAGCCTGCTTCGGCATTAATGGGTCGGCTTGACCGGAGTGATACCACAATTTCAGTGAGTGAGGGTACCGAAGCTGAAGCCGGATTGGGAGAAAGGAGGTTAAAGGCTGGTAGGCTAGGTTTCAACTAGTGTTGCAAGTGTCTACGGGTGGCGGCAATCGCTTTCCACCAGGTGATCCAACAACTCGTCTACCTTCATCATATAAAAAAATGTTATCTATCAACGCCAAACGAATGATAGAAATATGCGCATAGATTTTAAAAATCCAAAAGTGCATCTTTAATCCGAATCTCGACCCGTATACCCGTATGGAAGGCGCATTCTTATACACTGAGCTACCTTCGCTCGTCGCTTCGATTGGTTAATAAATATGAATGAATTTCATTCAATTGATAATCCATTAATCATAATTTATAAATTGTGTATAATTATCTTAATGCGATGGAATTTACAATTTTAATTATAATTTTGACTGATATTTTTATCATGCCAAAAAGATAAAGGCTTTATAAATTTATTTTAAAATAGTGACCCGCCCTAACTCGATTAGTTCTAAACCACACCAACAGATGGTGCTGGGTTGACATTCCATCACGTTAGTGTTTTGATTTTGTGGTTTGTTTATAAGAATTTTCGATGTGTATCGAACTTTCGTCTTTATAAAAAGTTTAAATAACAATGCAGCTGGAAATAACAGGTTGTGGAGAGATGTTATTTCCAACCCAACTTTAAATAGCAAACACCAGGAAACATTTTAAGAGTACCTAAAATATACGAAGAAAACAGATATCTTAATATAGCCGCTACCTTACTCAGACAACGAGGAAAATTCGCGATTCGGCCCTTGAATAAGAATGAAGTTTTTGCACCTGAATTTATTAGCTATTACATATTCTGTTTTCAGTGCTATCTCTATTTGTGTACACTTATCTTTGTTGTCTGACGGTCTATGACAGGGTGGCACGCTTCCTCGGAATATATTTAATAGAATATTATGTTGAGTAGATGCAATAAAATATACTTGCACAAAATGGCGTCGGATTATTGCAAGAACTAATTATTTACAACAATTTAATTGTTAAGTAGATATCTAATTTGAATAGATTTTTTCTTGTCTTTGTCCCTATTGAATAGAATATCAGTATAGTAATACAATTGTGTGAAGGAGCCATCGATCAAAGAAACCTTCGATACAGCGTGAACAATTTAAAAAGTGTCGCCACCTCAAAGACTAAATTTGCAGAGCGCTATTTTGCATTTTTGGAATTTCAAGCTAATCACTATGGATTAGGGTCGAAAATAAAATGTAGTATTTTCTAACGCATCGACCAACAAAGGTTGTCTGTCACATTCTACAGGCAATTTTAAGTGATAATGCCTCCACAACTATTGCTTGCTAAGGTTGTAACGCAGACTCCAATCAACAAACAATCGTACAATACGAATAGTATACCACTTAAACCAATACTTTTGTTATAAAACTCGCTCAAATCGCCCGGGAAAACAAGAAATAGAAATTGCTGATAAAATATTTAGCATTCAATTGTAAAAGAAAATCTTCGCAGGGCGGCGGCGTAGTTGAATTTAATATCAGCTCAAATACGAGAAAGATATTTTTTTCACATTCAATTTGTCGATAATGGTTTTTGGTAATAAATTTTATTGAAAAGAATCAATACTGTCGTACAGTCTGCCTTTGACATAGAATAAGAAAATCGATACTATTATGATGGTGGGTGTTTAAATTTTATGAGACAGTTTATTTGGCCAGAACGTCTGCGAGAGTAGATGTCGCTGTTTCGTTGCCAGCCTATTAGAAAAAAGTACGCTTTCCTTTTGATGATCACCAAGTCGTAGCTGTCAGGAAAATATTGCTCCAGTCAAACTTTTCAACAAAACTTTAGTACAATAATAAATTATTTACCAAAAACTCTATGTTTTATCTATAATAATAATAGCTGCTAGGTTGCACAAAATATCGATGAAAGATTTACCGACATTTTTTTTATATTATTTCATTAGCGATTTTTTTTTATGTGATAGGTAGCAGACGAGCAGGCGGATCATCTGATGGTAAGCCATTGCCGCCGCTCATGGGCACTTGCGACACCAGTGGAGTAACAAGTGCGCTGCCAACCTTTTATCCCCTTCCCCCCGGGTGGGCCTCCGGTACCCTCACTCACTCGACGAAACACAGCACAGGGGCTGCTTCACGCCAGTTTTCTGTCATCATCAATTTATTTTATTAATTAGTGTGTTAGAGAGAAGGTATTGGCACTTAGTACAATGATGCGAGATCTAAGCAATAGAAAGGTCAAAACGACCTAACTCAAAGCGCTAACTGAATAATCCCGATTTCTACGAAATTCTCGTCACGTCCAACTCACTAGAAAAATCCATTTCAAATTCAAAGAAAACAGAACCGCAACGGCCTGTTAAGGACGGTGACAGAGGTACAGAGGGACAGAGGACGGGACGGGACAACTGGCGCACTCGGGCATACAAATTGTCAGGGTGACATCTGTCAGAGGTGACTGTTACTTTGCCAGTGAAAGAGGTGCTAATGACAGACTTGTTGGCTATGTTGTTAGTGAGTAAGTACTGGATATTGTGTAGTGTGATTTAAACTATACATCTGATATCATCATCATCGTCATCAGTAACCTATACTCGTCCACTGCTGGACATAGGTCTCCCCTAATGCACGCCACTGCTCCGGATTTTCGGCCATTGTGATTGTCTGGCGCATTTATCTCATAGTAAATAGTGGATCGCACTTTATAGCGACGGCTGCGTTTGGGGTCCCGTGTTCGATCCCCGAGTCGAATCAAAACTAGTATACAAGTTTTTCTACTAAGAAATTCTTAGTGTCAGCCCGAAGTCTGAAAGTTGGCAGTCTCGTTATCCCGTAGAACACACCTTTTGGCGCCTGAAAATAATTCTAAGAAGTTGATCAAATTTCGAAAAATTATCAAACTAGAGTTGAATTGATTAAAACGGTGTTAGGTTTTCACAAATAGGCTGGGAATTCCACATCGGCTTGTGCACTGTAGGGTATTTTTATTTTTGTTCAAACTAAGCCTTAAGTAATGTCGAAAATCAAACGCAGTGTAATTTATTTTCCCGAAGTTGATCCACTTATAATTAGGACTATTTAATTTTTGCAGTGACATACTTACCTTGAAACAACAACAAACTCGAATCACGAGTATAGAAAGAAAAGAAGGAAAGAAAATACATTTATTGACCATCACAACTATTCACAGCACAGAAAACAACATGACAAAACAGAACGGAAAGCAACTTTACAGTAGGTATTACAACACGAGAATATAATAATAACACGCACAGATAACAAATAGAATACAAGAAAGAAGGTGTGAGTATGTGTGGTCAATCAGGTCCCGACCTTAGCATTTGCTGCTACGGCGATTTAGCCAAACCCTTACTAAAAACAAAATAAAAGAGTATCGAATTGATGGCAGCTAAACGTATCTCTTTGTGGGAACAAAACTTCAATTTATAGTGCTATACTCCCGTTAACGTACAAAGTGGCTAAATAAATAAATTCATTTTCTATTCCTGCGTACAGCCTGAAATCACCAAAATGGATAACCTTGTTTGCAATAAAACCATTAGAGCTGACAAAGATAGATTGTTATCGAGTGGGATTTTGTTTAATGCAGTTTTAGTACATGCGGCAAAATATCGGGGCTGTTGTAAATGGACTGGCGATGTTTGGCTATTTATCTAACCGACTAGATTGTTGCAGTTTAAAGTATTACAGGATGTATCTGTGAAAATTTATATCTCTTTAACGATGTATTCTAACAACAATTTCTGAACAACACTGGCTCTACTACTTTTGGAAATTCGTAAATTTTTTGACTTCCCATACAGAATACTCCTCTCACAAGTTAAATTCTCAAATTAGTTTGCCAATCTCAGGTTAATTATAGGTGGGTATAATGTACGTTAGAAAGATATTACTTTCTAACGTATATTACCTATACTATAATTAACCTGTGCTATAACTACGGCCTGCTGTATTAGTCATGTCAAACTACTTATTTTGTGGAAGGGATAATTAATTTAATTTTTTGGCAATAGATGTCGCCGAGTATCGATTGTAACGCACACGTAATTCGCAGAGTTGTTTTACCTCAGTTTACCTTTAAACTTTATCATCGTCAGCAAAGGACCTCTTTAGCGGTTTGTTAAATAGTTTTGTAGATTCTCAACGTACTTAACAATAAACGTCACGTTAATTCCCGTTTTAATATTTTATAGTAAGTGCCTCTTTATTAATAGTTTCGATATCTAACGTTATTTTTCTTTTCAGGTAAAACTTCCAAAGTGCAAGTGCCACAGTGTTGTGCAAGTGTAAGTGTGATAGTGCGCGATGTCAAAGTGAGGCCTATTCTGGCCGAGGCCATGAGGACGGTTCGGACCATAGGCCTGGGCCGGGGCGCCGCTTGGGCCTGGCTGGCGGTCTTAGCCGCCTTAGGCCGGTCGACGGCCTATACGGACACCGAGGACTTTCTTAGTGATTTGGATAAGCCAGGTGAGTGAAGTGACTTATCATTATACTTACACCAGGCAGAGACAGTATTATGAATCAAGCTAAACAGGATCTTTTGGCTGGTCGAGATGTTATGAATAAGCACCGGTGGAGGCAGATAACATAAGCGAGGTGTAATCCATCCACCTTCCACATTAAATGATGACCACAATCCTCACTCATGAGGAAGCGACCGAAAAGAGAGATACAGGATCTATCTGTAAACGTTTACATCCCTTTAGTCTCGTGTCGTCGCGTGCCAATAATTTTGAACAACATTTAATTATGTAAAAAAATATTTCAAACTTTTCACACATAGTCGGTCACATAACTTGATCATTTTGTACATAATACTTACTTTTTACGCTGGTTCAGCCAAGGTCTTACGTCGTCAAAGTTCGCTATTTTGTTCGGCCCTGTGCCAATTCTGAGCAATCATTAGTTAGTTTAGTGCTTTAAGGTCCTTGGCGACTTGGTCCATCTAGCGATACCTATCTTGGACGCCTCACAGGACGGCGTCCCGTTGGTCATTTTGTATAGGAAGTCGAAAATATTTTCGGTGAATTTCCAAGAACGAGTCATAGAACAAAATATTGTTCAAAATGGTTGATGATTGCCTAAATTATAATACTACTTAGGTACAATAAAAACAAATCACCCAGACGCTGAACTTGGTTCAGGGTTCTGATCACACGACCTTTGTCGTATGAGGCAGATGCGCCATTAAGTCAGATAGGTAATTTATAGTTCATGTTAACTTTCACATGGACCACCATAGATACCAATAATCTAACTATTGCATTAGAGGAAATATATAAATCACTGTAAGTACTTAATTATTTACAACGTTCCATCAAATAATTAGAGCAAGGTGGAAACTCCAAAACTAGCTGGTTACTCGTATATCATAAAACGATAAAATCTTAAAGGTTCTCGTCCTATATAATTTACAGTTTATTAGTTTTTAATATCCGTAAACGTAAGTGATATAATTATACATGACATGTTGAACCAATACACCTACGTAATACACTGGCGAGCAGGTGATTTGAGTCGCAATTAAATATTTTTTAAGTAACAGTTTGGCTGTAATATAGATACTAGTTAAAAAGTGTTTTATACATTATAGCGGACAAATGAGCAGACGGCTCACCTAAAAGTAAGTGATCACCGCCACCCATGGACATCTGCAATACCTGAGGCATCACAAATGCGTTGTCGGCTCTTAAGGAAAGAATAAGCCCTTTCTTAAAGATCACTAGTATCTGCTTCGGAAACACCATCGTTGGCAACTGGATATAGTGTATTTGTAACAACATAGACAGACATACATTGCAATCACACAAAAGAAATTGTAGAAAAGAAGACATTTGAAGACACATGCATCGTACACAAATTCACAAAATATGAAAATATGAGCATATTTGTGTGTCACGGCTATAAAAAGAGAAATAGACCAGCAATTTTGTTTGCCTACCAGCAAAGTGCTGATTTGAAAGACACGCGCAGCAAATGATGCCATAAATGATGAATTAATAGTACCTAAAATGAACACTGTAACAGTATTCATCATAGTCTTAGTTTCATTCAATAGGCACCCAATAATAGACATGCCTTTCCCTATGTTCTCAACCCATATGGGTCTGTGCCGCTTGCATTCAAGGAATTCGCACTCAATTCCACTCGAGCACCTTTACGCCCCAACGGCCGTACGTTCTCCTCGCAATGTGCCCTGACCATTGCCACTTGAATCATTAACAATTTTGTAACAGCGTTCCCTTAAGCTTACTACTTAGATATCTTCAAAACATAATGGTATTTTGAGGTATACATCGATCAGCAATGCATGATGACTTTATACTCGTACTTTATCTTTAAGATGTTAATGGGCAACAGTGGTTAATATCATGAAACCCGATCACTCGGTTACCGCATCTATCGTAAAAATATGAATGTAAAATCTTAAAACAATATTTATCTGAGCAAAGTCTCTATATATTAACTTGATTTTTTTTTTAAAAACTTATTCGAATTTTAATTTTACTGTAAAACATAACTATATTTAGATTAGTTTATAAGGATGTTACAATTCATGTAATCTCTGATCGCCAGTATACTTTAAACTAATAAGGCCACGTTTCCAATTTCGGCCTTATATCAATAACAATAAGACATTATCACAGATAACTGTGTGATAATAAATGCATAGAATGCAGCGACATTTCTAACCAGTTTCAGACGACTTTTTAATTAGGAGATTAAAAATAAAACTAGTTTTCGGTTCAAAACAAGAAAGTTTATGTTAGTGGAAATACAATGAAGAACAGTTATTAACTGTCGGAAGTGGTTATAGACTTGATTTTAGTATTGTGAGATATAATTCATTGCAACGACGAAAAAAATTAAGCTTAAAGTCACCAAGAGGCTTATAAACGTAATTTTGAAATAACATAGCATGTTGATGATCTGTCGAGTGCTATTTACGAGTACGATGATGATATTTCCTTTCACGTCGTTGTTTCTTTTTGAATTCAGTTGAAACAGACAAAGAAAAGGTTTGGGAAAATTCGTATTGAGCTGGAAATTGGTGGTTTTCTAGCTCCCAGTTTGTTCTCCTCTTCCAGGTTCCATCTAGCGCTTGTGCGGGTCCCAGAAAAGATTCTGAAGGAAGACCTCCAGATCTCAATTTTTTTAACGTATCATACTCAGCATACCTATCGCGTAACATATCAGTCTAAAGAGACATCGCGGCTTTAACCGAGGTTTGTAAACTTACATATACGCCATAGTGCCTAATAAAGCAAGTGAAGATATCAGAACTAGAGGCGCAATAATGGGTACAGGGGAATTTAAAGGTTGGCAACACATTTCTGACTCCGCGGCTGTTGCAACAGGCAGTGCTTACAAGTATTCTTATTTGCATATTTTAATAATACTACATATTTCCAATACGTTGAGCTACAATGCATAATAAAAAAATCCAACAATATCGTAAATCAAACGGAAAGTTCATGAAACAAAACATCAGGTAACAAAAAATATCCTTCTCTATTACAACAAATCATCCACCAATTCCACCAATTACGGACTACGGTGTCATAGTAAACACAGTAACAGTAAGGTAAGTGCAGATGATATCAATATTATCTGACTGGAACTCAAATTCAAAATCAAATATTTGGTTGCATCATTTATTATCTGCGTGGAGCTGCGAATGATAGAGACCAGTAGAGGAGTCTTGTATCGGAGGCCAAGACACACTTTAGGTCGCTGAGCCATCGGAGTAAGTATTTTAGTATCACATCAGAAACATTACTGACATATTCGTCTTCTCGCATTAAAACTGTATAAACTCAAAATTTACAAATTTTACAGGAGAGCATTTTTAAGGTTTGACGTGTAACATTTTTAAAAATATTGGTCTTATCAACATTATTCTTGTAAGTTTACCTAGTTACATTATCCCTCTTTCAAAGTAAAGTTAAATAACATATAGATTTTAGTATGTAACAGCCGAAATATAGGTAGAAAAAATAGTCGTTTTGAGTTTGAAGAGTTTTCTAGATAATTTTTTTATTAATTTTTACGATTTTATTTGGACAAGAATATTTAATTTATACAATACGATTAAAATAAGGCAAAATATAGTATTTTTGGCACTAAAACAAAAATATTCTATGAAATATTTATTTCTTTTAGTACAAATTATGAAATTGGTACACTTATTTTGTACCTAGGTACATAAAAAACTAAAACAAAATGGCACTTAGATAGGAACTTGTTAAGTAAAGTTATTACAGTCTTTGTAAAACATTAGGAACGAATTATCCGGTCTTTATTTATATATTATAGTAGTTATAATATTTTTGGAAACTAACACTATCACAATTATGTAAACTAGGAAAATAAATGTTATTTCTTTCAGTAGAAATGAAATGAATGTACTCAATGTGTACATTCATTTCATTTCTTTCTCAAAGCCAGCAGTCCTCTCGGAGATAGAAGATTTCTATAGCCGATTATACGCTTCGCATGCATCTCAACCTGATCCTGAAAATGAGGACTCTCGAGCCAAATTAACACGTCACTTCACCGAAGACCTGCCAGAAGTCAGCGTTGGCGAAATAGAGATTGCACTTGGGCAGCTAAAAAACGGAAAAGCCCCTGGAGAGGATGGCGTAACAACAGAGCTGATCAAAGCTGGAGGTAAACCCCTACTGAGGGAGCTCCAAAAGCTTTTTAACGCTGTCCTATTTGAAGGGAGAACTCCGGAGGCGTGGAGTAGAAGTGTGGTCGTTCTGTTCTTCAAAAAGGGTGACAAAAGCCTGCTGAAGAACTATCGACCCATTTCGCTTCTAAGTCACGCTTATAAGCTATTCTCAAGAGTGATCACAAACCGTCTTGCGCGAAGACTCGACGAATTCCAACCACCGGAACAGGCTGGATTTCGGAGCGGATATGGCACCATAGACCACATTCACACAGTGCGGCAGATTATACAGAAGACCGAGGAGTATATTCAGCCACTGTGTCTAGCATTTGTGGACTATGAGAAGGCCTTTGACTCGGTTGAAATCTGGTCTGTTCTGGAGACCCTGCAGCGTTGCCAAATAGATTGGCGATATATCCAAGTGATGAGATGTCTCTACGAGGCCGCCACTATGTCCGTCCAAGTACAGAATCAGCAAACAAAACCTATACCATTTCATCGAGGAGTGAGACAAGGGGACGTCATCTCCCCAAAATTGTTCACAAATGCAATGGAGGACATGTTCAAGACGCTGAACTGGAAAGGACGTGGCATCAACATAAATGGCGTATACATCTCCCACTTGCGATTCGCAGATGACATCGTCATATTGGCAGAAACGATGCAGGACCTAAAACAGATGCTGAATAGCCTGGCGGACTCTTCTAAACGCATCGGCCTACGGATGAACTTGGAAAAAACCAAAGTCATGTTCAATGAACATGTTCTACCGGAACCGATTGCGATCCATGGCGCCACCCTCGAAGTTGTTCAGAAGTATGTGTACCTCCGGCAGACATTGCAGTTGGGTCGAAACAACTTTGAGGATGAGGTGAAAAGAACAATCCAGCTGGGTTGGGCAGCATTCGGAAAACTACGTCGAGTCTTCTCATCGTCTATTCCACAGTGCCTAAAGACAAAAGTCTATAATCAATGCGTCCTACCCGTCATGACATACGGGGCTGAAACGTGGACACCAACAGCACGGCTAGTCCACAAGTTCAGAGTCGCTCAGCGGTCTATGGAAAGAGCTATGCTCGGCGTTTCTCTGCGTGATCGAATCCGAAACGAGGTGATCCGGCAGAGAACCAAAGTTATCGACATAGCTCATCGGATTAGCAAGCTGAAGTGGCAGTGGGCTGGCCACATCTGCCGCAGAACTGACAACCGTTGGGGTAAACGAGTTCTGGAGTGGAGACCGCGTCTTGGTAAATGTAGTGTAGGACGACCTCAGGCCAGATGGAGTGATGATCTGCGCAAGAGGGCTGGCTGGAGCTGGATGCGAGTAGTCGAAGATCGATCAAAGTGGCGAGCATTTGGAGAGGCCTATGTCCAGCAGTGGACTGCAACAGGCTGATGATGATGATGATGATAGTAAAATAAATAATTCCTCAATAATACTTAGTATTTAGTAATTATGCAACATGTACCTAAGTTTTGACTGTTACTTTCGTGTAATGTAGGTATTCATCGATTCCGCTTCAGCATCGGCCATTGATGTCTATATACTAGATCTGCAGTCGCCGCGCAAAAGCGTAGCCACTTAGCATAAGCCTACAGGCTTATGCGTCGCTGACGTTCAATGAGTGTTCTGTGAGACACGGCCGAGTCAAGTGTCAAAAGAAAAATACAGAAAATGGGTAAATGCGTGGTTAAAACGTGCGTTTCAAAATCAGAAAAGCATCATAAAGCCACCGGAATAATTTTCCACAAGTAAGTTTATTGTTTTATAGTTTATTTTAATGTAAAAAGTAATACAAATTTAAATGTTGGAAATAAGGTTCAGTGTTACAAGTAAAAACGAGTTTTGATTTTCCACATTTAATGGGAGAATATTCTAATAATTGGATTTAGTGATTTCAAGTATTTTAAATTCGTGAAAATTTTCCAGGTTGCCTAAAAATGAAGCATGCTGTGATAAATTGATAACAAATATCCGATTGATAAAAAAGGAGACGGACTGGTTGGTCCATCAGAATATTCCGTTATTTGTTCGAAGCACTTCCGTGATCAAGACAACCTAGAACCAAAAGGCGAATATGTGGGCGAATGTTAATTATATATTTTTTAAATAAAACAAAACAAAATGTTTTATAAATTATTTCATTACCTAGTAATTAGTTGACTTAGGACTGAAGAAATCAGCCCATTCAAATTCCATATTTCGATCTTCAGATAGTGGTTTTCAGTCAGTTATTAATAACCAACCAAGGTAAATGTCATTATCTTTAAGTAAGTAAAAAACGATCTATCTTACTTTATCTCTATCTTTATCCATATTAGCAAGAAAAGCGATACTTCTACCTAATAATTTTATTACTTAATTATGTGATTGCATTGCTTATTCCCTCCGGTCCATAAGACTTCAAAGCTGAAACACGACTAAACTGAACATACAACGACGAACAGACTTCTTTTGTAATAGGTAATAATCCAGTAAAAATAAAATCATTGAAATATTTTAAAATAAAATTTATTAATAATATGTCTAAAGTTTGGGGTAAACATTTCATAAGTTAGCAACACCATTGCCATTTGCACTCATTGCACGTCACTTAAATGACGTGACCATTGCGGTCTTTGTCTAATCCGAGTGAGCGTCAGTGTTTGCGACATGCGCGAGCGAGGCAGATATATGTCTACATATGTTTTCTTTCAAATATTTAAACGTTTCAAAGCTCCGTCGTCAAATTTGATTAGTGGCTACGAGTTTTTTGACGCGTCTTGATGCGGTTTGCTTCTCTAGTACTATTTATCTCAATGGCATCGGCGATAGCTCTCCCTACATTTACTTCTTTCCGAGTTATTATATATTTTTTTCAAGCTTTCTAAAAATTTACTTCTTTGTGCCATTTCCGAAACATTAAATAACTATCTGCAAAACAAATAATAATTTAAAACGGTCGGTCACGATGGCTAGGTATCAAATTCATTCGCGGCTGTTTCGTTTGTAGGCAAGTGCCTACGGTATCCATGCGTCGCGCTCACTCCCAGCTCTTAAAAATAGCCAAACACATTGAAAATCACATTTAAATCGTACATAACTAAAAAGCAAATATTAACAAACTCAAAATAAGCTTCCATTTATTAATTAAAATGTAAACATTTTCGGGATTAGACCGATTCTGACATCAGATTTATGATAAAAAGTAGACAATTTTAAGTTAAAATATATCTTTTCTCATAAAAAATCTGTTACATTATACAATTTAGGAATAACACAGTTTTAATGAAAAACATTTGAACACTACTTATTAATATTTTGTCACAAAAACTGTACAATTACAGAATTATACAATTTTTAAGAGAAAATTGATTCAAACTTTGCTATATATTTACGGCAATAAGTATTTAATTTCGAGTTTGAATAGTACTAATGAAATGGAACGCTTACCTAATGATAACAATTTTGTTTTTGTATAGTTTTGAAGAGACACAACACATACACTGCTCGGTCGCTTGATCTTAACTAAAAACTGTAACGTATTCGCGCGAGACAAATTCTCACTTCAGCCAATTTAAAACTAAACAATGCGCTATCTAGCGAGATTTTGTTGAACTACGCTGTTTTGTCACTGTTTAAGAGAAACATATTGGTGATACCAACTGTTTTCGCGTAATAACTTCATTTCGGATATTTTTGGGAATTGTACACTTTTTATGCGAAGAGGCGAATTTGTTTCTTTCTAGCGTTGAATCTGGTTTCAAACGGAATACATTATCTCTTTTATGCATGATTAAAGAGATAGAGTTTTTGTGTGATAGGTGGCAAACGAGCAGATATCACCTGATGGTAAACCATAACCGCCGTCCATAGCCACTCACAACAATAAGAAGAGCCACACGCGCACTGCTAACCATTTAACCCCTTTCTCTCCCCCCCCCCCCCCCTTGATTGGGTCTACGATACCCTCACCTACTCGGGAAATCATGACATAACGCAGATGCTGTTTCAAGCCAGTTTGTAATTCTGCTAAAGCGTGACTCTCTCGCAATAGAAGTATTTTAAGAGAGAGACAGGTAAAAATGTCCATACTGTTTATTTTATTGCAGTGAAGTAGAAACAGGAACAAACACACTTAATCAATGGAAACACAATCACTGACAGCGAAGCACGTTAATAAGTAATTATATACAGAAACACGGCACACAATACGCTCGTTTTTTATAACTTTGGTATAGAGATGCGCCGGTCATAAAAGTCTATCGACTTTTTTTAATTTGTTTTTGCCTAATACAAACATATTTAACTGTTTCGCAGAGTTTCCGAGTACCGGAGGCTTGATAGGGGAAAAAGGGGTTAAAAAAGCTTAGGAGCACACTTGTGAAGCTGCTACAATTGTCTATGGGCGGCGGCAATCGCTTACCAAGTAATCCATCTTCTCGTCTGCCACCTATGATATTGCTACAATTGCAAAAAAAGTCATACAAAATATTTTGGCAAATAAACATGTATAAACTATAAAGTATTTAACCAGGAATTATTAACGCGACGTTTATTTTTAAGTTTATAGTTATAATGCAACGCGAAAATCTAAAAAACTATTAAGCATGTATAAATGTTACTCTTACAAAATGAAAGCAATATAGAAAAAAACATTATTTCCTATTTTCGTTGTTTGTAATCTGCGTAGTTTTAATTTCATCTTTACATTATGTCGTACATTTACATAAAAATTTTACTTAGGTATTTAGTGAAGCCATCTAAAACACAAAGAAAAGGCACCAAAGACGAATACATAAAAACAGTTTATTATGATAACAATTTTTTGAAATCAAATACCAACATTCATCGATATAAAAGGTCGACCTATCAACAATCCTGTTAAAAGAGAATATTTAACCCTTAAACGTTGGAAGGGCACAATACACGTGGGGCATGCATACATCCACATGTCATAGTCCGGGCTTTTATGGCCCCCAGTCACGCTCAAAGCTGGGAATAAATTTTGAAGTCTAAAACGTGTGGGGGGAACATGGGTCCGTATGGTAATACATTGTTAAAAAGTAAAGTAATCAGCCTACATAATGTCCCACTTCATAGAAATCAAGTCATCGCTACTATGAGGGGATTAGGCGTAATCACCACGCTTGCCTAAGGCGGATTGGTGATTACAAACCCGAGTTATGTTCGAAAACTTCGGAACATACTTTTTGCTCGATCCAGGAATCGAAGCACACGACCAACGAGGCGTTAATATTAAAAATAAATAAATTGGTGCATTTTGAAAAAAAAAAGCACATGTTTTCACTTTTTATCTTTTTGATCACGCTTTGCTATGAATGGGCTGGCAGCCCGAGTGCAGATACCTCTTGATAGAAAACCGTCGTGAAACATTGCCTGACCCTGTATTTCGCTGAGTGACTGATGGTACCGGAGACCCATTCGGTAAAAGGGGGGCTTAAAAGCTGGCAGCGCCTTTTCGACTCCACTAGTCGGGTGTCCATGGGCGGTGGCAATCGCTTACCATCAGAAATAGAATAGAAATCATCAAATTCATATACATTTATCCGCTTCCCTCACTTCGTTTGTTTCAATCTTTGCTAAATCTTTGCTGATAGATGGCGCTGGGCATACGTTACAACGCGCAAGTGTTTTGTTTTCCGGTTTCCCTAAAAGCTTTGTCGCTGTCAATGAATTAACCTCTTTATAAAAATAGTATAAATATAATTTTTGAAGGTCGATTGGTAGGTATATAGATTGCGAAAAAAAAATGTACCAATGACTCAAATATTATTATTGAAACCTAATTGTAAAAATAAACGTCGAAAATGCTCTCATAACATTTCCTGATGATTAATGTTCATCCAATGTCAGGGAAATAACGCAAAAAATCCCCTTCACAATCCTTCATTGAACCCTAGCCAATATCGTTGGTCGTCGTTTTTATTTCATCAGATAATAATACATCAAAAGCTTAACGTATGAACCGACCGATAATACGATTCTAAAGAGATTACGGCTGTAATTTACCTCAGTTGGACTTTTATTTGTAATAAACATGATATTTTCGGCATTGTTGGTTATTTAATACCCCTATGCGGTGTTTTAGGGTTTACGGAATAAAAGATTTGTCGATGAACGGATTATTCAAACCGTAGTTTTGGTTGAATTATTATAATGCAAATTACGAATATGTGCTGGACGAGTATTCATTCAATTTATATGCAGCTGAAATTGTTGACAATAATAATGGAAATCGTGTTTGGAGAATGAATTTAATGAAGGCTTACCCTGAACAAATATGAAGTACCTACCTTATAGTTCGGTAAATACAGTAAAATTTTTTTGGTTAAAGAACCATATTTTCTATCAACTAATTCTAAATAACATATTCATCATATAAATCAAGTTATCGCTACTATGATGGGATTAGGCTTAATCACCACGCTTGCCTAATACGGATTGGTGATCACAAACCTGAGCTATGTTCGAATAATTTGAAACATTATTTGTGCTCGACCCGAGAATCAAACCCAGTACCTCGAGATCACGGCCAAGTACCTACTTAAACCACTGGACCAACGAGTGTAAAGCGTATCAATACGAGCAGACATATAACCTGATGGTAAGCGAGTGTGCTGCCAACCTTTAACCCCCTTTCCCCCCAATTTTGTCTCTGGTATCCTTACTCACTGGTCTTCTGAGAGGCCGTCTCATTCCGTTCGAGTCGGCCCATTCATGCCGAAGCGTGGCTCTCTCACGGTATAACAATATTTATGATTTATTACCTCAACTGCAATTAATCATAAAATCTCCCAAAAGAAGTAAAAAGATTAATCCCAAAATGAACTGAAACACGGAATCACTTGGATTCAATCCAATTACAGGTTTCAATTGTTACGAGCTACCGAAGCCATTATGCGGTAGCGGGATTCTTATTATTTGACCACAACCCGCTCGTGGAATAGATAACAATCTCACAAATGTACCAGAACCGGTCAGTAGTAGGCGTGTCGCACACACACTCAAGAGTCGAGGCGGAAGCGTTCAAGAGGCGCACCGCCTCTGACTTTTCTATACAATCAAATATGTCAACGCATACTGCCAGAGTCGCGGCGCAGTCGAGGCGGCGGAGGTGCAGGGTCGAGTCGGCGACGCGGCGCGGGCGCACGGTACGCTGCCGCCCCGACCCCGCCGCCATTTTGTCATCGTCTTCTGACGACGACATATTGAATGGGTGTAAACGATGCTCTGCACCTCCGCCTCGACTCTTATATCACACCACCGCCTCGACTGTGCCTTGACTCCGCCTCGACTCTGGCAGTGTGCTACCTGCCTAACACAGTGGGGAACATTTGAGCAAAGGTTCAGAGGTTAAAAGGCCGTTTTGTTTTTTTTTGGGTCCAAAAGATTATTTTTTGTAAAGAGTCGTTCCACAAATATAAATTAACAAATTTTACTGATTGATTTATTGATTAAAATGTGAGCTTTGATAAATAAATATACATTTTGTATGTCGGTATGGTATTACTATAACGAAAAAATTAAGAAGAAGAAATACTTAAAGTACTTTGCTATTTTTTTGTAGCTCCTATTGTCCCACTGCTGGGCAAATGCCTCCCCTAATTGCCTCCACTGCTCCCTATTCACTGCCAGCTTTTGCCAGATATCGGAGTGTTGGTACAGGTCGTCACGCCATCTCTTTCTGGGCCTACCTCTTGACGGCGACCATCTACCGGCTGCCATTTCGTGACAACCTGGCTATTTCTTATTATTAAATTTCAAGCTGCCACTATATGTATTGCTGAATTTAGATTTCAAGCGAGTACAGAGCCGCAGATAGTCACTATTGATAAACGCTACTGTATCTCTTTATACTGTGCCTTTGTATCTGTATTACATTTCTCTACGGTTTTATGGGTATTTTTAATCTTTGTTTGTTTTCCAAATTGATTCCATATGGCTTTCACATTAAAACGTAGAAATGCTTGGAAAATACTTCGATTTTATGTTATAATGGCTTAAAGCGTATGTAAGTAGGTATTATCGTTGTATGTGGTTTGATTTATGATTTTGGAACATTTTTCGTATGTTGTTATATTGATTGCTATGGATATAAAATATTTTAAAGCTTTTTTGCCCCACCGATCGGCCCTGGTATGCTTTCTTTACGAAGACAATCTTCTTTCAGTCTCAATAGATGGCCAAGCTGTCGAAATATGATGCGCCTTTGTTTCCCCAATGATGTTTTGGTACGTCCACTATCTTCTCCATTTCAGCATTTGTTCAATTCTCCAGCCATGGTCTTGGGCTTTTAGTGAACCCAGAATTTTGTCTAACACCTTTCCTTCTGTCACGAGAAGTTTCTGCTCTTCTTTTAGAGTTAGCGTCCAAGCCCCGCAAGCCGTGCCTCAGTACCTAGGTCTTATTATTGTCTTGTATATTAGCAATGTCGTACTCCTACTGAAAAGTTAAAACTATTTGACTACGATATCAAAGCTCATTAAGACGAAGGGTACGGCCCGTAAGTTATTCAATAAATATTTTAAGTGTTGGCCAAGGGGCTGAGGTTCAGTGATAGGTAATAATAGATCCGGCTTAGTAGCTATAAATTTAAATCAATTAGCGGCGCTAGAGTGCCGTACCCTTCATCTTAATATTTTTAAGTCAAAATATATTAGGGTAATGTGCATATATTCTAGTAGGTAACAGTCCAAACCACCACTCAACTCACACAACCCGCTAAAAGACATTGCTACAAGTAAACAAAAAAATACCTACACTAAAACTCGTTACGGCCGGTCATAACATGTCAGAACCAGCCTTGCCCTCATTCCCAGTGGCTCCCAGAAAGTTCCTACGTCGTAAACGCGCTTACAGCAGGTTAGGCCCTAAATGAGCCGAGCCCGAGATGAATTACTTAAAAGATGGAAGGGAAAAGATTAAAGGGAAATTATTAATGGTTGATAGTTTTGCGTACGTTTTAGAAGGTAGTGTGGGCGGGAAAGTGATGGATTGTGTAGTAGTAAGTTTAGATATAGGAGTGGAAAATTGTGTGGCAAACGTGCTGTCATTGTTAATATCGATGATTCAGTTGGTTTGATCCCATTATTAAAAGGTTGAGAAGGTCTAAGGCAGTTGTTTTATTGTAATTACTAGTTTCCCCTTGTCCTGAATGATGTCTAAAAGTACACCGGGCTCCAAAGTGACAGATAAGATGATGAGTAAAGGTGTAATTGATATCCTAATTGAAGAATTATAGGCCCATCACGCTGATAAGTCACCTCTTCAAGCTGCTCTTGTAAGTTTACCGCGGGAGAGTCAGGCATCAGTATGAATGGGTCGTCTTGACCCGAATGACACCACGCAGAAGACCGGCGTAAAGCAGCGCCTGTGTTGTGTTTCGTCGAGTGAGTGAGGGTACCAGAAGGCCAATTGGGAGGAAAGGGGGTAAACTTAACAAGTCTAGATGATATTATTTAGAAGCGGACGGGTTCGACGATATACTTAATTTAACAGTCACATAATCGTGAAATAAAACAGTTTATTTTTCATATCCTTTCAACTAGTAAAAGGAATAATAAATTCAAATAAGATCTCAAACTCCTCAGCAAACTTACGATATAAAAAATCCATCTTGGTCCGGAGCGAAAAATTTCAATCGCCAGATGGGAATATTAAAAAATTCCATCACAGAACCCTCAAAGCGTTAATTGACTGCACCTTATAACAAAGGCAATTGCATGAAAATTAGTTCCATTATGGCGGAAACCACAAACTTCGCTGGGTAAGTCGTCGGGTAATTTACTCGTGCCGGTCTTAAATAGAAATTTTTATTCCTCGTCGCGATGCCAGGAGAGCTTCGCGATTCGCATTTATAACTCTTTTTACTGCTTTCACGGCACAGTTTGGGCAGGATCCCAGTGAAGAAAGATACTCTGAAAACAAATAATCACTTTGGGCAAGAAACCTTTTTGCAAAACAGTATCATGAAACTTTGAGTGCATGTTATGAATATCTTTCATTTTATGTGTTCTTTTGTTCTGCAATACTAATATTATTAGATAGAAGAACACCACTAAAAAATCTAAAGTGGCCTAAAGCAAAATTCTAAAAGCTTTTTTTATGAACATAAATAAAAAAAAATGTCTACTTTACCCTATATAATACGGATGTATTGTTATGTCTATTAACAGATAAGAAAAGTAAAAAAAAAACACATTGCTTTAGATATATTTTAACGACTTTTCGACGTTGTTGGTTTTACTTGTCTCTGTAGCTTTACTTCATTTTGTGTATTTCTTTACTGTTACAAACCTAATTGTGCTTTAAGCGTGACACATGTGGAGACGTGAGATTTTTGGATTACACTCTGTGAGGAGTTTACGGAGGCAGCATATTGTTAATAAGCGCGCGGTGTGTGCTGTAAATATTGTCGCACTTCCGTATTTGCATTAACTCTGGTTTTTTACACCTCTAAGTTTTAAGTGAATCTTAACTTTTTGTGTACTCTTTTGAATAAAATCGCTTTGAAAATATAGGAGTTGATTTTCATTTGATATACAATTTGAGCGTTAATTTATTAAAATAAAAAGTAGCTGTTCCACTTAATTAATAATACCGGTCATATTGAAATGTTACCTAGACGATAGTATTATAGTGACTTGTTTTAAAATGATGCAATTGATAAATAAAACGAATCTGTGCACATAAAGTCGTATAAAGTTTTCCTAACAACTAAAACCATAGCTCGAAGGCTTTTACATTTTTGCAATTATTTTATTTTTACTTAGTATAACACAATAGTAATAAACAAGAAAAATTGTATTAAAATCTTTGTCTGGAAACTTTGAAACCGCTATGACATAACTCTACTCAAGAAAAATAAAGAATAAGATTTTTATAGCAGTTCAGTCCTGTTAAGTTGTATTTTCTTTTGTTTTCAACTCGGCAGTTGTTCAGTTGTATGTTTGTCACTAGTAAAATTGCTGGTTGGCATGAAATTAGTATTTTTCTGAGCACTATTTTCTGCAATAGTATAATAGTTACGATTGACTACAATACACTATTCAGTTTCTTTTTTAATTTCAAACAAAGCCTTAAGGATTTTTTATTTTTCTTGACTCAAAGCAGGACTAGGAACCATTACGCAATTTCATTATACCTTTTCTTTTCCTGAATGTAATAACAGACTTTTCCGTGTTTTCGCTGGCTTAAGCTATGCCAGATATCAACTTTCCGAAAATATTTGGCCACTTTCCAGAGTAACCAATTTATGCGGTATGGTATGTAGATGTATCCCTACATACAAAAATGTTTTTGCACATCTGACTTTGATATCCGAGGTAGCCTATTTGAGAATAGACTTCGGAGAAAAACAGAGCCAGCTTTAAAATCAGAAATACGAATAAAGGGTTTTTTTAGATCATGTGGCTCTATTTTTCAATTTTGTGATTTTATATCAAAGGAAGGTAGCAAGCGAGTAGATAGTACGTAATTTCCAGGAATCTGAATCCCTGGTATTGAGTTTTACGTTTGATCCAAGAAATTGTTAAAATTATGAGCAAACAGTAAATTTTGTAAACCAGTCAGGAACAAGTCGGTTTCTCCCACCGAGGGTTTTGTACGTATAAGAATAAAAACATTTATTTTAATACTTGATTTGGACGCGATTAAACGCTTGTGACCACGGCTGTTGTGACGCATTTTCAGCAGTAAGTGCTATAGTGTATTTATTTGACTATTCTCGCGCTTAGTTTCGTTTAGGTCAAGTATTTGTATAATGAAACTTCGAAAGTTTAAAGACATTTATTTCCGTCACTAATAGATATAAAGAGCTAAGTGCCTTAATCGCTTATTATGTAGATCCCACATTTGTGAAACTTGCGTGAGATTATAGGTAGCCTTTATTGGTGTTGGTGATCGGTCTGCTCGTCTGTCATCTATCACATAAAAACATACTTAGATCTACTTAGGTCGGTGTAGTGCCATTTCATTTTCCCCTGTTTTAATACACGAGGCACAAAGGGTTCGTCTTGTACAGGAAATTATCGGGTGAGAGGAGCAAGAAAGGTGCAGATAAACAGATGTCACTTTTATGGGTATTCTTATTATTTTAATCCGTTGGTTCAGCCTGTATACTACCAATGAGGTAAGGGATAAGTAGTTCACATGTTTTTGACAGAAGAACAGGCGGATCTTCTGAATATAAGCGGTTGCCGTTGCTCAAAGACAACTGCAACGTCTGTATGGTAACAAGTATGCTGAAAAATTGCTTTGACATCATGTGGATCGAACCCCCCAGTCTCAGATATTATATTAATACAAAGTTACTATTACAGCGCCCCCCCCCCCTTAAATTTTGAAATACTATTACGAAATTCGAAAAAATGTGTTGTATACTCCAAGTAAGTACTTTAACTAAAACTATAGCGGACTCTGTTTCGTACATAGTTTTTTTAATACAACTCGACTAACTTATGACGTGCAGTTGCCCTAACTAAATGGTAATGTATGGATGGAAATAACTACCTACAAACTATAAAAATAATGTCGGCCCATCTTATGGCTACGGGACCCTATCATGTGCGTGTCCGACACGCTCTTGACCGGATTTTTTTGCGAATGTAGTCATTCTTAGCGGCGACACTTTTAACACTTTCTTTAAAGGGTGTCTCACGTCTAAAATTAAAGTTTTCTATACAAAAATATTGCGCTATGAGTAATATCTATGTATTATATAGACTTTTTGGCGGCCTTCCAGTTCCAGTTCAGTGACTTTGCACGGTAACTAAGAAATAGGCTAGGAAAAAGAAAATCTACCGGTAGCATTATTCACACTTCTAGCTTTTTGACGTATTAGGTGGATTATTTTCTGACGAAGCACTTGGTTCGTTACATTTAGTGGAAAAGAAACCTAAAATGTGTAGCAACTCTCCAAAGCACTAGCGTAACCATGCAACTGCTCCAAAGAATAAAGTCCTATTTGCAATACGTTTAATATTATAGGAGATAGGACTTTCTGCTCCAAAGAAAAAAGTCCGATTTGCAATATGTTTAATATAGGAGATCGGATGTTCGGAGAAAGCGCATAGGTTCAGATTTCTATTGATACCTAAATGACCTGCTAGTTCATTTGTCGAAGAAAAACAAACAGCATTTTTTTTTAATTGATAGGCGGCGACGAGCAGATGGCAGACAGATCACCTGATGGTAACCGATTACCGCCGCCCATAGACACCTGCAACATCAACATAGTCACAAGTGCGCTGCTTACCTTTTAACCCTCTTCCCATGGATTGGGCCTCCGGTGCCCTTACACCACTTGACGAAACACAACGCAGGCGCTGCTTCACGCCTGTCTTCTGTGAGGCCGTGGTTATCACTCCGGCCGAAGCGTGGCTCTCCCAATGTTAAAGGACGACCCGTTTAGCGCAATGGTTTGAGCGCCGGTTGAGACGTAAGGGTCGCGGGTTCGATTGCCGCATCAACACAAATGTTTGTTGATGAAACAGATATTTGTGTTGGGTCTGGGTGTTTGTAGTACCTTCGTTGTTTCTGGTTTCCATAGCACAAGGGAAAACCTTAGTTTGGGGCCAGGACAATGTATGTGATGTTGTCTCAATTTATTATTTATTTATTATTATTTATAAACGTTTTTGCCTTGTAATTTTATTTAACTCATATCCTATATTTGTCTACTACTTTCTGAAGCAATCTTTCCTGAGCCCGACAAAATAAATAATTCTTCGAGAGAACGAGGTACCGCTCTGAGACAAAATGAATTTCGCGCTGACAATGCCGCAGGCGAGCGATAGTAACCAACTTTTCCATATTTTATTTTATCGAAGCGCTTGTACCGGGGTAGGTTAAAACCTCGTTTCATATGCGTGAGGTCTAGGTTTTATTTGCTACACGAATCACTAGCTGTGTGGCTTTTTTCCCTAAATATTGAACTAGTTTTTCTCTAAGTTTTAACCGTGGGTGAGCCACAATTCGGCGTGAATGGGCCGGCTCGACCGGGGTGATACACGGCCTCACACAAGACCGGCGGAATACAGCGGCTGCGATGTATTTCGTGAGTATTTCGTGAGTGAGATTGTTAATATAAGGAAAGGGGGTGAACCCTTAATAGGGCATAAGTCAACGAAAAATTTCATTGGTTTTCGCTCTTATGTTTTGACAGATAAGGTTCATAATCGGGTGGTAACTATTTTGCGATTGCCTTATCAAGGGTTTAAAAGGTTGGCAGCGCGACTCCATTAGTGTTCGGGTGTCTATGGGCCGCGGATATCGCTAACCATCAGGTTATCCGTCGGCTCATCTAACATCTATACGTAAAAAAATCTTTTTGATTTTGACCCTAAAATATTTTACTAGTAAGTCATAAAATCTTATGTTAGCATTAGCAAGTTTGTATTTCAAAGAACACCACATTAATTATGAACAAATGTATGTTTCAAGTTTCTAAACACATCAACTCCCGCTTTTGAATGTCTTGAACAATCTTAAACAATTCAAAACGCTTTATTATACTGAAACTTTCCATATTGTTCTGTAAATTAATTCTTTATTCTAATACTAGCAGTCCGCTCTCATTTCGATTCGGGCCATTAGTTTTCAAGTCTGAACCAAGAGATAGAGCTAAGCGTCGATTACATCGCGCTCATTTCACAAGTAACTTAAAAAGGTAATTTATAACATGGCTCTGTCATCTGCCTTATTAACTACTAGCGGCCGCCCGCGACTCCGTCCGCGTGGAAAAGTAACTTTTTATCCCCCTTTCAACCCCCTTTTCGCAATAAAAAGTAGCCTATGTCCTTTCTCAGGGTCTAGATTACCTGTATACCAAATTTCATTTAAATCCGTTGAGTAGTTTTGGCGTGAAAGAGTAGCAGACAGACAGACAGAGTTAATTTCGCATTTATAATATTAGTATGGATACTTATTGTATTATGTGTCAGTATGTTTAAATTCATGTGAATAAATTAATATGAATATGAAACGTTTGAATTGTTCTGAGCGAGTTACATCTTTAACGTTCATAAAAAGTGATATGTGCCTCTTGAGATTTCTACCCCTAGACATTAAGCCTTTATAAGATTATCCTAGCATTCCTGAGATACAGAACAATTCCCTGAATACAAATAATATGTCGGTCTAAGTGTAGCGTTTGTAAGAAAGGACAGCTTATACGAGGGCTTCTTATCTTAGAAAGATTTTGTCTATCAGATAATTTTCAAAATATTATGTTTCAAGTTATGTAACTATTTAGTTCAAAGTGTATGTAGTTTTAGCGTTTAACAAGCGTATGTTACTATACGGGTTCACCGGATTACGAACTTTATACAGTTATGATAAGGTTGAAAACCAATAAAAAAAATGTGTAGTTGCCTGGTTAAGTACCATTTTTTTTTCAAGCTTTGAAAAGAGTTGGGATGAACGGAGAAGAACTTATAATATCCTATTTTTATAGGTTACTATTAGTGGCCCGCCTTCTCTTTGTTCCGGTAATTAACTTCGGTCAGCACCAATAGATGGCGCTGGGAGTCGATTACATCACGCGAATTTTACGAGTTTTCTGTGTACTTTTATAAAGCATTGACAACTTAACGTGGACAATAAGATTAAACTCTTCATAAATAGTTTACCCAGATATTAATAAGCTTTTTTTCATGTTTACCTGATGTTAATCGATTGCCACCGCCCATAGACACGTGCAACAGCTGTAGAGTCACTAGTGTGCTGCCAAACTTTCAACCCCCTTTTCCCCCGATTGGACCTCTGGTACTCTCACTCTCTCGGCGAAACTAGCGCAGGCGCTGCTTCACCTTAAAGCTAACTGTCGTCTGACCTTCGCAACCACAGTCTATTAAACCAATTAAAGCCGCCAATCCGGACAAAATGCAGTAAGGTAACTTTGACCCACTAAACTACACCGCCCAGTAACCCTGTCATAATTTCATTTTCACCAGTGCTCCAAAATTTGTCGCGTACTCCCACACTATTAACCCTTAAATAATAATTTTAAAACCGAAAGCCGCACCTTATAAAGTAAATTTGCCGCTACGCAACGGGAACAATTTTAACGTGGCCCTACACAAATGCGATATAATAACGAATTTTGCCCAGCGCTCGGTTCGAGAGCGAGGGGCTTGGTGGAATGGATGAGATGTGGCGATTTGACAGTCACTTTGACAGCATAATGTCATCGTCACTATTCGAGAATGTGGTCAAGGTCAGTTATAATTCTTCACACAGATCGGTCCAGTGTGCAGTGCCATCCGCATCTAAGGAATTCCTACAATCTTCACCAAAGTTTCAATCTCAGTTAGCTAGCAGTCAGTCAGATAAGCTAAAATAATATTCCACCAATGCGAGTTTTAAGTATTTTCTAAGACCCTGCTGACGCCTAACCTTCAAATGTCTACCTCTCTTCTACTTTGCTATGCATGTCAAGGCGCATATAATGTAAATTGTGCTCCTTGTGTATCATGTACACCTGTATCATGTGCAATTCAAATAAATAAGTCACGGCTGCGACTCCCTGTACGTGGTTTCAACTGAAGGACTATGCCGCTTCTACAGCCGTCTAATCTCCTCGCTTTGCCCATTGTCGCACTAATTCCACGCCATTCTTTAAAATTGGGGTGAAACTTATTTGTCGTCATCGAATCGATGAGAATACTAACAGAGTCACTACCAAATGCGCCATCCGACCAGTCGGCCAGCGAAATGATAATACGCTTATTATCTCTCGACACTATGCTATGCAAAAGAGACCTATCATTTATTTATTATGTTAGTTCCTCCCTTGCACCACACGTCAAGCGGTACTGTGAACTTGTGTAATTTATTCATAGTCAAGTAATGACACTCGATTACTTTAGCGTAAACCCTTTACGCGGAGCTCGACTTAAAAAGCGCAATTTTTATTAAACGCCGGGAAAATTACTTCGTTTGTGAGCTATGTGACCATTTTGCATTGTAGATGGAGAGATTGTCAGTTCTTTCATCTTCGGAGATTGTTTCGGAGATGTCTTTGTCGGCTTTATGAGGAATTGCTTTGTTGGGACAAGTTTCTAGATTGTCATAGGATAAGGCTGGAGCCGAATATTGTGACGTTGAATGTCCTACTTTTTTGTCCTCTTTCATTTTGAGGGTTTTGATTCTGAATGTTAAAAGAAAACATTCGTATAACATTTTTGTTTTATTAAATCAAAGTTAGCTGTCATCGTTTCTCCGATGAGGATACAATCCATACTAATATTATAAATGGGAAAGTATGTCTGTCTGTCTGTATGTTTGTGTTTCTTTCACGGCAAAATGGAGCGACGGATTGACGTGATTTTTTAAGTGGAGATAGTTGAAGGGATGGAGAGTGACATAGGCTACTTTATGCCCCTTTCTAACCCCCTATTTTAAGGAAGTAGGTGGCGCGAGCGAAGCGGCAAAAGCTAGCTATTTATATTTGCCAATGTAAATTGATTAGAGAGACAAGTTAATTTCTTAAATGTTTCGTAATATTATTTTACGAGGACTTAGAATTTTAGTGAGGCTAACACATCTATCTACACAAACTAGTGTCTCCTACGTGATCCAGATTCTGAGGATCCATTTCCTTGTTTGCCACTCATTACATAAAAAACGAACAGTTCCATGCTTGTTCCTTTTTCAGTCTTCGTTTCTACTTCCCTGACAAATTTTAAGGTTAAATCGTAGACCAAGAGCTACGAAGCTAACGCAATAAACCAAAGGTTAAAGATTGAGATTCAGTTGTAAGGTATAAATCGCGGCCTGCCACGAGAATCCGACAATTTATAAGTTAAGAGTGTCAAGTAAGGTGGCGACATAGTCAAATACGAGACAGTGAAACATGTTTAGTTTAATTTAGAAAACCAACATCACTTTAATCTAGAATCTACTCAGACACATAACATACTCACCCTTAGAAATGCAAGCCATCGTCAGCTAATAACTACTACAAGAGATTTTTCAGTTTTATATAAAGGTGGCAGATGAGAAAATGGATCACTTGATGGTGACGGTTGACATCCGCAACACCAGTGGAATTACAAATGTGCTGTCAACCTTTAATCCTCTTCTCCATAGAGTGGGCCTCCAGTGCTCTTAATCACTCTGCCAAACATAGGATAGGTACTGCTTTGCGCTATTTTTGTGAGGCCATAGTATCACTCCTGTCAAGTCAGTATGAATAGACCGTCCCTTCTCTAGGGCACAATATTGATGAAAACATTTTTTTCCCTAAGGTACTTATGGTCTAATATAAAAAATGCCTTCCCATACAAATTGCGTCATGAATCAGCTGATCACATTTGTACGAGAAAAATTAGGTATATTTTTTAGAAGCACGGTGTATGCTTACAGCGACCTGGTTCCAAAATAAGTAGATTAAGTCATAGACACTGAATAAACAAAACTGGCAATTACACGAATGTTTGTCAAAGGGATTACGTCCGTACTGCAACCCTTTTTGCGCTATACAAGCTTTCCATTGCCGCGTCCCCATCAAACGTGGGCGTCCAATTTTAAACCTTACTACACCGAGTTACGGACAAAAGTGTCTATTTAAACCCACAATGCGTAATAGCAGATATTTGTGGTGGCGAATTCCACTTCAAATAGAATTCGATCGTTACCAAACCTTAGTAGTTGAATGGTTTTATTTCCGCTCTGAATTTTGTTATATAACCTGCGGGTTATATATTCTGGGTTATATGATGTAAAATATTTTGATCCAGAATTTGACAAATACAAAAGCATACTTAGTAACTTATTCACAGCCAAATTCTTTTCAACGACAAAAAAATATTCAACATTGTGCTGCATAATAAATAAATAAGTGCGCTAGACAATCACACTGATTAACCTGATCTCAAACTAGGACAACCCACAGGGGTCCATACCGATGAGTACCAGATATAAAGATATAACGACAGTTAACTGGGGGCTTCAACCCAGAACAGCTAGAGCCAAGAAAACAGAAGAATGTCAATGCTAAATTACAGATTTCTAGTTCAAAGAGTTCTCTGAGCTGCGGACATGGCGAAACTAAAGGGCTCCCCGTGCACTACGGAACCCTAATAAAAATACAGTCGTGAATCACACTTTATGACTCCTCTGGTGTTGGTTGTTGGTCTGGTCCATAGCCGGCGGTTATTCTTACCATCGGGAGATCAATCTGCTCGTCTGCGCCCTATATCATAAAAGATGGCTCGGTTCGTGTGAAAGCGTCAGACTCAAATCTTTGTTAAAAATAGGCAAAATCTTTACTAAAATTAGAACTTTTATAAACCTAACCCTTATCTCAGCAAAGACATTTCATTCGCACAGCTTTCTATTCAAAGAAATAAAAGGAGCGTTCTTAATTTGGAACTTACATTTATCAAAAGATTAGACGATAAGCGTTTCGAATAGTGGGAAAGTAACTTTCGGTTACGGATTCGGTTTAGACTCAATTCGACTAAATGAAAAAAATGGTTTAACGAAACGAGTTGTAAAGATTTTTCTCGAATAAAATATTAGTCGACTCGGGTCTTAGGTGTATTCATAATAAAAGATTTTTTGAAAATTAAAATCAATTCTGTACCTATTTGTTAGTTAGTTAGCTCTAGTACCCAGAAATCTGCTTTGTGGAGTTAAGTCTTTTTATATCCATCAATAGTAAAAAATATTGTATCAATTTGATCTACAAGGTAATTTATCGAAATTAAACGAAAAATTATCAATTCATCTGTATAAAAATGTATTACTTAAAACGCAGAATTGAGTGGTTTTTTTTTAATAATTATGTAAATGAATAACATAAGATAATCTTCATGTTTTGTTCAATGTAATTTTATTGGAAAATATCATTATTGAACATCTGCACAATATGGAAATGTTCTGTTTCGGTTATTGTTAGACTCAAGTAAAGGTATTATTACACCAGCCAATATAATTGGTTTGGTTGAAATGGGATGTCGGTTTTATCTAGAATTTAGTATCGCTATGTATGGTGATTGCTTAGTTCAAATTTACCTTAATAACTACAATTTGATTTTCAGATTGATTTGATATTATTAGCAGATACCAAATAATATCTGATTATCTTAAAAAGTTTAACACTCATGTTTTTTTTATGAGCCTATCTCATCGGGCAGACGAACAGACGGATCACCTGATGCGATTACCGCCGCCCATGAACACCCGCAACACCAGAGGAGTCTCAAATGCGCTGCCGACCTTTTAAGAAGGAATACGCTCGCTTTTTGAAGGTTTGTAGGTCGTATCGGTTCGGAAATACCGCTGGTGACAGTTCATTCCATAGTTTTGAAGTTCGAGGCTCGATGTTTTGTAGTTCGATGTTTTGAAGAACCCGTTCGGTCTCTGTTATTTATCATCATCAACATTTCAGCCAATAGAAGTTTACAGCTGGACATAGGCCTCCCCCAATGTTCTCCACAGAGATCCGTCCTGTCATCATCATCATCAGCCCGGTAGTGCCCACTGCTGAGTATAGGCCTCCCTTCCCTTTCGCCACTGTGCCCGGTCCTGAGCTGCTCGGATCCATGTAGCCCCTCCGATTTTAGCGATGTCGTTGACCCATCGCGCCACCGGACGACCTGGACTTCGTCGGCCGTTTCTTGGACACCATTTGGTCATAATTTTGCTCCACCTGCCATCACCGCGCCTAGCTAAATGTCCTGCCCAATTCCACTTTAGTTCTATCACTCTCAATCCGACGTCCTGGATTTTAGTCCTGCGTCGGATTTCAGAGTTCCTGGTGGCTTATAACGAAGTCGTCCCGTAACGAATGAGAATATACCTGTCACATTCAAACAAAAGCGCGTACAGCGCGTGTGAAAGAGAGGGGAACTCCGATTCGGTCGTAACGTCGACTTCAAATTAGGCCCTCTGACTCGATCTCGAATTCTGATGCCGAGCATACTCCTCTCCATGGTCCTTTGTGCTACTCTTATTTTCTCTTATCTTATTTTGTATCCGTCCTGTGCCACCCGCAATCAAGGAACTCCCGCGACCCTTACTAGATAGGTGGTTCTCCTTGTGGGGGGCCTGCCACGGATGTTATTTAGGTATATTGGAGCATGAGATATCAAAACACAATATCACAGTACAACTAATAAGTGACTCGTTTGTCTGTTTACCGCCTCTAGCATAAATAAAGTAGTTTCCACGAACCAATGACTTTAAATTCAATGTCAAGTATATTCAGCCATCACACGAAGTTCTTATTGAGTAACCTGTGCCATCACATTAAATCAAATTGCTTAGGAAATTTGAAGATGTTTTTAACATTTTTACTAAAAAAATATATTATGTTACCCAACCAAAGGTCAAACTAAATGAAGTTAACGTTTCAATTACCCGAATGAATAAATATTTTTTATGTTAAATATTACATTTAAATAATAAATTTATTTATCGTCATCTGGTACTCATAGTACAGGGGTTGCCCTAGTTTGAGATCAGGTTGATGGGTGTGATTGTCTGGCGCATTATTAATTTGATATTTAACATAGTACTTATTAGATAGTTGTGTCTACAATTATATCACTTGTTAAGGTAGCAAACACTCCATTGGTCTATTGTTTAAAGTGTATATAGTGTGTATAAGTTTAAAATGTTTCAAACTTGCTCGGGTATGTGATCACCAATCCGCATTAGGCAAGCGTGGTGATTCAGCCTAATCCCATCTTAGTAACGATGCATTAGACCCTCACTCACTCGACGAAATACAGCGCAGGCGCTCTGTGAGGCCGCGGCGTGGCCCATTCAAGCCGAAGCGAAGTCGGTCATGATGAACTAGGGCAGAATAAAATCCTCTTCAGGTTTTGGTCCCCCCATTTTCAATAACCGACTCATGTGCCGTGGGTTATACAGGATGTATCTGTACTGTAATATTTACATCCCTTTAACCACGTCTTCCACCAGCCATTTGTAACAACAGGTAATAATTGTTCTATGACTTTTTTTGACTCCCCATACAAAATGATAATGATGATGACACAAAATGAACAAGTGTTATGTGACGGACTTTGTAGGAAACGTTGAAATATTTTTATGCGAATTAGCAAAAGTCGTCAAACAATTATTGTTAGAGGTCGTAGTTAAAGGGATGTGAATGTTCACAGATACACCCTGTATGTTTATTGGTATCTATTAATAATAAATTAAAAATAAAGATGTTATGTTTTCAATTTAAAATGAGCAACATAATTTCTACTCAAAATAAATAACGTAGGCCGAAAGTCAAAACTTTAAACTAAATAACGCAGGTAATATTTATGCGTCTGGCCGCACTCGTGTTTGTACCAGTTGGTCTATGTAAATTATTTTTTGTATCTACACATAAATCAGAGTTGCCTATGACAGGATTTATAGCCAGATTTTAGTAACCAGGGATGTGAAACGTAATCGATTTTATTAATCGATTGTTTACAATCGATTTTTGTTCGGTTTTTGGTATCAAATGTGTGATTGTTATTTTACTTAAAGATTAATAAACAACTAAATTGTTTTAGAAATAAATGTATCTTTAAGTCCAATAGAATAATAAAAGCAAGGAAGGTATATTGAATTTTGTAAAGCCATATTGTAAATTAATTATATTATTAAACCTAATCTCATCATCTCATGACTTGATTTCTATGATAGAAGCATTGTTTTTTGATAATAAAGGCATATCAAAAAATATAATAATACCTAGGTACTTACGACGAAACAGAGCAACTGTTACATAAGTAAAGATAAGAAAGTAGTTAGAATTTTTTTTAGCACCGAAATAGAAAAACATGACTATAACCCACCAGTTAAAAGTACAATAAGGCGGGTCTTAATCACTTAAAAATTGTAAAAAATATTGTTAACTTGCTCATACCCTTTTATACTTGAAACAAAATATCAAGTTCAACCGAACTTAAAAATAATCGAATTTGTAAGTTTAAAAAAACAATTTTGTAATTTAAGACAAAAGTTATCTTTATTAGACGTTAATTTTATTCACGATTGCGACTCGGTTCGAAATTAATATGGAATTGGATTCTCTATAGGGTGCTTTTGTTAATAAAAAAAAGCAAAAACTATCAAACGGTATGTAGTAATTTAAAACCGACCATCTTGCTTTGTTTTATTTAAAATCTTTTGTTTTCATTTGCCGTCTTTCTGATTTGTGGGAACGTTTCAAAAGAGGCCGATACCACAGATAAAATTATTATTAAACTATATGGAATGTGTTAGGAAGCTATCAAATAACCGGCTGGCGCATTTGATAGTGAACCTGCCTAATATGCCAAAGATTATGGGTTCGAACCTCACCCTGGACAAATATTCGTGTGATGTACACTCGTGTTTGTTCAGTGTCTAGGTGCAATATTGTATATTAAATTGACATTTAGATACATTATATTGAAATTTAGATAAATTAATTGGTTTTTATTTATTGTAAATTAATTACAAATAAACCTAATCCCATCTTAGTAGCGATGACATGATTTCTGTGATGTAGGCATTTTTTAATAATAGATGCATATCAAAAAATATAATATCTAGGTACCTACTTACGACGAAACAAAACAACTGTCACATAAGTAAAGATAGAAAGATAGTTAGATTTTTTTAGCACCGAAATAGAAAAACATGACTATAACCACACCAGTTAAAAGTACAATAAGGCGGTCTTATCACTTAAAAATTGTAAAAATATTGTTAACTTGCTCATACCCTTTTATACTTGAAACAAAATATCAAGTTCAACTCGAACTTAAAAATAATCGAATTTGTAAGTTTAAAAAAACAATTTTGTAATTTAAGACAAAAGTTATCTTTATTAGACGTTAATTTTATTCAAGATTGCGACTCGGTTCGAAATTAATATGGAATTGGATTCTCTATAGGGTGCTTTTGTTTAATGAAAAAAAGCAAAAACTATCAAACGGTATGTAAGTAATTTAAAACCGACTATCTTGCTTTGTTTTATTTAAAATCTTTTGTTTTCATTTGCCGTCTTTCTGATTTGTGGTGATTTCAAAAGAGGCCGATACCATAGTTAGTATTAAACTGTATGGAATGTGTTAGGAAGTTATCAAATAACCAGATGGTGCATAATGTTTGTCCAGGGTGAGCATCGAACTCACGATCTTAGGCGTATAAGGCAGGGTCACAGGGCAGAGAACCACGTTTTGGCTTAAATAGGCTGCCTTGACTGGCGTGATGCAACGCCTGCGCAGTGTTTCGCTGAGTGAGTGAGGGTACCGAAGGACTATTTGCAGAAAAGGAGTTCAAAAGTTGGTAGCGCAATTTGTGGCTCCACTGGCAACGTGCGGGGTGGGTATAGCTTTACCGTCAGGTGATCTGTTTGCTCGTCTGTCATCTATTACATAAAAAAACACAAGTATATATCACACGAATATTTGTCCAGAACTATAAATTCGGTACTAGCGTCAAGCATATCTGTGGTAATATTAAAGTAGTAGTATTGAGTCACTGTAGTCTACGTAACAAAATGCTGAAAAATAAACTATTTGTATTTTTTTTCTAATGGCAAAGACTCGCTTTAACAGTCTCCAAGACTATCACAGCTTGACGCTCGTTCGTACTCAATCTTTCCTACAAAACGTACAACAGTTCCGACTTGAAAAATAGCACCGACTTAGAAACAAAGTGTTACGCAATCAGAATGATATCGCTGGCACTGTTTTAATTAATCTAACCGCCCCTTATCCTGAGATTGCGTAATTAATTCCTAGCACTTTAGTGCCTAACACTGAGCTTGTCAAGTTATAGCGGGTAGTGTGACCATGCAATGTGAATTTGATGGTTTTTGAGTTCTGCATTTAGGAATAAGGGGGGAGCCACGCTTCGGCATGAATGGGCCGGCCCGACTGAAGATATCACCTTTGTCCTTTTTGCTTGACCCGTAGGTTGACTGGTAGAGAATGCTTCTTGCCTACTGTTTTAAATAAATAAATAAAACTAAGACAACCATCTATTTTTTACTTAAATTAGGTACGCGAACAGATTACACTTAATTTTCACATTTAGAGTAAAATCAATACAGCATCGCAGCTTGAATACACTTGCTACTTACAAATCAAATGGAGATACATTGGTTAGATGCAATATTTTATATATTAAATTGACATTAAGATTAAATTGAATTAATTTTAAGATTAAATTGAATTAATATTAAGATTAAAAGGACCATCGAGAATTTGACTTCTTCCACTTACAATAAAGAATTTTATTTTTCAAAAGACATTTCGATAGATCCTGTTTTATTTGCCAATATCGCGTAGCCACCATCCCGTTGCTCAAATTATGACGCACTGCGGTCACGTTTAAGTCGGTGGATGTAATTTGTACATTTTCTTGCGAGAAAATTCTCAAAGAAGCTTCATCGAATAGTATTTTAAATCAAGTTTAGTTACTTGTTAGTTTTCAATTTAGAGTTTAGAGCTACGATATTACGATGTTAGCACGTTTCATTTTCTAATTTATAAGAATGAAATCATTCTTAGATTTTGCTTTTGAGTTTTTAGGAATATAATGTGTTTTTAAAATTTCTGAACTGCTTTTCAAACTTCTTATGTATTGGCAATGAGCAATAACGCATTATGGATCAAGAAATAATCAGTTCCTATTTGTGAACTGATTTAAAAAACTACCGATCAGAATTCTGATTTGATGATTCTCTACAAGATATCACATGAAGCAGTTTATACCACTGAATATGTTATTTTGATTATTTTTTGTATTATAGTCTGTCCATTACAGATAAATGACAACTTAAACATATTCAGACGTGGAATCAGAAATCTTAGTTTTTAAGAATCCAAGTTCAGCGGTATTAGCAACTCCATGTTATGTCCCATCAAGAATCGTAGGAAAATTATAATCAACCCATTTCGATCACTAGTTATGACGCATTGCGGACGGCGCGTCTAAATTCGGCATAACTAATTTATACTTTTTATTGCGGCCGATTGGGTCGTCTAGTGTTGTATTGGATCGATAGAGTGATCGCGTTGTTATGGGCTTTAAGTGGAACTTATTGTTGGATTCTTGATAAAAAGAAATAAGGCACATATTACGTTTCTACTTATCAGAAACAATTAAAGGTAGGTACAGTTGTGGATTTTAAATCCTGTAATAAAACTACCTCGATATAACTGCGCTGGTATTTTAGCAGCACATTTAAACAAGTAATTAGATAAGTTGACCTTTTTTATGAGATGAGGGCAGACAAGGAGACGGATGACCTAATACTTAGTGTTAACCACCGACCGCTAATACAACTATTGAAATAAACTATTGATTATTATGTAGGAACGAGAAATATTTTCTTTACTATAAAAATATTTACAAAAACGCTTTTACTGCTATAAAATATTTCTACCAAAAAATCCAATCTCTTATCTCTATAAAGTATCAAAACGTGTTAAACCATCTAATTAATAATTAACAGTTTCAAACACCATAACATTAAGCTATTCAAATCAAGATTAGACAAATATTTTGATTGCAATTCCAGCTTCCGCTTGTCCATACGAAAATGCCCACTGAACATAACTCGTCCGACATAATACAATGATAGTCAGCAATAGAACTTGCACTCGACATCGAATTTGAATTAAATTTTTTTTAAGGACAGAGAACCAGAGTCATAACATAGCCTATCCGAATTAGCAAACTGAAGGGCAGTTGGCTGGTGTTCGTCAGGGCCTCTTTCGTTATTTAGCAGGACGCGCCACGGGCAGGAGAGCTTGACTTGGGGCCCGAAAGATGTTGTGTGGGCCCCCTTACGTCCCCACTTGAGTGGAGGCCACGCGCAGGAGGCCGTAGCCGTGGCAGGCATTCCACCAGGTGGACCGACGATCTGGTGAAGGTCGCGGGAGTCCATTGGATGCGGGTGGCACAGGACCGATCTGTGTGGAGAACTTTGGGGGAGGCCTATGTCCAGCAGTGGACGTCTATTGGCTGAAATGATGATGATGATGATGAAGGACGAATTATAAAACCTTCAAATTTGACTTCAACTGTGTGTTGTCTCGAGTGTTCGAGAATTGTTTCCCAGATCCGCACCGCACTCGACTCCACGGTACATAACGTTATCTAAACCGCTTGAGACAGAAAAGATGGAGATGCAGAAGGTGCAGAAGTTTAGCACTGAGGAACTTTGCGTCGCATTCCTCCATATTCCAGTATAATACACGTAACAATGATCTCCTGGTCGGGCGACCATGGTTGTCTGAGTGTCTGTAATAAAAAAGTACAATCTTTTTTTACATTGTTATAACAACAAAGATATTCTCTTCTATAGGTAGTTATCTACTTTTCGAACAAACTGTCAAGAATGAATGAAGTGAATGAATGAATAATGAATGAATATGCTTTTTATTGCACACAAAACAGGGATAAAACTTAAAACTAGTTTTAACAGGAGTAATGTACAACAAAGGCAGCCTTATCACTATGAGCGATCTCTTTCAGGCAACCTTTGGGTAAAGGACACTTGATCAAGGTGTAAGGCGGAAGAAGTGGCAGTTCTAACGAAAGTGATGCCATGCTATCGCGTCTATGGTGCTAATTCCAACGCGGTCTCTTCTTTCTTACCATTCTGGCTAGGATGAGCCAAACTTACTTGCTTTGAGAACACTGTGATTTGTCCCCAACTCGACAGGGTCCAGTGCCATTAGTGGAGTAAATGGAGTATGAGCCACCTATTGGACCTTATCAAGATCTTTAGAACCGTGGTATTGACGGCTTTTAGGTCTGTTGTGCAGTGCAAGCGATAAAAATATAAGAGACTAGTGGCCCGCCCTCACTTCGCTTCGGGACCGTAATTAGAAAATGCGCAATAGGGCGCTTTGGCCAATTACATCGCGTAACGTTCGTGTTTTCGTCATAAGCCTTGTCGTGTCTATAGAAGTTATCTCTTTATAAATAGTATAGATATGATACTCATATTTTTAATTCATATTATATCAAATTCAAATTATAACTATTGTGATACTAAAATAGAAAACTTAAAAAGCTAACGTACTGTGACTCTACCGGTGTTGCAAGTGTCTATAAGCGGCGGCAATCGCCCAGGCCAGGTGGTCCGTCTGCTCGTCTGCTACCTTCCACATAAAAGAAACCTTCTTTTAACAGTTCATTTAATTTTTATTTTTATTGATGAAGTAAAAATGCGTGGTGATTAAGCCTAATCCCATCGTACTAGCGATGAATTGATTTCTATGAAGGGACCCTTGAGTAGGAAAGTATATAGGCTGATACTTTACTAAGCGATGTTTTCCTCTCTATCACTTCCCATTGGTCTACAGTCCTAAGTTCCAGCCAATCTTCGTGTGTGATCCCATATCGCACTATAGTTTACGCTCCCTTTATGTTGATGCCGTCTTATCTTTTCGGATAAGAGCTATAGAAATAACGTGTTTAGATAAAGCTATGCATTCGGGTATTTGGGATATGTAGTGTTGTGGATTTTTTTTATGGCACAGGATGATTCGCCTGGCGGGGCGGTAGGTGATCACAGGTATCAGCTACTTCATAAGGAGTGGGCCTTTTAGAAAGGTGTAGGCTCGTTTCTTATAGGTTACAATGCTACTAAAACGTGTAACAATGATTTAGTTGGTCTGGTTCCGCTGTTAAAGCTTGTTATTTATGTGATAGTTGGCAGCCGTGATGGTAAGCGATGGCCGCCGCCCATATGATAGACACCTGCAACCGTCTGTACACCAGCAGAGTCATAGGTCCGCTGCCAACCTTTAACCCCTTTTAACCCCAATTACATTTAAACACAACGCAGGCGCTCTTCACGCCGCTCTTCTGTGAGGCCGTGGTATCACTTAAGCCATTCATGCCGAAGCGCGACTCTCCCACTGTAAATAGGTATTGTGGAGGTCAGACGGCAATCGCTTCATTGTACTCATACTTCCCTTATCCTGAATCATGGTCTAACTATACCCCGGGTTTATAGCTTTAGGTCCAACCAGGAATTAACCATACGCTAAGATGAGAGTAGGAGAGTAGACTGCCAGTGTGTTCTGTTTTCAAAACCTTTAAAAAAATATTACGGAGCTCGTAGCATCACTAAGTATCGACTAAAATCGGTTTGTGAATCGAGTAGGTGTATTGTTAAATATTTTTGATAAGACTCGAATCGGTGCATGTCGTGTCAACCGTTTGTGGGTGGACCGATGTCTTTTCTTATCAGTAAACTTGATTAATTTCTTCGGGTCAGAAAGGTGGTGTTGTTTACGTTCCACATGTGACAGATACGCTTTAGTTCGATAATCAATAGGGAAGGATAAGGTAGTTTGGAATGGTATTTGAATAAATGAATAGACGCACTTGAAAATGGATTCTCTTTATTAAAATTTCGAGTTTTTTACTTACTTACTTACTCCGATGGCTCAGCGACTCAAATTGTGTTTTAGCTTTCGATACAAGACTCTGCTACTGGTCCCGGTTAGGCTTGCAAATATTCGAAAATTGTTGTTATTCGAATATTTGACTCTTTTCGGGAATTATTCGAATATATGAACCACGAATGTGGGAGAACCATGGTTCAACATCAATGGGCCGGCACGAACGGAGTAATATCACGGCCTCACAGAACACCAGCGTAAAGCAACGGTTACGCTGTTGTTACTGGCCTAATCAGGGGAAACGGGGTTAAAGGTTGGCAGCGCACTTTTGACTACTGGTGTTGCAGGCGTCTGCTCGTCTGCCACCTACATAAAAAAAAGATGTGGATGTCTATTGATTCAAGTGATGATGATGTTTGAACATAGAAAATATGAACTCGCAAGTTGTAAAAGAGTACGTTTGCATAAAAAAGGCTGCGGGTAGTTAGATGTTCTGCTGAGTGCATTTAAATCCCCCATTACTTACCAACATGACACCGATGCAGCAGCTTTTTGTTGCACCTTGCGAACTATCCGCAATTTGAATTGCGTATGAGACAAACTCGCTTCAAAGCATTTAATATATTATTACGTGATTCTATTGAATATTTATAAGCGTGTGTTTTACTTGCTGCTGCAGTGTTTTTAGTTTCAGCTTTCAGTGATTGAACTGTTGCATTATTCATGAGTGTGTTGTTGGATATTAAGTGATAAAAGTGTTATAGAAGTGGTGATATTGGCAATGAAAAGGGAGCTAGATGGCGTACTGTGAAATTTAGGTCCAACTTCAACGTAATGATATTTTGACATTTCACACGAAAATTACCATTCACTGGTAGCCTCCATGCTTATGAGCATATCCTAGGCCACGAAAATGTATGCGACTTTTTTTATGAGATAGTAAGCAGACAAACAGACGTATCATGGTTAAGCGATTACCGCCGCCCATGAACATCGGCAACACCAGAGGAGTCACAAATGCGCTGCCGACTCGCTTTTTGAAGGTTTGCAGGTCGTATTGGCGAAAAAGACTTATTAGATAGATTCCATCGGAATATTAAAGTCTAACTAATAAAACTACATGACGGTAAAATTTTGAACATATTTCACGCTCTCTCATTTTAACGATACTTCAAGTAACAAAAGACTCCAGCCTTCCGTTGAAGAATTTCATAAAAAACGCTCAAATCCAGTAAAAACGGGATCACGGTAAAACTGCCGAAGATTCCAAATAAAAGGTTGAGCAAACCTACTCGTTCAAATATTTTAAGTCGGCAAACAGTTGGTGAGAACCAAGATTTGGAATGTTCGCAATTATCAGTAGGTAAATAAAGGCGGTATCAGCACTCCAAATTTGGGGCATAGAGGAATGGCTGAAATCTGTTCCATTAAGCAGCCTTGGGGGATATTAAAAGAATTTTTCCGCTTCTAAATCCGTACCCTAGTGTTGGGCGCTTTACAATTTGTCGCAGTGAGCATTTTTCACATCTGCTTCGAAAGCTTTTTCTCACTTCCTTTGCATTTTTTTTATAATAGAGGCGGCAATTGAGCTAGCGGGTCACCTGCTGGTAAGTAGTCATCGCTAAATAAACATCTGCAAGATCAGAGAGGTCGTTGATGCGTTGCCGGCCTTTTAAGAAGGAGTACGCTCTTCTCTTAATTAAAGTATGGTTTTATATTCATACTTTTTTCAAAGCAACTGGCCCAATTGCGCAATAATGATAGTGATCCTGTCTCATACGCCAAAATTTGTGTGTTCGATCCCCCACTCTGGACAAATATTCGTGTGATGAACACTAATTGTGTTTGTTCAGTGCCTTTGTATGTTATATGTTTTTCAAGTATTATATTTGCACATAATCTGTTGTCTGCAACACAAGTGCTTAAGCTACTCAGTGCGGAGTCAAGTCAATGTAGGTGTAAGATGTTGTGTGAATTTGCTTCAAATTACGAGCGATGATAGCTCAGTGGATTAGAACGCGCCTTCTATTTTTGGACCCAATTAATTGGCAACATTGAGCCCTGACCCTATGTGCTCTTCTATTATTATATTAAAAATCATAGTCGTGTAGTTGTTAGGGAAATTTCTCGGCAATGTCATATCAGAATTTGTTCCAAAAATTGGACGTCAGGACCCGTGAGGTTAATGTTTCGCTCTAGGTACAAAATTTCAGAACAAACACCTTTAAATTCGCACATATAACTGACATCACTAATTCATTTCACCCCCTGGAAATATTCCGCGCGCCTAGAATGAACCTGACTACCCTCAAAAATCCCGTCGAATATCGCCCCCAACAGGCCTTTGAAGGGTTCCCTTCAATGTTCATATCAGTTAATTGGTCTTGAACAATTTAATTGCTCGGAGGTTCGATCAAAGGTACAGTGAACTTGCAGGCTTTGAAATGGCGTAGTTTTTGATGCTTTGAAGTTCGTTGGAAGACGACACTTGCAATTTTAGGTGATTTTGAAATTGTAGGTGATAGCAAACTATGCGATATGCGATACCAATTTTTTACCCGTGGAAGAGACGTGCTTTGGCCAGAATGGAGGCGCTGCTTTATATTGATTTTCTATGGAGCTGTGGTATCATTTCGATTGAGCCGGCCCTCAATCAAAATGATACCACAGTTCCATAGAAGATCGACGTAAAGCAACGCCTGCGTTGCGTTTTGTCCTTGGAATCGAACCCGGGACCCCTAGATCACGAACCGGTACCTATACTACTAGACACGCGGCGTTTTTTTTATTTCTTAGGTACTGTAATCGTGTGGAGTGCATAATTAAGATTAAAATGCATTTGTCCTTAGTATTGGTTTTATTCTATAATGAATGTTTGATTAGTTTATAATTATTCACACTAGGGCTCCACCCTTTTGGCTTCGTGGCTTCACGTTTTTCTTATTCCACGACAAACGTGTACGTCTGTCTTTTGTTGATGGATCAGTATCTAAAAGCGAATCTTTCTTCTTTTCAAAAATAGACGACAGATTCTCTTTCCAAAATACTGAGGTGTCGTTGGGACAGTAACAAAATAAGACACAGGTGTAGGTAGAATCAAGCTCTATTCATAACTAATCACTCATCTTATATAGCTACACTTAATGTACTCTTCAGAGAGGGGATCTAGAATTTGCGGAAACCCGTAATATCACGTTCCTGTATGTACGTGATTTAATGTGTTAACTTATATTTCATAATACGTGATATTGTCGCGTTAAAATACCAGCCACAGATCACGGCTAGCACCGAAGAAGTTTACCATCGCTACAGTACCTACACTGTAAAAAAGTGGTTTAAAAGTCCTTCCTCATTTTCCCTCGACAACCGTAATATCACCTCGCCACAATTTCTACGGAGTTCACCTTTGGAAAGGTCATTATAACTTCTCAACGACTAGATCTTAAACTTACTATTAGCTCGGTTTAAAGTTCGAAGAAACGGTAACCTCGAACGGTGTTACTAGTAACGTTTTGCTAACTATATTGTTATTCGAGTTTGTAACTGGTTATAGTTCAGTAATAAGGCTTTGAGACGCAATTTTGAATGGAGCCGGCGACCTGGTAAGCGGTTGTCAATTTTCTCTCTAACTTAATAAGTATATTTCGCGCTCGCGAGTTGAGCACAGAGCTTACCTATATTTTAAGTGGTTACTACATTATAAAGTATAGTGCGAGCTGCTGAATAGTAGTCAGTTACTTAGCTAGTTTACACAGATAAAAAGATTTCAAATAATAAAATACAAAATAAAAAATTATGGAGGCTTTTGTCTAGCAGTGGGACTGTATATAGGTTAATACTTTATTGAATAGCTTGCCTGAGAAACCAAAGGTGTGTCAGGGGGGCAATTCTCATTCACTTGACATTGAAGTCGATTTGTATGGACAAATGTATAAAGTGTCTACATTTGACTTTAATGTCCAGTGCACGAGAATTGCTTCCTTGACTCGCACTCGCTCTTGGCCGCTTTAGTTTAACCCTCGACGCAAAAACGACGGGGTGTCAAATATATTGACATGTCTATGTTGTGTGTGTCTGCCGTCACAAAGACATGGATCGTATGTTTTAACACAGCTCCCACAATATGGGTGTCATATAAAAGGGCTTGAGTAGCAGAATATATTTATCTATTGTGACAAATTTCAAATCCAAGATGGCCGCCGTCTGAAAATGAGTGTTGGGTTTTTTTTTTAATTTTCAATTTATAGTTTTTAATTAATTTCATATCGTGTACAATCTGACATAACGTTCTACTTATTCACTAAACGTAAACGTCCTTCAAATTAAAGGGAATCTCAATTAGGTTAATAGCCTGTACGCCCAGTTTTCCGTCGATCAACTTTGGGCCAAACAAACAGATCGATTTAGATCCAAAAAGACATCTAGTTAGCTAGACTTATGGCCTCATCGCAGTAGTAATTTCACGGCTTCGCACATATATTTGCGCATCGCTTCCCTGACATCCCTCGTGTGTGGGTTACGACCTTTTGTGTTTGGACACAGTAAACCTTGTCTGGAACAATATTTGATCTAATGGAATTTACTGACCTTTGTGCCCTAGAAAATATCTAGAGCTCTAGTCTTAGGTATTACATGAAGAAACATTTATTTGTCCTCTATGTACCTGTATAGTATAATACTTTAACTGTTTTTACTGACCTCAGTATCTCAGTTGGTGAATAATGTTTGGGGTGATGGGTAGTGTTACCGTAAAATCGATTAATAATCGATTGTGTAAATGGGGTAAATAGTGCCCCTTCTTACCAACGTACCAGTTATGGACTTTTTACAGGCGACAAACTGGCCATAATATACAGACCACTAGACCGACTGACAGATGACGGCAGACTTAACATCGAGACATTAATAGGTTGATGAAAATATACAAAATATTTTTGATTATAATTTCTTATATAGGTATTTTCTAAAACTCTTATTTTTATCTAATCATGTGGAGTAAACTGACAGATATCAATGTGTCATCCGCATACATTATCACTCAATTGGACAGATACAAAATGTCAAAATGTATAGAAACTTGACATTTGCATCTGTCAGTTTACTGCACGTGATTAAAAATCAGAGTTTACAGTACCTACCTATAAGGTGCTTCCAGTGTCACGGTACATTTTCACGTGATCAACTTATTTTTTTTAAACATTGCTTTTGTTTAAAATCTAAAAGAACGCCCCACAAACGCTAACTTCGAAGTCCACAACTCGTCATTGATTGCGCAAAAGCAAACCTACTAACAGCAAAAAACTCTCGTTTCGAATTCCCTACCATAAAAGATATCTGTACATTCAATCTCGACAGTGCTTTATATCTTTGTGGGGTACAAATTATTTTTCTTTGTAATACTCATCTGTATTGTTAACAAAAACTCCTTGCAACTTCACAAGCGGGGGTTCGTGTTATGAATAAATTAGAAAAGTTTACTCTTAGAGTTGGGCCGCTAAATATGCGAATACAAGTTTCAATGTATTCCTCGTTTTAATGCTGTTCGTAGTAATGCCGTTTCAACGTTGTTTATTCGAGGATGTTTAATTATGAGGCATTATTCGTGATCTAAATAGGAAGCTTATTTTCGAGGAAAACATCCTCTAAATTCTAAGTTAGGACTAAAGCTACCAAGCTATAACAATCGTGTGATGTACACTTGTGTTTGTTCAGTGTCTGGGTATTATTATGTATTTAAGTATATTTGTGATCCTCTGTTATCTGATACTTGTAACACAGGTGCTTAAGCTATTTAGTCCCGAGTCAGGTCAATGTATAGGATGTTGTGTTAATTATTTTTTTTATTTAAGGCCGGTAACACATCAGCAAATCTTCTGAGCTCACAAATGGACATAAATTGATGGATCACTTGGCGTTATGAACTCAGTTTGCTTGTTTGCCGCCTGAAGCATTTAAAATTTAGTGTCTCTGTTGGCTCAGCTACCCGATTACTCATGGATTCCGAAACAAGAGATCGCGACTTCGGCCACTAGGAAAATATACAATAATACTAAAAGCGGTTTTGAAAAGTGCTTTGCAGTGTTGTCATTAGTAATAACAGCTATGGAATAATATTTTGAATTCCAAAAATTCTGATAATGCAGCGCTCTTTTAGCCCATGGAGCCTTCATGTGCGGAGATACTTTAAGCGCATTCACGCTATATAGAGTTTTTAAGATCCAACCCGTTTTCCCCTTATTACAAAAAATGAAAATTAAAAAATAAAAAATCTTTATTTCGGTAACAATAAATAATATAAAGCGTATTTCGTTATTTCGGTAATAAAACGAGATGTAAAGTGAGTCTTGACTTAAACTGATGCTTGACTTTCATTCGTGAATTTTATTATAAAAGTGACATTATATTCTTTTAAATGATGGCTAAATTTAGTATTTGCTTTGAAATAAGGGTTAGAGTATATAATGTATAAGCAAGCATAATTGCAATTTAAGCTTGGTTATGTTTACTTCGAGCTATCCTCTCCTTTTACCTACTATATCGCCCACAAGCGACTCTATCGGCGACTGTATTTCGCCGCGGCCAAATTCGAATTTAGACGCAAACTTTTGACGCTGCGTCAAAAGGAGTTTGTATTACTTTACTAATTGTCACTTGTTCGGAAATTCTGTGAGGGTTTCTGTTGAAGGCTATTTCTGTGTAGTCAGGGATATAAAACGAAAGATAAACTGGCCTCTTAGGATCTTTTTTGGGCTCAAGTCGATGGTAAAATCTATTTTATCGATGACAAATCATTGTTAGCTTAAGATAAAAAATGCACACATGATCTGTAGATACAAATATGAAATGAAAACAAAACTACACGCCTGAAATGAAGGCACACACGAATAGCATAGAGACGCTGCAAAAAAAATAAGTTGGTAGGTTTGACAGCTGACCAAACTAACATGAACAACTTTCAAGGTTTGCTATGGATAAGCTATTTAAAGAGCTGGTGGCCAATCTTTAGTAATAAAGTTAAGTAAAGCTTTTAATAAAAAGGATGTCCGTTTAATATACTTACTCGTATAAATAAAGTAATAAAATTACACCATAGCTTAAAAAATAAAAGAAAAGCTAATAAATAAAAAAAAACTGTTATTTTTACTGATTAACTAAATTTTAAACTTTGGGACTTCTAATAAAGATTATTACATTAGTCTCTTCATAAATTCAAACTATGTGAAGTAGAAGTTTTGTAAAGTGTCTAACTTAAATTGCATTAGGTATAGAGTTATTTTATTTTAATACAATCAGAATCAAAATGATTTAAAAGTTTGATCCTACCAAAATTATCTGAGCATTTGACAAAAGACTACTTTGTCATAGAATTCTATACTCTAAGGAGTATTTTCATACTTTATGTTGTAAGACAACACAATTTAAGTACACAAGGCTTAAGTTACTGAGTTAAAAATGTTTTTTAATGTTCAAATATTTATGGTAGTATATAAATGAAGATATACTATTACAGTTTATCATTCAAGTATACCTGTGGATACGTTGCCGAATCTCTTTTAATGTGATAGGTGGCAAACGCGTAGACGGATTATCTGTTGGTAAGCGATTGCTGCCGTCCATTGACACCTGCAACACCAGTAGAGTCACAATTGTCCTCCCCAATTAGGCCTCTGTACCTTCTCTCACTCAACGGAACACAACGCAGGCAGGCGTGGCTTTAAGCCAGTCTACTGTAAGGCCGTGAAATTTATTTGAGCTTCTAAGGAAACAGCCTATTAATAGAATCTTCTTTATGATTAGGTACTTAGGTTCAACCACGGAGCTTATACGGCGAAAATCGTCAATAATTAAGCGCTCATGAAAGTATTACCATGTTTTAACGACCTCTCAGTAGGAATCGACGTTCCGAACCAGTGGTAGATTATATGTTTTGACATTCATAAGTGTTTATGAAACCAACTTGAATAAAGATTTTTTCTATTTCTTGTTTATCAGAACTGTCGCTTTGGAGTCCGGGTTTCGGGAGTGTATCAACAAGTAATCTTCTATCTATACTATTTATAAAGAGATAACTTCTATAGACAACGACAAAGCTTATAGGTAAACCGAAAACACGAAACACTTGCGCGATGTAATTGGACACAGCGCCATCTATTGGTTCATTTCTGAATTATGGTGCCGAAGCGAAGTGAGGGCGGGCCACTAGTAAATAAATAATTAAAAAAATCTGATAGGTACTGAAAACTTACGAGCAGACTTATGAGAAGTAGATCAAATTTATTATGCCGATTTCTGATCCCCAAAAGGTTAAGTGTTATGGTAACCGTCGGTTCTCCAAAACATACTGCAGCGTCTTAAAACGTTTCCTCCATTTTACGATTTGCGGTTTCCTCCCAAATAACCCTCACTGTTATTTATTCAATTGTACCATTAAACCCGGTCGTAAGTCACTTACGTGTAAGTAAATTGCCGTTTTATGCTAAACACTAGCCCTGTTGGCTGTATTGATTATTATATCACATACAATCGAGTTGTTTCATTGTTTGTATAATCGCTCCAATGGTTCATTCAGTCCGAATAGTGGGGTTGGTTAGGCTATGATATTGAGGTCGATTATGAGTTTCAAGGTAACAGGGTACAGATCTTATGGCCAGTAGCCGTTAAATTATGACGTAAGCATATTTTTTGGAAAATTTAAATAGTTCAATTAACTCCCGTCCTTGTCAGCAAAAATGGTCGAAAAATACATTCTTTATTCCCGAATTTACCAACAGTAAACAAAGACATGACGTCATCTCCTCAGAATCTTCTAGGTAAACGCGTAGTAGGTAATATTCGTGTGATGAACACTTCTATTTATTCAGTATCTTGGTGTAACATAATTATATTACACCCAGATATTCATACCTTTTTCTATACTATTTGTAAAGAGATAAAATCTATAGACATCGACAAGCCTTATATACAAACCGAAAAGGCAAAATACTAGCGCGATACAATCGAAGCCCAGCGCCATCTATTGGTGGGCAGAGGAACTAATGTTAAGAAACGAAGTGAGGGTGGGCCACTAGTACTGAATAAAGAGAAGTAATAGTTATAATGCCTAAATACATATTAAGCATTATAATTGTGTTTCCTCTGTTCTATGATATTTAGAAGCATAAGTACTTAAGCTGCTTAGTACGGAGTCAGAGCAATGTATGAGACTTGTGTAAAAAAGTTAAAGTCAAGTAAAGCTGTAAGAAGCCTCGACGAAAACTAATCTTATAAACCCAAGGCTTTCACCCTAATCAGGGCAGGATTGACTCTGCCCGCGTCACACCGGCATCGACTGCAAATTGCTTATAATACGATACTCCTCGCTGAATAACAAAGTCACTTAGCTTGTTTACCAGATGAAGTGCAGCGCAGGCGCATGCATTTGGGATCTGGTTATTATAGTAATATTAAGTACATACATGCTGTTGGACGCTAGGATTTAAGAATATCTTTGAATTTAACCTCGTGCGTAAGATTTGTAGACATCCCTTTAACCTGTGTTTCACAATTAAATGATTTGATTTGATTATGAGTTACCTCCATTTTTTTCTTTTTTGTGATACGTGGCAAACGAGAAGACGGATCACCTGATAATAAGCGATGGCCGCCGAATATTGACACCTGTAACACCAGTAAAGACACAAGTGCGCTAACAATCTTTAACGCCCTTTCCCCCCAATTGCTCACTCACAGGCGCTGCGTCACGCCGGTCTTCTTTGAGGCCGTGGTACCAATCCGGTTGAGGCAGCCCATTCATGCCGAAGCGTTGCTCTACCACGGTTAAGTTAAAGTAAAGCTGTAAGAAGCCCGACACGAAAACTAATCTTATAAACCCGAGGCTTTCACCCAATCAGGGCAGGATGACTCTGCCCGCGTCACACCGGCATCGACTGCAAATTGCTTATAATACGATACTCCTCGCTGAATAACAAAGTCACTTAGCTTGTTTACCAGATGAAGTGCAGCGCAGGCGCATGCAAGTTTGATGTCGCAGTCGGGTTTAATTTGGGATCAAGTTGCTGTAGTAATATTAAGTACGTGGTGTTGGACGCTTGGATTTAAGAATGTCTTTGGATTTCAGATTAGGTCCTTGTAGAGTTATGTTTGATATTTTTCTACAGGTTTTGAAAAATAGCTTAAACATTTGACTCCAAATGTAAAGGTACATTACTTACTATACACCGTGCTTTATACCGAAGTGAATAATGCACGGCTTGATAGCAATCAAGCAATAATCATGTTTTTCTCAAGAAAAATATGGTCTTATCTCAAAAAAAGAAGCTCGCCTTCTCATATAAAAAATTATCAACTGATTGTTGCATAATCACGGATAATTGGAACGCATTTTTTTTAGATTAGGCCTTATTTTACCTTGGGTAAAAATATTTGTTTTCATCAGTTTAGTGTCCTCGAGACACTTCGATAATTTGATTACGATGATTCTAGTAAGACGGCCAAAAAAATATGTACGGCTTACATATTGTACAAACAATTGGTTTGCGTTGTTTTTGGAATTACGCTCTTTTATCAAATACTTCTTCCGAAAATCTAAGACTCCTTACCTATTGTTATTATATTATAGGTAATTGGTTGTTACTAAGAAATCTTGTAAGCTATTGATGTATTCAATTACTCAATAGTAAAGGAAATTAAGTAGTAATAAATAGTACAACTTGATAAATCGAGTTGATAACAAAATACACTTACTTGTAAGTAGCTTAACCATTTGAGTTATTATAGGTATCAAACATAATGATTAGACCTCAATCAGTAGCAGGCAGAAGTAACCGCTGGAAGCTAGAATGGGCAAGAAACTTCCACAAGTTAACCGTTGGTGCGATAGCTATAGAAATAGTAGAAATGTAATGAATCGGAACCGTTCAAACTATTGAGAGATGATAAATACAGAAAATTTCTGAAACACATGTAATTGAAATTGGCTAAAAATAAGAAGAGGTGATAAAGAAGTTAAGTATCAACCCATATACAGTCGCACAGCAGGACCTAGGCTTCCATCACAAACATCAAATCATCGCTACTATCACAGGATTAGGTTTTATCACCAACCGACGTTGTCATCGGTAATAGGGTTTGGCCTGCCTGGCGATTGGTGATTATTACAAACCTGAGTTATGGTTGGAAAATTAGAAAAAGGTGATATTTTTAATGAAATCCTATAAATTAATATTTTAAGAATCCCGTTGAAAAGTTTTACGGCTGTACATTGTTTGTACAGCCATTATTCTCGGAATAAAAAGGCAACCCAGCCGCGGAATCGAATTATATGCCGATATTACCAAGAACGCTAATATAAAGTGAGCAGAGTACACAAAGGCTTCTCGGACTAGGGGTTCCGTACGCCTCCATAAATTTAGATCGGGTTCCATTGTTTAATTCTAAACACGATCTCTCTCAGATTTATCGTCTTTGAGCAAACGGCTACAATTGTGTTCGTTGTGAATTGATTTTGAGTAATTAAAGAGTTTTAAACGCTTGTGGTATGACGGACGGCGGACTTTCTCTTCGCGAATTGGGTCCTGAATATTGTAATAGCAAGTTCTGAGCTGAATAAACTAAATGAGATAGTCAAGGACGTTTTTCAGTCAAAATTTTAAAAGTTGTTACTATTCATGATTTGATAAATCTCCCTCTCTTTCTCAATTTACTAGAGAAGTCACTAGCAAATTGCATTTTGTAGTTAGTATTTTTAATAATTACGTGTGCATGAATAAATCTATAAAATAAATGACTTGTTTTTTTGTCGAAAGAAATTTTAATGTTTTAAGTGCTTCTGGAAATAAACCTTGTTCAAAAGATATTTTTGCCAATACGTACATTTTTTATATTATATGTTTTGTGAAAAATTTTAAAATTATTCGTTCCAAATGCCTGTTTACTAAAACATTTACTTCCAACAAAAGTACTCAAACAACAAAGGTAAGAAAACTGGATCCCGCTATCAGTTGCTGATTCAAAGGCAGTGCAGACAATCTAGACTTAATCCGCTCCAGATTGCATCTTAGAGCGGTGCATGCAAATATGGAGCAGCTCAAACATGCCGAACGAGAACCAATTATCTACGAGTGTCTTGATAGGTCACGGTTGCAAATTTTGGTGTCGTATTATATTGTGGCTTAGAACAATGTCGCATGCAAATTAAATGGAGCAACGTAAGCAATACTTGACATCTTCAAAATATTTCAATCGTGGGAGATATGCTTTGAAATGAATGGGCTAGATTGACCGGAGTGATACCATGGCCTCACAGAAGACCAGCGTGTAGCAGCGCCTGCGCTGGGTTTTGTTAAATAAATGAGACTACCGGAGGCCTACTTGGGTAATAAGGGGGTTAACGGTTGACAACGTAATTGTGACTACTGGTGTTGCGGGTGTCGCTTACCATCAGGTGATCAGTCTGCTCGTTTAGCCGCCCGCTGCTTTGCTTGCGTGACATTCAGTTTTTTTTTTGGACAAAAAATCTCATATCATAAAAAATTACGGTTTGGAAGAAGACGAGTATTACATGCAAAATATTTTGTAAATGTACATAATATCTTATCACAAACTCAAACATTTGCCAACGAATTCAGTGTTTGTAGTAGCAATTATCAATATCAGGTGATTAGCTTTGGCTTTGCCCGTGTTTATCAATTAGCCCTTTGAATCGCACTGGACTGTACAGTCAGGTTTGTTCACCTAAATTGTGTTAAACTGTATCTATCTTGATGTATTTGACCTGTTTAGATGATCAATATTTGCAGGGAATGCCACTGGCCGCTAATCTATAATTGCTTAGAATTTTAGTGCAATTTATCTACTTTGATGAGCATATTCGTAATTTGATGTAATTAATTATTTGGATTAACCATATTAATACTAGACAAAAGAGGAAAGTGGCATAGCGTGGAGAGAGATGGTTATCTTTGACCAAGAATAGGCAAACAAACGGTTGACGATTATCATGATGGTGTGCTTTGTACGTCTAAAAGATCGATAAAAAGGATATATTAAAAAAAAGCTTGTGTGAACGATGTGAAGTGAAGGAATGATATTTCAAGCAATATTTATTTTAATGAGAAAGTTATAAATGAACCGGCCAAATATTTCTTACAGAATCAAATAGCGTGGTTTTTCCAATTTCATACAATGTTTTTACAATACCATCATCATTTTACTCGACTTATCAAAAATATTATTTCACATTTTGTGACAATGCTAAAGTAAGATAGCTATTAGGCTCGGAACAATTAAAATCATTATAGATTACATCGTTACAACGCTTAGTAGAGAATTTAATCCTTTACCAACTTCGCATAATCCGCGTATCAAAGCAATTCGTATAGCCAAAACCTCGTAATAAAGCAAAGACGACAATTTAAACAATTAGTCAAAACGACAGATCCACCGTCCAATAAACACCGAATTATCCGATACCGGATCATGTTGGATTTAGATAAATCACTTCTCTACTACAATGTATACTCTCCCTTTCCCGAGGATATTCGAAAACAATAAAATGGTTGGGCGATTTTAATCCTTCCAAGCTTTGTCCCACAGAGCGTGAAGGGTGTTTTTGCTTGATTAATCTAATCCCTCATTGAACTCTTAATTGGTTATGTTGTGGAGGTTTTCTATTCTCTGAGCGAGGGTTTTTGCCAAGGATGAATGCGGCGCGATGTTGCTTTGAGTTTTGGATTGATGGGCTTGTTAACGATTTCGTTTGTTTGTCTTGTGTCATTTGGCGAAAAAAAATTGCCTTTTTGTACAGATAGCTAAATAAAAATGTGAACAGTGTATGCAAATAGTTTGAAAATCATCTACGTAGTATACGTAGATGACATGCTAGTAACTTGTTTATTTATAGAACTTGTCAGACACCAAAGACGATTGCATAATTTGAGTGTATCTTAGTTTTACACAAACACCATACAAGTAGTAATCGTTTCAATACCCCTTTGAAATTGGTATAAAATACCAACTCCCTAGATACGCATGTATAACATCAAAGGAAAGAATATGATAAAGATACATCAGTCCAAGATGAATTGCAGGGAATGGGTAAAGTTATAGCAGCATTAACCTAATATTATGTACATATTTTGTTCTGCGGGAAGAAAGTAAAAAATAAACAATGTAAAAAGCATTTTTCCCTGCAGTTAGGTACTTTTGACGTTGTTGATAAATAAAGCATCTTAGAACCCATAAAATTAAAAACGTTGAACCGAATATTAATATAACAATAACAGAAAGTTTTTTCTTTGTTAGAAGAACTTTGTTGCTGGGATGATGTTTGTTATAATAATTAAATATGCAACAGTATAAACTGTTTACCTCTAAATTTATCTTTTTAGTGGTATACTGCCTGCGTCTATATTATTATTATTTGAACCTGTGTCACCTCGTTCAGAGGAAACACTTTCTTATCCATTATGATATTGTCGACCTTATTACCAAAACATTCTTTAAATTTTTGTAGTTAGATTTTGTGTTTTTCTTCTTATATTTAGTCTTATCTTTATTTGATTGTACTACCTTCTCTTGGTGTTATAAAAGTACCTATTTCATTTTATGTTTTGTAAATAATGCTATCCTAAAGATTATTATTTTATGTTTTTATAAATATGTAACTGATCTTTCGGGCTCCTTCAAACCCATTAGTGCAACATGTGAGACAGGCCATGCATTTTTAAAACTTTAAAACGCACCCTAATATTGTCCGGCGATTATCCCGAAAAGCCGGGCGCTGTCCAGGGAACTATCAGGGTGGGTAAAAAATTATCTCTTCCCGCGCGGCGGTTGGCCGTAAACTTGACCCATTCAGGGGGGAGGTCTTGAGGCAGGGGCTGCAGCGTTTTAGGAAGATTAAAATTTGCATTTTTAATGGACTGGTGAACATTTGCACGTTGAACTGGAGAGGTACTTTAGTTCATTCAAGTTGCTTATGTAGGCCTACCCGGTTTTGATTAGAGAACGTATTGAGTATGAAAAACTTGGGCGTGGTAATCAGATCTGATTAATCCCCATAACAATAAATTCATCCAACATATCACACATTTACTAATTTCCCTAGTAAGTCATTTTAAGCACTTGTGTTACGAATGCCAGGCATATCATCTAACACCTTCTGTCAGTTTCTTTTTTTTATTGTAAATGTAGCGGTAGTAGTTGCTATTAAACGATCTAGATGAGCAATGGTAGCTCAGTAAATATGCGCCTTCCATCGTAGTTTGAATCCAAACATGCACCACTGGATTATTCAAATCTGTGCTTATTGAGAGAAAACATTGCTAGAAAACATGCACGTTTCGGATAGTTTCTGAAACGTGTTACGTGAATTCAGTTGATCGGTTTTCCTTCTTAAGAGTTGTAAAGGTCAGACGGCAGTTGCTTTATTATAATTATCATACTCTCCCAATCTTGGATCATATTATTCTAAACGCACACCGTGCTCTTATACGCTGGGATCATATGAGTTTATTCCCAATCGCCCCCGCTCAATCCTTGGACCAATGTTAAGTCAGCCTCATTAGTTATTAATATAACGGGTTAGGGTACCGCCGGGCATAATGGACCCACTAAACATAGTATTCCCTGAGTGTGTTTTGTATACGTCAGTGAGCTACTTTGCCAATTTACCTGTCTGATTTAGCATTCCAAGGCTCCTAACTCTGAAGTTTAGCTCCTGTTTGTGGCATTTAGGCGTTGATAAAATATGAGTAAAGGTTTAGTGTTCCGACATTAGGAGCATCAAAGGTGTGGGCCTGTGTTATATAATACTGGTTGGTAACAACATTTACTTGATAAAATGTAAATATGCTCAAAACGAAATCCTTTGAGTTAATTGCTTCAAGTAATCCAGTTTCTGTTTATGGTTCACTGTTGTATTTCGGAATGTTTAGTAACGTTATTTTGTAGCTTAACATGTTAACTCTTGGTTGACACGACTAAATGTATTTAATAGGGTACATTGCTAATTAAGTTTGTTTTATTGTTAACAATGGGTTTGTTTGTGTTACATGAACAACTAACAAATACACAAGCTTTAAATTTGTGATAAACAATAGTATATTGAGCATAATAATTTGCTTGTTTGATGTTTGGGTAGTATATTATTTATTTAAATAAATTCACACAACATCTCATATATATATTGACCTGACTCCGTACTAAGTAGCTTAAGCACTTGTGTTACAGATATCAGACAACACAGGATCACAAATAGAGCATAACACCCAGACACTGAACAAACACAAGTGTTCATCACACGAATGATTGTCAAGACACGACATTTAGCGTGTACCATTTTTTTTTTTATGTGATAGGTAGCAGGCGAGCAGGCGGATCACCTGATGGTAAGCAATTGCCGCCGCCCATGGACACTTGCAACACCAGTGGAGTTACAAGTGCGCTGCCAACCTTTTATCCCCTTCCCCCCCGAGTGGGCCACCGGTACCCTCACTCACGGCGAAACACAGCATAGGGGCTGCTTCACGCCGGTTTTCTGTGAGGCAGTGGTATCACTCCGGTCGAGCCGGCCCATTCATGCCGAAGCGTGGCTCTCATACAGTTAAAACCATATGCGCAGTCAAAACACTATACAAACATAAACTTATCAAAAGCGTACTACCTTTCTTGTTACTGAACAAGAAAGGCATTACGCATTATAGGCATTATGAATTTATACTGATGAATTCATACAATTTCAATGGCATTGTTTGTTGATGCAACGCCGCAACCAGGTCAAACCCCATCATTGTCATTTCTGTTATGAACTTTCCCTCACTTCCGTTCACCTTTGTAGGTCGCCACGATTGTTTTACCATTGTCTGCTTACGAATGGGGTGAGTCCCATCTACCATTAAATCTTTAATGGAAAAAAAAAACAAATGAAAACAAAACGTTTTCCATATTTTTGTTGGCTGGCTTCTGTTTTGGTGGAAGTGAATTTGCTTTGATTTTTAATCAAGTTGTTTTATCACTATCTTTATCAGCGACTAGTGGCCCGCCCTCACTTTGCTTCGGGACCGTAATTCAGAAATAAACCAATAGATGGCGCTGTGTCCAATTACATCGCGCAAGCGTTTCGTGTTTTCGGTTTACCTATAAGCCTTGTCGTTGTCTATAGAAGTTATCTCTTTATAAATAGTATTGATTCTCAGGTGTCTGAAACATTTTTCATTTACTAGTATATTTCTTTGGTGAAAATTGTTGTACATGTATTTTTTATATAGAATACCTGCATGTATTTTTTTTTGTAAGCCTCATATCGCTGGGCAAAGGCCTCTCCTAAACTCGTCCAGTGATATCTGTTTGAATCTAGCCCTTGCTTATAAATATGCAGAGAACTAAAGTACAAAATTCATGTGAGTAGCCTCTTGTTTAAAGAAATAGAGAAAAGGGTTATGCTATAGATAGTTAGATAATTACTCTTTATTGCTCAAAGTTTACAAGTCTTAAATTGTGGTTATATGCTAATGTAGGCCTGTATACTGTCCTACTGGAGGACAATGGCCTCCGTCATAGAAATCAAGTCATCGCTACTATGATAGGATTAGGCTTAATCTGGTGATTAAGCCAAGCGTGGTCGCTTGCCTAATGCGGATAGGTGATCACAAACTCGGCTTATGGTCGAAAAATTTGAGACATACTATTTGCTCGACCTGGAAACCAAATCCAGAATCCCGAGATCATGGCCCGATATTTAACGACTAGACCAACGAGGCTTTTAAATAAATATCTAATACGAAATGTTGGCCTGATTTTTATCCCCAGAGACCGAGGGTCAAAGTTTTGAGTGCGACCCACCAGACTAGCCACTGGGCTTTTGAAGATCAAAAGACATAGATTGTTAAAATAATAGTATATTATTTTCATCTTTTGTTAGTTATATGTTTGTATTTGTATATCTACTAATCTACTACTTTGTTTGTTTCAGGTACTTATATGATTGTTTCATTTCGCTGTAATTGTATTTGGCAGTAAGTAATATTATTTGGCAGTATTAAATTTGAACAATTAAAACATATTTCTTATTCACACGAAATATTGTAACCTGGTTTGGTTGTATAATATTCGCATTCATAAAATATCGCAAAATTGAATTTTCATACAGACTCAATTGTCGGAGCTGTGAAAATATTTGACTAAAGGAACTTTCCGGAGCTTACTTGAATTATTATCAAAAGTACATAAAGATTTTAATTATTAACATAATGTACACTCAACTAAGCGTATTGCCTCTGCATTCGATTATTCTCCTATCAGCTAAATTTCTAGAGGGACCGTAAGCCAAGGAGTTGCCTTTTAAACATAGCAGGACACAAATTAAAAAAGTTTCCGACGAAACAGTCGGGCGGACTTTGAAAATACAAACAGTGTCATGTTGAGCTACCCTTTTAGAACCTTCAACCGTCCTTATATCTGAGACGCGAGTGCTATTTTTGCACTGCTATTGGGTCACTTGATCTGACTTTCTCTGTACATAATACGATTGTGAACCTTAACAAATTGAGGTTTCACAACACTGTAAACGCATAGTGGAAGCAAATTCCGTGAGAAACGCACTGTTCTGGATCGCCACCCATCAAGACTATGAGGATGAAATACCAAGTTTCCACTCCAGAACTCGTGTACCCCAGTGGTTGTCAGTTCAGCGGCTGACATGGCCAGCCTACTGCTACTGTAGCTTACTATCCATCATTGAACTTGGCACCCATTTAGATGTCACTTCTTTTGACGATGAACTCAACAAACAAAACTTACTGAATAATAGAACGTGGCTCCTTTTTCACATTTATGATTTTAATGTGATAACATGTTACTCTAAAAGCATTGTTCTTTTGCCCTTAATATGCAAGAGAAAATCTTTTTACGTAAGTTGCTAAGAGGCAACTCAATCTTTCAGCCCTAAGTCTCCACAGAGCCGCCGTCAGATTTAATCACTCAACAACATAGTTCCTCTTTATTTTTTTAGGACTCAAGCCTCCATCAAATGAAAAGGGTGGTTTAGTTTAATTCATCTCTAGATTCAAACTAGAGGATGTGTTTTAAAAAGTGTTATATTATGGAAAAGAGCACATTTAGGAGGAAGAGCGTGGGGCTAGTCACATTGCTACCACCACCGTGCTTTTTACTTGTCAATTTTTACCACGCACATCCTTATCAACTTCCCGCAGCGGTATTGCTGAACTAGTACGACATTCAAATCTTTCAGATATGAGCCTACACCTTCCTAAAAGGTGGACTAGCGCTCCTTTTGTGTGGCTGATGGCTATGAGGTGGCGTTGATCACTTACCATCAGAAACTATCCGAAACGTGCAGGTTTTTTCACGCTGTTTAACTGATGGTAGAAATATGCACATAGATTTTCAAAATTCGTAGGAGCATTCTTCGTATTCTGTTTCCCCGCATCACGAAAGACGCGTTCTTATTCACGGAGTTTCATTGCTCAGTAAGCTTAACCAACATTTTAGGCAAATTAAAATTAGGAAGGCCATTCCGAGGGCTAATTTGTCAAACGAAATTCATCCTTATTTACAAATCGACTGTAGTAAGCTATGAAGTTGCCAGTCCAATTCAAACGTTAACACGACATCTCATGAATAATTCACTGTACGCATGATTGTGTCTTTTAAGCTAAACGGATCTGTCATTAACGGATTACACAAACACGATATAGATCAAAATAGAAATGGAAATTGGGTTGTAGACCACGATTATACTTGTAGATTGAATTCACATAAATTATTAGGCTGAATAGACGTAGCGGAATGTGTTGTTCGAAAATTAGAGCAATTTCGCCTAAACCAATATGCTACGAGTGGCATAGTTCTTATACTTTGAGATATTAAACGCTATATATTGTATCAGTGAACAGAGACATGCTTTAGCGACGTGTCTAAAACCAGCATGCAACGAGTGGCATAGTCTTACACTTTGAAATATTAGATACTGAATTTGTGACTATCACCCTACACCCTGTAATCATTTAGAAAACCAACATGCTACGTATGGTATAGCTCTTACACTATGAGATATTAAATGCTATAGATTGTATCAGTGATTGTTCACTGTACATTCTATAGTGGCATGTTTAAAACGCATATTTTTGTTTGTGCAACCAACATCCTACCAGGGTGGCATAACTGTTATATTATGTGATATTAAAAGCTAGAAATTATAATAGATTAGAATAGACGCATTTTGACTAAAAAGTCTAGTTTTTATACAAATGTCGTATCAGAAAGGAATAAAATGGTATAATTTACAAATAATGAGATGAAAATAGTTTTTTCAGATTTGGGTTCATATATAAAAAGTGTATAGTAAAATGTTATATGATTTCAAATGTAGATTCTTGCCTAAGCAGTTAAAAAGTATCTACATACAATCTTTTTCCCAGTTTCCAGTTTTTGCGGTCGTGACTATCCTTTTCTGTAAGTTCGAAATGTACCTTAAAACTTTTGAAAACACTTAAATAACTCTATCTTTGTCAACCAGCCTCTTCACCTACCACCGTCTCTTAAAAACTTAATGACAAAAATAATTAAATAATTACCACAAACCAGCAAAGTATAACAAATTGAGTAGGTACGGAAAATGTCGGGTACGTCTTTTCTCTGCTAACGGTACAAGTTAGTCTCCGATTTTAATGAGTTTTCAGTATATCCGCTTACGGAGAGAGTTCGGATTATTACTTTATTATAGTAACACGGGTGTTTGCTATAATGAAATTCTCATTGTGAAATATATTAAAACGTGCTAAATTAAATATAATTTGTTGCGAAATTGGTTGCGACCAGGGTTGTACCGATAGCAAAAGATGTTGATAACGAAAGTTGACCTTGAAAATCAATTATGCTATCGATATATTGCTAAACTATCGATAATATCGATAGTATCGAAAATCTGGATAGTTTTTGAATGGACCTCGTTGCCATGATCTGATTTTCCTGTCCACTACAATATGTTTTTTTAATGGAAAGTCTGAACCAGGCATCTTTTAGGCATACGCTTATTGCCCTACACCTTATCGGCACTTTCTATCAGCTTTGTTACGTTAGACTATAGACCAAAAATAAAAAGTAAAGCAAATCAACAACAGTATTGATACTATTCATCGATACGAAATCCTCTGAATCAGTAACCATGACCAAAATCATGACTTTGAACGGGAATAACACGCGAAGATTAGGTATGATGGTGGTGGCTGAATCAAGATTAAAATCTTCAAAAAACAGCCAATAGGCTAATAAAGATGATTGGTTGGCGTAAGTTGAATGCAAGCTATGCACGACTGGAATGTATGGCGCACTTTGGGGGAGGTTACGTTCGGCAATCAAAGAAAATGAAGAATATTAAAAAATAAATACTAAATTGCTATATAAATTGCCCCAGTAGAGCTAGTATCTATGTAAATATACTAGTTTTTGTTGCATACAGAAACACCAAGTGATAATGATGTTTAGAGACATTTCAAATTTTGCAGGCACGAGAGTGTGACAGTCACGTTACGTCTCGCAATAATTAAAGATATTATGAGTTGCTATCGACAATGATGTCATAGTACAACACATTTATTTCAAAATTAATTATCTTGAAAACTAATTGACGTATCGTAGAAATTTTTTCGTTCATATTTTTTATTTTCAACCAATTTTAACTGAGCTAGAAATAAAGTAATTGAATAGTCTGCGTTGGTTGATTGATTGATGTCTTCAGTCTTGCTATTTTAAACTGTAATTTATCCTTAGATACGGTCGATCAGCCTTCAAACCGGAACATAATTTTTTACAAAAGTCATGTCGTGAATACTGTACTGTAATATTTTTTGCAAAAGAATTTTGCGCGTTCATCATGGGTGTATCAGTTAAAATCGCATGTCATTGGATCCCTTTTACTGGTAGGGGAGGCGTAACTTCTCTTTAATACGTATGATCGATGATCTAATAAGTACTGTAAGGAATGGTATGTGACGCCATTTTGAAAGTTACGGCTTTACGCGAAAGTTGAGAAAAGTTAATATAATATAGCAAAGTGAAGTGGCAGTGGGCTGGTCACATTAGCCATAGAACTGACAACCGTTGGTGCCATATAGTCCTTAAGTGGAAACCGCGACTCAATAAGGGTTGGACGCCCTGGGACACGATGGGATGATGACATTTGAAGGCTGGCTGGAGAGGGCTGGATGAGAGTGGCCGAAAATCAGGAACAGTAGCGTGGGTTGCTGATGATGATGATTATATTATAGGGTATATCGGTAAACATGACTGGCTCGGTGGCGCTATTGGTAGTGACCCTGCCTCATACGCTTATGTCGTGGGTTCGATCCCCATCCTGGACAAATATTTGGGTGATGAACTTGAATACTTTTGTTTGTTCAGTATCTGGGTGTTATACTATTTGTAGTCAAGTATTATATTTTCGTAATTTCTTCAGCGTTTAGGCGCAACACCTTAGCCATTGCCTTATCTAGATAGTTCATTTTTAATTTATAATTTAGCAGACGAGCAGACCGATCACCTGAAAGTAAGCGATTGTCACCGCTAAAACACCAATAGAGTCACATTGCGCTGCCAATCTCCTGCCCACGGATTGGACCTCTGGTATCCTGACTCACTAAGGCAACACACAACGCAAGCGCTGATTTGCGCTGGTTTTCTGTGAGGCTGTGGTATCTCCAATCGAGCCATGCCCTTTCATGCTAAAGTTTTTTTATACGCTTCCTTTTAATCTTTTTAAAATTATTTAAATAGTAGATGAGGGTATTTCACCGCCGGATCTCCAAGTTATTTCAACGACACACACAAAGCTATCTCTGAGCACCGCTCTTAAACGTAAAGAGGCAAAAAAGTAGCTATTGTTTATTTGAAAACAAACTGTGGTATAAAAACACTTTTTCACGAGTACATACCCAAAAGTGGACGGGGGTAATTTACGAGGCTGGCCGGACGGCGGACACCAACAAACAGGGGTAAAGCAAGTGGTCCGATTTTTCCCTGTTTCCCTTTTTTATTTATTTTAATTTATTTGACGCCCGTCAAGGGGCGGTTTCGATTCTGGAATGCGTTATTTCGTGAATTATGTGCCGAAAGTTTAGCGGGAATTTTAGGCTGGTCGCTGAGAAATAGTGAGTTAGGACACAGAATACATAATAGTACAAATAAATAGTTAGGAGGCAAAACAGGCTTGTTAGGAGATGCTTATTGTGTAAATGTTTTTTTTTTTTGAAAACACAGCAGACCCAAAATGCCTACGCATACAAATCGCAATTATCAGCTATTCACTTACGTATGGCAAAGTCAGTTTTTGTTGTCGGATCCTTCGATTTTTATGTAATGCAGCCAAGTTTTTAGCTTTTTGAAAAGGAGTACACTCTTCTCTTGAAGATTCCAAAGTCGTAGTCGTCTAAAATACTACTGCAGCCAAACCGGCCCATAAGACTAACGTCCCTACTTTGCATTAAGAATCTATTTTAGTATTTTTGTCTGCGTTAGTTTTTTGTTTCAACCAGCTTACCCTTAATTCTTTGCAAACCCTTCTCATATAACTTTCAAATATTTCTCAAGTTTCTAAAAATAGAAAAAGGTTTGATCGTATCGTATCACAATTTAGGCCTGAATAATATCTTGAACAAGACACCTGGGACGAGGCAAAGTCACATGAACTTATTGACACGTGACATTGTGATAATGGATGAGAAATTTCCAAGGTTGACAATAAGTTTAGATAAATTGTTCGTCAAGTTTTTGTTTTTATATATTAGAGTACATTTTCTTCGTTCGTAGAAACTCTAGACACAGCGCGTGAACGCGTTAAAAGTGAGAATTTTCAAAAGAGCACTTTAATCACTTTTTTAAATTTAAAACTACTACGGATTACTGGTATGTCATCATCATCATCATTTCAGCCAATAGACGCCAGCTGCTGGACATAGGCCTCCCCCAACGAAGTCCACATAGATCGGTCCTGTGCCACCTCCGCATCCAAGGGACTCCCGCGACCTTACTAGATCGTCGGTCCACCTGGTGGGAGGCCTGCTACTGTATGTTCAAAATCGTAATACATATCTATAGCTGTAAAACCACTAATGACAGCGCTGTTTACATCACTTTTCAAACAGAGCATGATGGTACTTTGTATCTAAATAATTTATGACCGAAGACTTTTTCGTTAGAATTATTAATATCGAACGAACAAAAATAGACTTGGGCTTATAATAGGCGTGGGCTAATAATAGATATCAATATGTTATTCTATATTTAAAAGCACATACATTAAGTACTTATTACCGCTTAATGTATTTACCTGTATAGTTATTGAAATAATATAATAATATTTCACTACATCACATACATTGATCTGACTCTGAGATAGGTAGCTCAAGCATCTGTGTAACGACACAGATATCAGAACCAACAGTGGGATTACAAATATATACATATAATACTTTTCTTTTGTAAATACATACTTATAATACATAGAAAACACCCATACCAATACAAACAGACATGTTCATGCACACAAATGTTTGTACTGTGCGATGATCGAACCCGCAACCCTTGGCCCAGACGCAGCATTCACTACCACTGAACTAACCGGGTCGTCAAATAATACCTGTGTAGTTTTTGTAATAATTGTAGCGTATAGTCCCGTTTATATTAATTCATCTGAATATTGTTAACAATAATAATAGATAGCTTATGGAAAATCTTAAACTATCAATACTACTATCTTTATAATTCTTTTTGGCCTGTTTCTGACCTTTTAACGTCAAACATAGTTACTATCCATCAGCAACACTAATAAGTCCCCGCCTAAGGTGGCCAATCCCAAAGGGAAGCCATCGACGCATGACATCGGCATATTACAGTCCACAAATATGTGCGTAGTGCACTCACTATTCCTCCCCTCTCCTTTTGATGGGACACCAGAGTGACACCACTAAAGAGTGACAAAGAGGGAATCGCAACAGCTAGTTAGAGATCAAAAGTTTCAATACCACTTTCCACATTGAGGAGTGTTCTGTCTTTGCATTATAAGTCATCATCATCAGCCTGTTGCAGTCCACTGCTGGATAGACCTCCACAATGTTTGTCACTCCAATTGATTTTTCGCTACGCTACAATTCGCTTTCGCATCCAGCTCTTGCCAGTCATCTTGCGCAGATCGCACCATCTGGCTTGAAGGCGGCTGGCGTCCTACATTACGTTTACCGAGACGTGGTCTCCACTCAAAAACTCGCGTACCCCAGCGATACTATAAGTACCTACCTCCAACAAACTTCCCTACATTGAGCCCTAAAAATACCAAGTCTCAACGCAACACCTGCTCGAGATGAAGTCACGTGACGCCCATTGGCACGCGACAATATCTGCGTGAGCCCGTGCCTTAATGCCCGACTCAAAATTCAATATTCAACGCGACATTTCGATGTAAACATCGCGTGACAGCCTTTGAGGTGTGGTCTAAAAACAGGGTCTAAGTTTCTTATTATAAAGTGAAGACAGCGGATTAAAGTTTTGACGCATAGATTTAATCTCAAGAGGCACTGAAAGCACATTGCAAATGCGAACCTACTGCGAGGAGAACAGACTGCTGGAGTAGACAGGTCCTCGAGTGGACGCCAGGAAGTCGCAGAAATGTCCGGTCGGTGGACCGACAATTTAGTGAAGGTTGTGGGAAATTCCATGGTTGCGAGTGGCGGGTAAGTGGCATAGGACCGATCTGTGTGGAGAACATCGGAGGAAGCCTATGTTCAACAGTGGACGTTTATTACTTGAAGTGATGATGATGATGATAATATTGAAAGCGTGTGAAAAGGTGATCCTAACATCGCTGTCATTAGTGGTTTTATAGCTATAGATATTTTGAATTGGCCTTTAAAAATCGATAGATCTTTATGTGTTAGGTAAGAGCTGAGTAGGTATAAGAGCTAAAACAGACTTAGTTTTATTTAACTACCTGTAAACAAATAAATGTTATATTATGAGGTACAAATAGAAGAGGAAAATAATCTTTATTCAAGGTCCATTAAGAACACCGATGCATTCTTTTAAGACGTGACTTTGAGATAAACCTTTTTAGAAATACAAAATATTGTGTTAACTTTTTTTAAATGTTTAAGTTTAAACATCCGCTTCAGTCCATAACATGCGCAGGATCAACGTGTTTTGTTGCGTCATCGATCATCTTCAACGGCGCTTTTCGCCGGGTGGAGTGTCGAAAATTACTTACGGCAGCAAACTACTGAGCTCCCCAAAAAATAACCTCGAGGTTTGGGTTCCGTACAACAAAACTGCAAGTGTAACACTATTTTTAAAAAGTATCGGCCTATATACTGCAGGGCAAAGGCCTTCATCATACAAATCAAGTCATCGCTACTATGATGAGATTAGGCTTAGGTAATCACCACGCTTGCCTAATGTTTTGTGTATTTATTTATTTATATAGGATCTCTAACATACATGACATTTTCTTTATGATTATAACTAAAATCTAAGAGGAAAATCTTCATGTTCATGTGTAGGTACCTACAATTACAAGATTAGTTATTTAGATTTTCGCGTTGCATTATAACTGTAATATTATTATATTAAGACCACCTGCCCGTTGGTCCGACGATATTGTAAGGGTACCGTAGTGAGGAAACATTCGATGAGGCTTACACTGTGGAAGTTCCACCAGCTCGTACTAAGCGTTTCGCTTCTTCTTTCTTGGTACGAACTGCTAAGGAATGGAAACAATTGCCGGCTTCTGTATTTCCAGAGAGCTACAATTTGGGTGTCATTAAGTCGAGAGTGAATAGGCTTCTTCTGGGAAAGCACGCTACATCTTAGACCTCATTGTCACTCTCCATCAGGTGAGATGAGGTCAAGTGCAAACCCATCTTATATAAAAAAAAGGCTGCCTGGTGACCGTACGAAGTGGCGTAATAAAGCAGAGGCCTATATACTCAGCCAGCAGTGGGTGGATGTGGGCTGACATGATGATGATGATATTAAAACTGGGAATTGGATCAATTGTACGACAATTAATATTGCGACAGTAAATATCATGTTAATTCTCATTTTAATATACAATAGTTTTTGTTTTGTTGTCATCATAGTTATGTTTTAGGAGCATTTTAATTACCAAACTAAATCCAGAATCATTGTTTAACGTGCTACAACTTTCAACGTAACCGGGAATTTACGCTGAGGTGAAATGAGTTTTGGGAAATTTTGTTAACAATTGTTCACTGTGACCATAGCCACACATTTGAGCGGCACTCAAAGCGTACTCAAATACTCGATATTCGAACCCAAAACTTATGCTTCATCAATTTACTCACAACAAGACTGAGAAGAAAATCTGACATTTATTATGGAAAAAAAAAAAATTGAGGTTCTTTTATCCTCCCAATGAACCCTATTCTGCGCCACCCGTACTTGTCTATTTTTTCCCAGAAAACGGCGAAGTATATCTCTGTACGAGTTATATCTTATACCTTTCATATTTCACACCTTTGAATTGAAAATCTCTGCATAGAATTGTAAACGCGAACGTAATAATACGTGTTTGATAAAAAATAAAAACACGATATGAGTAGGAGAAGAGAGAGATGAGATTTGGGCTGAAGACGTGTCCAAAAAGTATTTACAAATATTAAAACGATGTCAAAAACGATTTAATATAGAATGAGAGATGCCTTTTTCATACACCGTTATTTTGCATCGTTTAATAATGCCGAAGCCCTCATGTTACCTACATGAAGAATGCTCCATTAGCATCTTAGATAAATAATGGAAACCAGCATTTTATTATGTTTATCATATCACGCCCCTTGGCGTTCATGATACCTATTTTAGGGCTTTTGGCATTAAAACGATGTAAAATTAAAGTGTATAACAAGATAAACAGACAAATTACCAGATGATTAGCGATTGCGTCCGCCAGTAGATGTCTACGCAACATCATCATCATTTCAGCCAATAGACTTCCTCTGCTGGACATAGGTCTTCCTAATGTTTTCCACACAGATCCTGTGCCGCCGGCATGTAAGGAATTCTTGCCACCTTCACCAAATCGTTGGGCCACCCTGTGAGGGGTCTGCCACGGCTGCGACTTCCACTCAAGGACCTTTCTGCCCCAACGGCCGTCTATTCTCGTCGCAATGTATCCTGCCCATTGCCACTTGAGCCACGCACGGGCTATGTTTGTGAACCTGCGAATCTCATTTCTGACACAATCACGCAAATAGCAACACCTATCATAAATACTCGCCGAAGCACAAAGTTAAGTATAACTTATCTAAGAAATATGCTACCTAACTGAAAATAATATTTTACGTGAGTATTATCAGTAGTTTAAATTCATTAAATTAAAAATGGCGCGTGAGAATTAGTGGTTTACGTGACTATTGCGTTTTGTTTAAAACAATATATCATTTTAGAAGATAAATGTAACAGAAAAGCTTGGTATTCAACCTTAATGAGTTTTTTATGGCTTTTGTTAGCAAAATTGTCATTAATGTACCCATGTAGCATTCGGTGTTTATTGTATAGTTACAGAGTTTCGTATTTAAAGGGTTACACTGGACTGGATGGACATAGGTCTCCCCCAATGCACGCCACCGCTCCCGATTTTCGGCCACTCTCATCCAGCTCACTCCAGCCAGCCTTCGAATGTCGTCATCCCATCTTGTAGCAGGGCGTCCAACACTACGTCCTACCTATGTCCATCAGTGGACGAGCGTGAGTTGCTGAATGATGACTGGACTGGATTACTCAGATTTCGTTATCTGTCTGTCCGACAGTCATGAATCTATAATATCTACACACGCCCTATACATCTATGTGTACTATTTAACATACCCCTGTGGTGTGTCTGTGAACATTTACATCCATTTAACCACGTGTTCTACCCAATATTTACAACAACATTTTGTTCAACGACTTTTGAAATGTATCGAACAATTTTGACTTTGTATGAAACATTAATTTGGTTCTTTTTAGGTGAATTTCTAGTCGTAAGAACAAAATCAAGATGGTGATCATCGGAATGGTTGGTAAAAGACGTGGTTAAAGGGATGTAAATGTCTGAAGGCACAACATTCTCTATTTATGAAAACTTTGGCAAATAATGTGTCAACTTTAGCAAATAATGTATAATGGTCTATATTAGCAACAAAGTTAATACTTAAAAGCGCTAGCAAATTTCGTACACACTACGAGATGCGGCGTGACAGATAACGTGACGGGCGTGAAGTGACGGGAGTGTAGTGAGAGCAAACAGCTCTCGGGCAGAGATAAGACGAACTCCCGAAGCAGATGAGGGGAATGGTTATAAGTTGGGAATTAAACGCTTGTTCCTTTGTGTACTTGGATGTTTTAAGGTTAAGTTTAACGCTAGGCGGTAAATTGAGAGATTTCTATTTAGTGAAATCATTTTGTGGATTAAGTTTACACTTCTGTATAAATTCTGAACTTGAATGAACCGTATTCAAGTTCAGAATTTTAAACAGAGTTTATCACTTAGACTAAGGTTTATTTATGATAGGGGGCACACCAGTTGACGGATCACCTGATGGTAAGCGATGGCCGCCGCCCAAAGACACCTGCAACACCTGACCAGTAGATTCACAAGTGCGCTGCTGACCTTTAACTTCCTATCCCCCAATTGGCCTCCAGAGCCCTAATTCACTCGACGAAACACTACACAGGTGCTACTACGATGGGATGGGATGGAATGATAATATTAAAAAGAGAAATCAATAAGCGTCAATTCTGTGCAAACTGCATAAGACGGAACTCTCCAAATCGTATCAACCAACTCGGAATGCATGTGCGAGTAACACAAGCTGCGATATGTCGAGCAACAGACAATCGATTGCTCAAAAGGCAAACACACCCTCGAGGAGATACGACGCTCGTTAAACGCGCAGACGCTATCGGTAACACTGACTTGATAGAATGTATCGGGGTCGTGCAACTGTGGCGCGAGCCTGAAGCATTCTGTATAGCTTGAGAATTGAGAAATGTCTTCACATTCTGTTACAATAACATAAGATACACTTGCCTCGTGATTTATATGTAACGGAAATAGTTATAACTCGTAAGGTCCTCAGATGGCAGAGACAATGAAAAATCTATTGTTTTACGGCTTTTGAAAGCCTTTTGGGTCTTATGGTCGTAAAAGAATATCTGTGAACATTTACATCCATTATGGTCGTGTGTGCCACTTGTGTTTTGTTCAGTCTCTGGTTGTTGTAACATGTTCTGTAAGTATTCATTTGTTGATCCCATTTTTGTTATTTAACTACGTGCCTTCGCCTAATTTAGACGGAAGTAAATCAATTGTGAACTGAGTGTGCTTATACTGATGTTACATTTCCGTATTATCAAAACTGCATATGACGGACTCCAAATCGAATCAACCAACTCGGAATGCATGTGCGAGTAACACAAGCTGCGATATGTCGAGCAACAGACAATCGATTGCTCAAAAGGCAAACACACCCTCGAGGAGATACGACGCTCGTTAAACGCGCAGACGCTATCGGTAACACTGACTTGATAGAATGTATCGGGGTCGTGCAACTGTGGCGCGAGCGAAGCATTCTGTATAGCTTGAGAATTGAGAAATGTCTTCACATTCTGTTACAACATAAGATACACTTGCCTCGTGATTTATATGTACGGATAGTTATAACGTCGTAAGGTCCAGATGGCAGAGACAATGAAAAATCTATTGTTTTACACCTTTTGAAAGCCTTTTGGGTCTTATGTCGTTAAACAGAATATCTGTGAACATTTACATCCATTTATGGTCGTGTGGTGAACACTTGTTTTTGTTCAGTCTCTGGGTGTTATATAACAATAGTTCGTGTAATATTACCCTTGTCCGCTTAGTCACCATTTTTTTTTACCTTGGTGATCCTGTGATGGTCTGATATCTGTAACACAGTGCTTAAGCTTACTTAGCACGGAGTCAAGTTAATGCATGTGATGTTGTGTGAATTAATCCTATTCAAACTGCATGACGGAACGCTCCAAATCGAATCAACCAACTCGGAATGCATGTGCGAGTAACACAAGCTGCGATATGTCGAGCAACAGACAATCGATTGCTCAAAAGGCAAACACACCCTCGAGGAGATACGACGCTCGTTAAACGCGCAGACGCTATCGGTAACACTGACTTGATAGAATGTATCGGGGTCGAGCAACTGTGGCGCGAGCCTGAAGCATTCTGTATAGCTTGAGAATTGAGAAATGTCTTCACATTCTGTTACAACATAAGATACACTTGCGTCCTAAGATACATTTGAACGAAATAGTACGGATATATATTACCTAGTAATACAGGTTGTATCTGTGAACACTACCACCACATATAATCCACGTCTTCTACCAACCAGTCTCAACATCATTTGTTTAACGACTTTTGGAAACTCATCGATTTTTTTAACTCCTCATAAAAAACCGATTTCATATGAAAAATATTATTTTATGCGAATTTGTAGTTATATATCAAATTTTGTTATGAATGCTTGGTAAAAAACGTGATTTAAGCGATGCAAATGTTCACAGATACATCCTGTATAGGAATATTCTAATCCTCAGTGGATATGAACTTGCTTCTTCATAACGGAAGGTCGTCTGTGCGATTCAAGTATGCACCTATGGATTAGTTTGAATTGAAGTACCTATGCATATTTGTGTGTATTTCTACTATTGCTGTTAATAACTTTTAAAAGTTTATCACCAATATTATTTTATCCATTTTTATCGCTCCATTGTTCTATATTTCTGTAAGTTAAAACACCAAATCAGCTAAAAAAGTTTTCATTTAGGTCGTATCTCCCCAAGGATGGGAGATACGACGCAAGTAAAAACTAAACACATTGTTTAAAGCTGATCCCACTCTCAGACTTAAAACGTTCGCGCAAAAAAGCAAAACCCATGAACTGTGAAAATTAAGAAGTACCTAACCGTTATCCTTACGCTTCTACGCCTTCCGCATTTCCTTATGATTAACCCTGAGGATGGCTGCGGCTCGACGCGGCCCTGATTTCCCTGGGGGCTACATGAAGCGTTGTTTAGCGTTTAACTTGCAGCCACTAGCATATCTTGTATTAGCACAACTTAGTACTGTACGAGTGTGCTTGTCTTTGTTTATTGTTCAAGTTATAGCTGGCGGCACGAAAGAATACCGACCACTATAACTTGGATATCTTTAAGGCAAGAGTGAACAGGCATCTTCTAGGCAAACGCGTGTCATCCTAGACCTCATCGTCACTTTCCATCAGGTGCGATTGTGGTCAAGCGTTGGCCTATAGTCTAATAAAAAAAAAAGAATAGCGATGACCATTATTTTGAGCACTTGTAAAAAAGAAGACTTTCTATTAAAATTGGTTTCTGCGCACTCAAGGTCATAACTACACTTTCTTGCCGTAGACTATACCATTTGGGAACTGGGTATGATATAGACACAGACCATAGACACCTGCAACAACAGTGGGGTCACAAGTGCGCTGCCAATATTTAAGCCTCTTTCCCCCCGATTACGAAATGGCTGGTACCAGCCATTTGCGGAACTACTTGAGTTGAGAGTGTCCGTCTGTAGCAATTGTATAATATCAGTTGATCCGTCTGCGCATTTGTCGATTTTTTTTACATTATAGCGGACAAATGAGCACACGGCTCACCTGATGGTAATCACCGCCGTCCATGGACATCTGCTACACCTGAGGCGTCACAAATGCGTAGCTGACTCTTAAGGAAGGAATAAGCCCTTTTCATTGTTTTACTTATTTGCACTGAACAGATTATTTTAATAGAATCCAATCCGCATAAGGCAAGAGTGGCGATTAAGCCTAATTCCGTCATAAAAGGATAACTTGTTTCTATGATGGAGGAAATAATTTGCCCTGCTGTGGGACTTAAACAGGCTGATATTTTATTTTAACTTTTTTTAGAATAAAATTATTATAACGTTGATAAAGTTGTCATTGACGTCGTAAGGTCCACACAGTAGACACAATGGATAATAATCAATTATTTTATGTCTTTGGGTCTTACGACGTAAATGTCACCCGCAGTTCAGTTCCTAATTGAAAAATTGCAGGATAACCAGTCCTCACCGGGTGGGCTCTGCGCTCCTCACCTCAGAAGCACAAAAAATAATAACTCCACCCGCGGCTCACAAAAGAACTTTTGTTACGTAAAATACTATTAATCATCAATAAAGAACCGACCGACAAATATTCCCTAACACCATCACGATATCGATACATCAATCAGCTCGCCTCAAAATCTCACCGTTTGTTCATTTTTTATTTCCACGCCGACGAAACGCCTTCGACTCGTAAAAATAATGGGCGCGTATCCTGCGGTTTTTGTCGATTCGAGTCGATTTTTATTCGAGTGGTTGAAGTGACACAGAAAAATATTCGAATGGTATTCGTGTGAAATTTTTTAGTGAATATTTTGAAAAGGAAAAAGAAGGCATGTAACAATGATATGGTCACGTTTCTTTGGACGTCAACTTTCAAATGATCAAGTGATCCAATAAATTTAAATGTAGCAAAGTAATGAGTAAATCAATTCATCTCTCAACTTCTATTGACTTTTGGCAGAGCTGGTGAAACTCGACTGAAGCTATAACGAAAAATAAAAAACTGACAAAAGAAATACATTATGGTACGCGACCTCCGTGTAGTAAATAGGGCTAGATATAAATTAAAACAATTTCATAACAGACTGTAATGTGTCCACTATAGGTTTCAGCATTAGTCTGCAGAGAGTTCCTAAACATTGTAGACAACTGAGAGTGGAAAAACTTCCAATGCTGCTAAACATTTATCAGTTTTTTATTCAATGTATGTGTGGTATTATCGAATAAATTCCTAAAACTACTCGAATGATTTTAGTCGCATCACTAGTTTGATAGCCTATATACAGGTTCGACGCGTAGGTAACTAATAATGGTTGTGACGTCACTGCAGAGTGTATGATGTCACATGTTTGGAGTTGAGTCCGGAGTAATTCTTGAGATTGAGCGTGGAGCGGGATTATGGCAGGAGATGCATTTTTAATAAGGGCTTAGATTTTATGCCTCTTTTTGGAGGAACATAAACTTTTTTATGTTCTTGGATGGCATTGTTGCTGTGTTTAGTTGTATAGGTAGACAGTTTATTACTCTAAATAATCTTAGGGGGATATAACCGTGCGTGAAAGTGACATTGAGTTCAGGTTTCGTTATAAAAATATTGTTTTGGGACACAATAAGCTCTGAATATTGGTAAATGATCAAAGTTTCATTAGGGCAGGTAGCCGGTCTTTTCGGTACGTGTATATTTTTTCAATATAAAATTTGTTGATATTCAAGAAAAGAGCTTATTCCTTAAATATGAAGGTCTTCAAGGAAAGATAAGAAATGTCGGGTATGGCAGATGTTCATTGGCAGCCGGTAATCACTCACTATTAGATAAGCCGTGTGCTTGTTTGTCCACTATACTTGTTTATTAGTTATGATGCTAAGTAACTTGTTTACTGTGTACCTTTAAGGGTGCCAGAAAATCACTAATAAAATAAGAAACAGACATTTTTTAACTCCTACTAGAAAACTATAGAATGAAAATATATTGCCTTTAGTATTTCCGGGTCTATACGACCTGCAATACTTCAAAAATAGTATACCTTTAAAAAAATCGGCGGCGCACTTACGATTCCTCTGATGATGTCCATGGGTGGCGGTTACCATCAAGTGATCCGTCTCTTCGTCTACCCCTATGAAATAAATACTCAAACAGAAATCTAAAACTCCCCAAGTTAAAATCAAATTAGGTTTTTGAATTAGTTTACCTACTACCAAGGTTAACCTTTCACCCCTTCAGTCTAACAAGACGAAAACTTCCCGATGAATAACTAAAAGACCGGCGTAGGCAAAGCCCAAAACTTCCGAAGGACCAACAATTATTTGTTACGGACTGCCCATCTGAGTCTGGCAGCTGTACAGCCCTATGCATTGAAACAAATAAAAGTTTCCTTTACGTGCTGACCTTTGTAAAGCATTCCACTACAGCTAATAAAAGGGCGAGGAAGTAAATAACGCGCGTGACTCACGGGCTTAAAGATTAGGGAACTGAATTTAGGAACCTACAAGAGAAGAGCGTATTCCTTTCTGAAAGACCTCTCTGATCTCACAGACGTTCATGGGCGGTAAAGGTTATTCCCACCAGGTGGACCGACGATCTGGTGAAGGTCGCGGGAGTCCATTGGATGCGGGTGGCACAGGACCGATCTGTGTGGAGAACTTTGGGGGAGGCTTATGTCCAGCAGTGGACGTCTATTGGCTAAAATGATGTGAAAGGTTATTCGGTATTGTCGCACTCATAGAGGCTGGTTTGCAGAGCCTTGATTACAGCAGCTGTGCGAAGACCCTCTTGGTCTTTACTGAATTCATTTTGGGGAGTGAGCGGAGGTTCTGCATAATTTGATCCCCCCAGCTCATTTTACCACCGTATAACAATTTTTATGTGATAGAAGACAAGTTTGTCTTCAGTCGGTACGCAGCGATTTTTTATTTATGATATCAGTGGCAGATGAGCCGACGGATCATCTGATGGTAAGTGATTGCACCCGCCCATAGACACCCGCAATACCAGTAGAGTCACAGGTGCGCTGCAAACCTATAACCCCCTTCCCCCAATCGGGCGTCCGGTACCCTCACTCACGAAACACAGCGCAGGCGCTACTTCACGTCTGTGCCCTGTCCCCTTCATGCCGAGGCGTGGCTCTCCCACTGTTGAATAAATCTAGTTAGAGTTAGGTTAAGTAAGTTTCAGTTTACAAATGTTTATTACAGTATGTATCATCCAATTTGAAGGCTCGCGTTTTACGTAACACGGGTTCCCTTACTTAGAAATTAATCTTTGTGTGCGTGCTACTCACAGCTATAATCACGCAAGCGGTTTTGTTCGATTGCCTCCTATTTTTAGGATGAGGCAATTTGGTTCCTTTGAGACGGGTTGACGGGTTCTGTTAAAACATATTCCTCCTTATTATTAAGTGAAGTAAAGTAAATTAACAGATACTGTCCAACTGCAGGGCAAAAGCCTCTATCATAAAAATCAAAAAATTTGAAACATACTTTTTGCTCGACCCAGGAATCGTACCTGGGATCCTAGGATCACAGTCCGGTACTTTAACCACTAATAGTAGTGGCAGTGTACCATCTCCGATGTCTCGATCAGATCGAAAATATCAAATCATGGAGCTAAGAAGTCATATCTTGGAGAACCCATTGGTCATCTTCTAGTTGGGCGTCCTCACTCTTGTTGGAGACATGTAGCAAAAGCTTGCTACAAAAGAGTCCTATATGAAGTGATTAATGGGTTGCCGTTCTTTGGTACGTCCGAGATATCGCTAAGGGGACGAAATCACCAAGGACTTCGAGGCACTAAAAGTGCATGGAATAAACAAAATGGCGAACTTTGACGTCAAAGGTCTAGACTTATCTTGAATCGCTGAGTTAACGATTAAGTGACCATCAAAAACGTTGAATTTAACTTAAAAATGTGATTTGAAAAGAAAAAAATGCTACTACAGTCCATCTTAACTTTGAAATCATTTTCTCGTTAAAATATTTTCTTGCATCTAAAAAATTTGTGCTTTCAAATTATTTCTTTGCTACGAATATTGGTGAAATGATCAAATATAAAAAAATACGAGAGAGTTAAATCCAGCATGAGATCAAAGTGTTCAATACAGAAAATAAGTCATATTCCCATTTTTAGATTAACTTGCTCCGACGTACCGACTTCAAAAGAACTATTTTATGAAGTTCTTGTCTGACTAAATAGCTTTGGTGGAGAATGTCTGAGATTTGTTATATTATGTATTTTGCACAAATAACTAGAACAGTAGCTGAAGTTTTTTGACTATGAAAAGTTTATTGTGATTTTTAAAAGATAATTGTGACCGATATTTCTAACGACATTGATTTACCAGGATTAAATCTTTGACCAGGATATATTTTCGATTCCGCTGGTAAACAACAGGATGGAGCTACTATTTAACCTAAATCGCAGATTTGGGCAACGGTGATTTTACCATCAAAGGGGCTAGCATTTAAATATTAAGTAACGTTACCGTATCATCCTCACGTTACGATTATGCTAATACTCAGTACCTTGGTTGATGTATCGTATCGTACCATGTCTCAAAATGTATTAGATACGTTAGTTGTTATCTGTTTGTTTATTTGATGTCTTTAATAATGTAGCGATTCCTAAACAGGTAACATGATGTAGGTACTTATAACTCATTAGTTTCCATCTCATATCACATCATGAAAAGCAATAAACTGTGGACGGGCGTTTACGTTACGGTAGTCTCCCGTCAAAAGTAGGAACTAATACGTGCTGATAATAGTATCTTTGTGACCTGATTTACGTTAAGTATTCTATTCTTTTGTCTACTGGAATGTTTTACGAAAATATCTAGTTCATGCTTACTTGATTCTAATCGAAAATTTCCTTCATATTTCAGCTGCGAAATATACCAAATTTCCTACCGTTGGAATGCCTAATTTTGCGAATAGTTCAGAACAGTTGTAGCTTCATTAACATCATTGATTTTCAGCACTTCGAATCTACCACAGACAATTTTACTGTTGCAATTTGAGCATTAAACTTTGAATAAAACATTTAGACAATGCTGTGGCCTTGAATAGAATCTAATGGTGTATTTTTATATCTTGGTTTTTAGTCGCACACATTGCGATAATATAGAAATGTTTGTATTGAAAATGACATGCAAAGTGCTTAACGTAATTCCGTAGGTTCGAATCTGAGCATGCATTTCTTAATTTATTTAATCTATCTGCTCAGACGTTACGTAGAACATCCTAAGGGCATCTGCATATTTCGTGTTTTGTTGTTTAACCATTATTCATTTTTATAGTAGCGTCAGACAAGCATTTCAAATAAATTTTAAGTGGATTTGAGTTCTTAAGTGAGCAATGCTTGCCCGCGAAAAGCCTATTCACTGTTGCCTTAACATCGTAAGATTCAAAAGCCTTTTAAAAGGTATAAAACAATTAATTTTCCATTTTGTTTGCTGTCTGGGCCTTACGACGTTAAAGAAGCCCAGTTTCCCACAGACCCACTTGCTCATTTACCGATGATGATATTTAGTACGCCACACGTCACTTAAGAATTTTTCAATAAATATTTATGGTTTTAACAATGATAGAACAGTTTGGACACCAACTGGTATCCAACAAAGGATCAGCTACATCTCCTTTATAACTTCCAAATGAAGCATAAAAAGGTGAGTGGTAGTTAAACTCGAAACTTCTATAGAAATGGCGTAAAAACTCACTTGAAAACACTTTTTTGCAAGAATGTTGCTGGAACTTTGCTTGCAACGAACCCGCAAGTTTGCTATGAAATATAAGCGTATTTTTCTCAGTTGGACTGTACAGAACATAATAAAGACCGCCCCGCAATTGTTGTTGGAACTTTCAATGTTTGTCGTTTGTTGTCGGGAACTCAGTTGTTGGGCTTCACTTGTGGCGGGGAAATGAAGGACAGAGTTGGTTTGTGAAATGTTTTATAAGAATCATACGCAATACGTCATTGAAACGTTTTCAATTGATTAACAGAAGTAAAAATAATAAGTATGTTAGACTACCAGATAAGTAGTATAGCTAACGGGCGATGAAGATTTTGCAATAGGTATACTACCCGTAGGTACCCGTAGGTGGCACAGGACCGATCTGTGTGGAGAACTTTGGGGGAGGCCTATGTCCAGCAGTGGACGTCTATTGGCTGAAATGATGATGATGATGATACTACCCGTGACAAAAGGTATACGACAGCGGGGTCGGCCCAAAAAATGATGAGCTGATGACCTCAACAGCTTTGCCTACGATTGGCCACAAATAGCATGGGATTGGTGGAGGGATTTGGGCTAGGCCTTTACCCAGCAGTGGAACAGTAGGTAAATAAAAAAAAAATACCAAAATACTACTTTTAGGTGAACACCTAAAAGGTAATAAATACATTTTGTCCTCTCTAACGAATGGACCCTTCATTAGTTGGTGGCGACAATGTAGTTTTCCCTCCGATGTAAGACTCCTCTACTGGTCTCGATCACTCGGTTTTTCTCGCCTGTCTCAGACTGGCAGCTAACGTAGATCTGCCTGCGCGACGTCTTGCGATCGCTGTCTGATAGATAGACTTTTTTGACAGTGCGACCCTCTCCCATCCTTTTCATGTGGCCGAGCTGACTGATTGCTATTTCATGATTTACTAGCGGCCACCCGCGACTTTGTCCGCGTGGAAAAGTAACTTTTTACCCCCCTTTCAACCCCTTACAACCCTCTTTTTGCAATAGAAAGTAGCCTGTGTTCTTTCTCAGGGTCTAGATTATCTGTATATCAAATTTCATTTAAATTCGTTGAGTAGTTTTGGCGTGAAAGAGTAACAGACAGATAGACAGACAGAGTTACTTTCGCATTTATAATATTAGTATGGAGTATGGGTATGTTTGTGTAGGTTTGTCGTCGCTACTAGTGAAGCCCCAGCCGCCAGTTGCATGAACCCTTACGATATTATTTAGCAATAACTTTTCCTTCAAACCGGGCACGCTTGTGTTAGTCTCATAAAAAAACTTCTTAAAGGCTAATTTCTTGCTCAGACACTCTCGGCGAGAAAACACTTTTGATAACATTGTCAAGTTCGTTTAGTTGAACTTTTTAGCCGACTATGGGAAAGTCAAAAAGATTATATATCAAGTTGCCACAACCTGTCAAACTTCCTTAATTGATATTTAACTTTAAATGTGTTTGACAGTAAGATGAGAGTCGATTGGAGAAATTTGACAGATTTGTATACTTTACGTAGGTACATTGTCAACTATTCGAGTATGTTATATAATTATAATCCACAGGTCTTACTGTTGTACAGTGGCCAGCACATCAAGTTACTACAATATGTCAAATTTCCTCAGTTGATATTGAACCAAACACGTTTGACATAAAAGTGAGGTTCGATTGAAGAAATTTGACAGATTGTTGTAACTTGATGTGCAGGCCACCGTACAAAAACTCTTGTTTACTAATCTTATAGCTAATTACAGACTTCATACTTCTTTTATATTGTCGTCAGTCTCTTACGCTATAGTCGTAAAACATTTTCACTAAGTTTTTCACCCAAACTCATAACTTAAACTAATGAACTTAGTAACTGCTCATACTCGTATACGGGTCTAGCTAACGTTTCATTATGAACTAACAAAACGCAACTAAAAGCCATCCCACTTCGCATTATGGAAAACTTAGCCTACAAATATGCTTATGAGGGTGTGGTTCAAGTCATAAAAACTGATGAACACAACCTCAAAAAAAAGCTAGTGAATAGGCTACTTCTGGGTAAGCCTACTCCATCGTAGATGTCATCTTCTCAACTCTAGAGTTCAGTATGAAGCCAAGGGCAAGCCCATTTTAAATAAAAACAAGATAACATTTACTAGATATATTTTGACTAAGAGCTGGTTTGTTGATCCGTAGTTACCTGTTGGTTAAATTGACAATTGGTATTTGGAATTGGAACCAATGGTCAACATGGAGAGCCTGTTGATTGTAATTTACTATTGATTAAGCTATTGTTCAAAATTCAATTTTTGTCGATATATTTCACCATTGGACACTTATTTAGCCATTAATCAGCATGTCTACGGATCGAAATTCGACCCCAAGAACCGGTTTTTTGATTCGAATTTAGGTACTTTTGGTTAAATTGACAATTGGTATTTGGAATTGGAACCAATGGTCAACGTGGAGAACCTGTTGAATTAACTATTGATTAAGCTAACTTTTATGCTGAAAACATTTTTGTCGATATATTTCACCATTGGACACTTATTTAGCCATAAGTTCAATTTGTCTACGGATCGAAATTCGGCCCCAAGAACCGGTTTTTTGATTCGAATTTACTTTTGGTTAAATTGACAATCGTTAACTATGACCAATAAAATTGGTAAGAACCTATATAGTCAAAGCTGATCGCCTGTTGGTAGTATAAACTAACTATTAAAAATTTCGTAGATATTTGACCATTGGTTACTTTTTTAACCATAAGTTGAGTTTGTTTAGACAGAATTCGGCATTACCATTGTAGAAAATTATTTGCAGTAAAATTTTCTAACACGTTTTCTAACTAAGCAATTTTTCGCAAATTCTTTACTAAGAATTCTATTGAATTCGCTGCTAACTTACACCAGCCCCCACACACTGAGAGCACAATAGGCATAAACATCGCCAGGAAATACCATAGGAACACGACATTACGAGCACAATACGTATTTGTGTTTAAATATGTTGAACACAAAGCATAGGAGATCGACACAATAGACCATTAAGGACCTAGGATCTGACGTCTTTTGCTTAATCTACCACGGGATTGGGGAACGGATCCGCTTTTCATGTGGAATTTTGACGATGCTGTGCGAAGGGATCTTTTGTTCGCATCACAAATACCTTAAGGCATGTTAAGGGCTTTGACATCAATCTGTATTTAAATTAATAGATGAGATGGCATATAATTTGGCAATCTTATTTAATGAAAAAAAGAAGAAAGTGGTGAGTAAAAAATGCAAATTCAGTGTTATAATTAACTGTGTAATTATACGACTGCTCAAAAAAGGGTTCTGCAGTTTAGCTTCGCTTTTACATGGTGGGAGAAAATATTGGGTCATGGAGAAACACTACATACATTGAATCTTTAAGCAAGCATATTTTACTTATAGACTCAAATTCCATCATATAAAAAAACTATATATCCAAAAATTCTACATTCGTCATTTTATTTCACCAATCGATCCAGTCTTAAATTAAAGATATTTACTCTCAGGAATCTAGTCTGTTGTGGTAAATATCCGGAAAACCGAACATCATCTATCTATTTCTATTCTATTTTTAAAGAGATAGCTTCTGTAGATAACTTCAAGTACTAAAGAAACGCAAGACTTGCGCGATGTAATCGACGCCCAGCGCCATCTATTGGAGAAAAACTAACTATTAGAGAGAAGGGCGGGCCACTAGTTCAGAATATAACTAAAGACGCCTATTGTAGTAAAATTAAATGTTTTGTAATAAAGTTAAAAAAAATAAAACTGTAACATTATCCCGTTATTCCTACCTCAAGCAGATGCGTCAAAAAAATCGTCCATATCCATCAGATAGATTTATCAAGGGCCCTGTTACACGGCAGGTAAAATTCCGCGGGATAAATACATCAGTTCGACGCAGGGGTTAATTTATCGCCCTGTGTGGCCCCCCGGACAGGTATAAACGGGTGGACGGAGCGGACCGGTAGGGTGACTTTAAACTGTTGAGGGTGGGATAAATAAACATGTTTTTATACCCTACTTTTACTGAAGGAATGGTAGGTTTGATGGTAATGGTAGGAGAGGTTTCCTTCTTGTAAGATAAAGTTAAAGAGTACATAACGGTAGTATATAACTGACATTAAGTGACTTAATTACTCACTTTTTTGCATCAAACGAATAAAATTCTAAAATGGATTTTAAAATTTCTACTACAATCTTGACAAACAAACTAACCACGCAATAAAATAATTTAAAGCGACAAATAGATATAGATTCAATAGCAAAGATTTTTTTGCATAGCATTACATCAAAAAATCGATTTAAACCTCACCTGTTATAGAAACAGAAACATGTTTTTTTTGCAAATACACATTTGATACATAGATGTTACGGTAAGTATTCATGGACACGGTATCTAGCTTGCCAGCAGGCGCGCATAGGGTATTTATATGACACATTGTCATATTAAATAGATATCTTGTAAAAAGTTAAAATGTTGAATTTCAATCACATATTTGTACCTATAATATAGGTGTAAGTTTCTTTATATCCCTGACAAAAATGACCTGATATACCGTTAATGTTTGTCCTTCTAATTCAGAAGCCCTATGTTGCTTAAACTGCTAAAATCATTTCTCTTTTCTGTCCTTGTCGTATTCAAGTGAAACCAAAACTCATAGTCACCGCATTCTTAACGGGCTAACTCCAGAGAGCAGGTAATGAGCTGCGACGATGTGTTAGTGCTGCGCTACACGAGGTAACACCACGTAACATGAGGTAACACCACGCACTAGGAGTTTTCCAGCTGTCTTCGCCCGCCAGACACCAAGAAGACCGCATGAAGCACGCCTAGGCTGTTGGTTTGAATGAGGGTACCGGAGGCCAATTGGGGTGAAAAGTGAGGTTAAAGAGAAGCTAATTTGACTCTACTGGTGGTGCAGGTGTCTATGGGCGGTGGCAATCGCTTACCATCAGGTGGCCCGTCTGCTAGTCTACCGCCTATCACATAGAAAAAGTATTATGTTGCTTAAACTGCTAAAATCATTCCTCTTTTCTGTCCTCGTCATAGTCAAGTTTAACTCAAAACTCATGGTCACCTCACTCTTAACGGGCTTACTTCAGAGAGCAGGTAATGAGCTGCGACGATCTGTTAGTGTTTCGCTACGCGCGGTAACACCACGGGACATGAGGTAACACTACGTAACATGAGGTAACACCACGTAACATGAGGTAACACAACGCAACAGGAGTTATCCAGCTGTCTTCGCCCACCAGACACCAAGAAGACCGGCATGAAGCAACGCCTGGGCTGTGTTTCGTCGAGTGAATGAGGGGACCAGAGGCCAAATTGGGGTGAAATGAGGTTAAAGATTAGAAGCTAACTTGTGACTCTACTGGTGGTGAAGGTGTCTATGGGCGGTGGCAATCGCTTACCATCAGGTGGCCCGTCTGCTAGTCTACCGCCTATCACATAGAAAAAAGTATTATGTTGCTTAAACTGCTAAAATCATTCCTCTTTTCTGTCCTTGTCATAGTCAAGTTTAACTCAAAACTCATGGTCACCGCACTCTTAACGGGCTTACTTCAGAGAGCAGGTAATGAGCTGCGACGATCTGTTAGTGTTTCGCTACACGCGGTAACACCACGGAACATGAGGTAACAACTACGTAACATGAGGTAACAACTACGTAACATGAGGTAACACCAAGTAACTTGAGTTATCCGGCTGTCTTCGCCCGCCAAACACCAAGCGGTTTGCATTTGAAACTATAATCACGACATAATCGGGCCCACCTTAGATCTCCTGCAGATTTAATCATTTCTGATACCATCACGTAAGGAGATTCCGAGCATAGCCTTCTGAGTGACTTTGAGCCTTCTTAAGCGCCCACAGCGGTCTTATGTCGTAGACATTGCCCAAATAATTGCGTGGCTCAAAGGACAAAAGACAGGGCAGGGAGGAAAACAGACGGCCGTTAGAGGAGAAAGGTCTTGGAGTGCAGGCCGCGTACAGAAAGTCGCAGCCTTGGCAGGCCCCCTGTAAGGTGGACCAACGATTTCCTTGGATGCGGGTGGCACGTTACGTGACTGATCTCTGCAGAGCATTAGGGGAGGCCTATGTTCAGCAGTGGACGTCTATTCTATCTAGTATATTCCTATTTTTTGTTAACATTAAAATAAAAATGTATTTTTTTTGTTACAGGTAATTATTTGATTCAGCGGCTGGTTATGAACCAATAGTAAGTAAATCAAAAAGTTCAACGCAACAACTTTGAACGCGATGGGGAACACGCTAAGGTGAGAAAGAGATAGAAACAGTTGCAACTACAAATCATGCCGAGAGGTTGAATGTAAAGCAGACGGATTACTGATGTAACCACAACCGCACGTTTATCACTAAGACTGAAATACAAATCAATCATGCAGTTTGACTAGACGAAAATTTTGTGTTTATACTAGATGTATTTGTTTGTAGCGTATTAGACTTATTTTTAATTACTAAACAATTACAGACAAAGTATTATAAAAGGTTAGACCAAGCCATAGAGACATTCTACCGAATACTACCAAAAGGTATAAATAAAAACAGGCCAAGTGCGTGTCGAACTCACGCACAGAGGGTTCCGTGCCATTGATTTATATAATTAAAGGCCTTTTTTTAATTTAAGTTATTTCTATGAAAGATTACGCGGTAATAACCGGTTTACGATTTACTTCAATAACAAACTACCATGTTAAAAACTTTCTATAACCTAAGATATCATCAAATATGGGGCAGGTTTTGAATAAACTATTTCATTTTCTAAGAGGGAAAGAAGAAACAGCAATGTACAGCGAAATTAAAGTGGGGGCAAATTCTCCCAATCGCCACCGGTGGCAAATGGGATTTGTTATTCCCAATTGCCACCGGAGCCAACCCCTGCGGGGGCAACTGGGGATAGACCGTCCACGATCGGTCGATTGGTCCGATAACAGCTTTAGTGATTACCCATGAAATAATGTCAATTCGCTGCATATATTTACTCTGTGGTCATCCTAGTACAGTAGCAAGTGCCAACACATTATTTAATACTGCGATCATAACTTTTTCTCTCACAGGCCCGTTTGAAATCCCACCCATAAATCCTTATGCTCGAAGCAATAATTCATACTTAAATTTTATTATCACTCGAATTTCCTTTCGGATACACAAGAGTATTATAATATTATGAGAGTTCCAACTCCTACATTATCTTTACGACTTTTTGTTTAGGTCCAAGTTAGGAGATTGAAGCGGGTAAAAAGTTGCGAATTGCTGGCTTAAGAAATCGAAAGATTATCGTCGTATTTTTGGTTTTCATTTTGATCCTATGTGTACTCTTTAAGGAGTACAAGACAATCAAAGTTCTTACAAGCTCCAAAACTTATAAGAACTTACTTTTGATTAAGTACTTACATTATCCATTAAAATATTAAATGTAAATCAAAGTATCATACAACCACGGCTATGGTTTTGTAGTTTTTACAGCGTGATTTGTTAGTAGTTGGGTTTTTTTTATTAAAGTTAACTCTGACCATGCATCTCTAGATTCAATAAAATCAATCTCAGAAAATGTCAGGTACAAATTTTGGCAAAACTGAGGCGGGGATAAAACCTGGGACCCAAAGCGCAGCTGTCACTTTAAAGTGCGACCCACTACCCACTGCACCGCCGAGGCAATCAATAGAGAGTGTAATAAGTTAACTAAACCTCATGTTTGCACAACAAGAGAATTTCGAACATAAATTGTTGTGAGAGTAAAGTGCCAAAGTTGGCGTCATCGAGACAGTCAGTGCGTTGCTAACAGTTTATGACTTGCACCACAACCAATTCGACCGTCATAAAAGGGGGTGTACACACTGAAAAAGACATCAGGGCGCGAGATTTGGGGCTAGGTGTGAAGTTTGATCGGGCATTCCGTGATTACCGTTTACGAGGGGCCTGGGGAACGTCCTCCAGACTGACGGCTGATGGTTTTAAAGCTGTCATAATAGATACGGCTTTATACGACTGTGGTTAACGTAATGACTTGATGATAGAAGGAATTAGGTGCGAAGTTTGAAATGCTTTTGTTTGTGGGGAATTGATCTTAATGGCTTTATAAATATCGTGTCAGATAATTTGTGAGGGTTGTAATTAAATGTATTTAAGTGCAAGCTGATCAAGACATTTTATTAGAGCGAAAATAACTCAATGGATCAGATTTCTCCATCCATATGAAAGGCAGAGTTTTCGAATCTAAGCATGCACCTATGGATTTTTCAAATATTTGTGTAAATTATCACTATTAGCTTGGCGGTGAGTGTATGCATTTTTTTTATATTATAGGAGGGAGACGAGCAAATGGATCACCCAACGGTAAGCGATTACCTCCGCCCATAGACACCAACACCAGTAGAGTCACAAGTACGTCGCCAACCTTTTTCCCTCGATTGGGCCTCCGGCACCCTCAATCTCTTGGCGAAACACACTGGGGCTGCTTTGCGCCGGTCGTACGTTTCGTGTACGTTACGAATAGTTTCTAAAATGTGTAGCCGTGATCCAGTTGGTCTGGTTCCCCTATTAAAGAGTTTTTCCACCTATCACACTCTCAGCATGAAAAAAAAACATGAATAAATAAAATAGTTTCAGTACCTACTTAATTGAAAGTTTCGTTGACTTCTCAAACAATGTCTCGTTTTTTTTAATTATCCGCTCCAATTAATGCACAGGTCTCAGAATGAAACAGAGCTCCACACAGAAACGCAACGAGAGCAGAGAGTGGATCCATTTGCAATTTCAGAGCTGTAGTTTCGTCAGTCGAGGACAATGGAAAATAAAGAATATCATTTCGACAGGTCAACGCATAACAAGTTAAGTGACGTAGGGTTGGCACTCAGTTAAACGTGTCAAACTATGACAGATTCAATATTCTTTTTTTCTCTATGTGATAGGTGGCAGACAGGTCACTTGATGGTATCATCACGATCACTTAATGTCTACATTTTAATTTTAACCCCTTTCCCCCAATTGAGCTTCCAGTACCTTCAATCGCTTAACGAAACACAGCGCAGTCGAAGTTTCACGCCAGTCTTCTGTGAGGCCGTGGTATTACTCCGGTTAAGTTGGACTTTTCATGCTGAAAAGGGGCTCTCCCACGGTTATGTATGAACTTAAACTGAAATATTATATTTATATTATTTTGTTTGTTTTCCTTGCTATTTCTCATCTAAGCTTGTCGTTCCAATTGCCTAAACTTACTCGTATGTCTTAGGGTTTGGGGATTTTGGTAATCATATTAGAATTGCGTGGCTCCAGTGGCAATGGGCAGGGCACATTGTGAAGAGAATAGACGGCCGTTGGGGTGGAAAGGTCCTAGAGTGGAGGCCGCGTGCCGGAGGCCACAGACGTGACAGGCTTCCTACCAGGTGGACCGATGATCTAGTGAAGGTCGCGGGAGGCCCTTGGATGCGGGTGGCGCAGGACCGATCTGCGTGGATAACTTTGGGGGAGACCTATGTCCAGCAGTGGACGTCTTTTGGCTGAAATGATAAATTATAATGGTGATAGTGAGGAATACGAAACCCTACTAAGCACATTTTTTTGCGAAAAGCGTTAAAATTGTTTGTTCAAGACTTTGGATAAAAATGTTATACCTACAAGAAAGCAGCCAGATGCCACACTGCACCTAGTTAAAAAACTTCTCCTATATGTAAGTATCTTGCCAGTAAACTCTTTATGTTATGCAACCCGCTGCTGCAGTCAGTTCACTGCACTTTGGCAGTTACATTGCAATATTTATTGGAGGAGAAGGCAAAGAAAAGATTGCAAAAATTAAAGTTTTAAATGAGAATCTTGCTTCGATGCGCTATGCTATGACAGTATAGCTTGAACAAAGTATTTGGGAAGGTTATCATGTTTTTGTTTTAAATATTCGTACTTAGTAATGTATTTTTGTGTTTAAGTTATTTTAGTTTTATTGCAAGCCCCATGGGTACGGTGTATATAGTAACACCCGCAACTTTGGTGCTTTTAATATTAATATGTAGTTCTAAAATATTGAAAACTCAAATATTTACGTATACATCCACACATAAAAATATACAAAACTATCAAATTTCTTTTATCGACTCTCACCTTTCAATCAAACACTTTAAGTACAATATCAATTAAGTAAATTTGACATGTTGTGTTATACTAATATGTCTGGCTATCTATCCTTACTAACATCTTAGTAATTTAGTTATAAACAATTCTAATTTTATTGATGTAGTCAAAGCTATATCTTATAACAAGAATAACAACAGTCATAACAAAATAGCAAAGTTTGTTTAGGTATGTTCGAAACACAAATTAATGTGGCTTAGCTACTAAGTTAGTATTGCAACAAATTTACAATCAAGTGATAGCTTAACCAAATGCTTTCACACCTTAATGTGCAGCCCTATTCAGTTTTGCAAACAAAGTCGTCGTTTATGCAGTTCCCGCCTGCAGTTAGCTGACTGCACCCAACTGTTATATAGCAACGTTTACACGAAGACCCGTACAAAGAGGTGCAAGATTCAACATATATCTTTTTGATGTCTGTGGTCGTAAAGTTTCTTTGAGGTAATTACAACGGTATTGATGGGAAAGGAATTTCTTTTGAAGTGTTAGGATTTATGGTTTGCTCTCTTACGTCTTCGTCATTCACCAGGCTTGTTCCCATGTTATGGGAAACTTCTTACATTATGCTTATGATATTTTGTCATTGTAGCATTTGTAGCATACACTTCCTTTTCAATCGTATTATTCATAAAACCATCCATTTATGTCTTCTTCAGCTGTCATCTGTTGACTCTATAATATCATCCTTTTCTTACTTTAATACCACTTACCTAGCCAGGGTCATCCGACTTGCTCGTTTGCCGGCTCTAGTATAAAAAATTAGGTCCAGGTTTTTTTTCACATTAACAGGAACTGTTGTTATGTTTTTTGATTAACATTGTTTGAAATGTTTTTAAAATAATGCCATTATATAACTTAATTTTCGTCCTTTTCGCCGGCACCTGTTTTAGCCTTTGTTGAAGCATTGCCGCAAAGATTGACTAGAAGATAATGCCTCTTGGCATTAAGTTCGCCTGTTGTACGAAATATTTTGCATTAAAATATTAAAACTTACCTTCGCGAATTCGAAACATTTCTATTTATCAACTATAAATAACAAACACCTTGATACCATGTTTGAAAAATATTTCAAATCTCTTTACATTACAAATTGTCGATTCTTAGAATTTAAGAGATAAGGTTAAACTCTGTGTATGTCACTATTACTTAATTCAAGTTACTAAATCTGTTAATAAACTGACATTTAAGTGCCAACCACGCCTGCAAACTAGGCAGTCTGAATACTTTGGCACCTTACTCTCCCAACAATTTACGTTCAAAATTCTCTTCTAATCGTGTGCATAAATGAGGTTTAGTTAACTTATTACATTCTCTATCGGCTGCCTCGGCGGCGCAGTGGATAGTGGATGGCATTTTAAAGCCACGGCTGCGATTGAGGTCCTGGGATCGATGATGGTGCCGGGTCGGGCCAAAAATATGTATCTGAGTTTCTGTGTTCGGAAATTTTCAGTGGCAGCCCGATATCTAGAAGTTTGCAATTGCATACCCCTGTGTCACAAAATAATTACACACAGAAGGTAGACTCAGCCTGATTTTGAATTTCGAAGAGTTCGTTGACATATGCTAGGGTTGTTGCCCGGCATGAGTACATAAGCGCGCGGCCTCTACCACAGACCTCGACAGTTCGACAATCTTAAGTCATAGGCTAGGATTAATGTGGTCGAAAAGGCGTATTTCCCCGTTAGTGCCCATGCGTGAGTACATGACACGCTTTTAGCTCTTAGTGGGCAGCCTACTTTCTGTGTGTAATTATTTTGTGCCTGTGTCTTGTAAAGAACCAAAAGTTGATGGTCCTGCGCCCCAATCCCTCTTCGGTCGTATCTACCTAGTGTCCCACCGAATTAAGAGGGTTAAGAACTGAATGTGCACCTGTAATTGCGCACACACTTGAACTCTATAATATGAATAATATATCCTGCGTACGTGTTCATCGTTGAGATTGGTTGCCGTAGCCGAATATCGGTTGGAGGATTTATATTGTGTATACTATATTACACGGGCGTCCATCCACATTACAATACAAAGCAAGTCTTAGTACTCAGTGACCGACAACTCCTGAATTGTTTCTCCTAATGTTTATTCCCAGGCTGTCTCGTCAGCCGACAGGCAACGAGCAGATTTACTGGTGAGCCATAAATTTCGCCTGTTAAGGTCTCGTTGCATTGGCAGCCAGTGGATGTTACTGCAATTAGAACTCTAATTACTGCTGCGTTCAGTTTCACCTCCTGCTTCTAGTCTACTATTTTCGATTCTAATATTATTTGGATGGAGTGACGATCTGCGCAATAGGGGTGGCTGGAGCTGAATGCGAGTAGTCGAAGATTGATAAAAGTGGCGAGCATTTGGAGAGGCCTATGTCTGGTGGACTGCAACAGGGTAATGATGATGATGATAATGATGAATATTGTTTACAGTACCTACATATAGAGCCAAGCGTATAGTTACGATATCACTGTCACTTTCGGAGGAATATTTTAATTTAAGGATGCTATGAAAATTAGGTCCCGATTGATCATCATCATCTTATCACCTCACATCCACCCACTGCTGAGATTAGGCGTCTTCTCTATCACGCCACTGTCTACGGTCTCCAGCCACAATGGCAGCCATGATTGCCGACGCCCTATAGGTAAACCACCTGGCCGTTGGTCTGACGATATTAAAATATAATGGTAGTGTGGAAACAATGAATGTTTTTTTTTTCAAATAAGTCAAGTTTTCAAGTAATATTCTGGCCAGTATTGGAACATTTCCTTTCGTCGCAGTAAAGCTGATAGTTCAGTATCGGTTGGCTGACGAGACGAAGGAATCCGGGTTAAACAATTCTAAGCAACAGTTTCCAACTTTAGCAAGTTCAGTTGAATATTGGAGTAAAATTGCCGTCCAGTTCATGTTTAAGGTATTTCGAATTGTTAGAAGATTATTGTGAAGTTAGAAAGATGATGACGCACTTAAAGTAGTCACTGCGAGTTAAGCTAATATCTGTCTACTGGACAGAAGTAAATCGACGAATTTCAGATGCCATATGAACAATGAATATGCAATGATTATTTAGTTACGTTGTTATCGGATGGATTGAAAAAAAAATACTATCAGAAAAAAAATATTTTTTTATGATACAGGAAGGCACACAAGCAAGTGGGTCACTTCATGGTAAGTGATATGATGTTTGTTAGAAATTGTATGATCGTGTAAGCTTAAATAAGTCATATAGATCGTTGATGCGGCCTTTCTCTTAAAAGTCCCTAAGTCTTAGCCGTCAGGCAACACTGCTGCAAACTGTGCCACAGAACAGCTGAGATACATGGTAGAAAAATTCGCATAAAACGCAGAGTATTAGTTAGTTATGAGTAAGAGAAAGAAAGGAGAAAGGAATGCTTTACCTTCCTACTCTGGCTCAGTGATCCAAGTTGGGTCTTGGCCTCCGACGTTAAAAGTTCGTTGTTTTGTTCGGTCCTGTGCCAATTCCGACCAATCATGCACGTTTAGTGCTTTAAGCAGAATGGAATGAAGTTTTATTTTGCTCGAATTGTCCCGCTGTTGGGCAAAGGCCTCCCCTAATATCCAGCACTGCTTTCTGTTTTGTCAGCGTTTGCCAGTTATTGGAGTATTAGTTCAGGTTGTCAAGTCAGATTGAGGTGGATGAAATTACTTGTGTGATTTTTAAAATCTGGTCTATCTGTTGAGTAGTAGGTATTAGTGTCAAACCCCTATAAACCTCTAGAGGTAGATGGATTCTGTGAACTTTCGCGTAGAACTCGAATATTAACAACAGTTTTCAAACTGTCTCGCTTGAGTGAGTTTCGAGTGTTTTTAGCAGAAATTGAAATACTTCAAGAAATCCTTAGAATTTCACCAAAATTGGTTATGGACTAATGTTTTTATTGAAAATAGTTTCCTAAAACTACAATTTTTGAATTATTTTTTTTAATCTTTTAAATACTAGTCAAAAAAGCTAATGTAATTGGGGCATATTAACAGGTTTGTAGAAGTTAGTGTATAAAAATTAAGCCTTTTTCCTGGATGGTTGCATGTTTGAATCCACTCATGCACCTCTAGATAATTCAGGATGTAACAGACAGTATGCATTTTAAAATAAGTATGGATTGGAGATCACAAATCTGAGCTCCAAAATTTCGAAACATACTTTTTGCTTGATCCAGGAATCAAACCCAGGGCCACGAAATTACGGCCTGGTACTTAAACAACTGGACCCACAGGGCGTCGTATTAGTCAAGTGTGGATATTAGCCTAATCCCGTCATAGTAGCGTAGCGATGACTTGATTTCTGTAGATGTTGGCCTTTGTCCTGCAGTAGGGACAGTATTATGTATAATGGTGATTTTTTACATTATGGGACTTACTGCTTGAAGATTCGACTGTGTTATGACGACTGTGGTCACAAGCGAAGTCTCCGCTTGTTACTTATTTTGAAATATAGTCACGTTTTATATCATTTTTATCAATGACTTACAGTATTTTTGTCCCAAATAAGCTTATTTGTTTGTCAAGTTCTGTATCTGAGAAACAAATATTTATAGCATCTTTTTAGTCTCGTATTTCTTTAGTTATATTTATCAGTTCATTTAGATTCAGGCACGATTTTTCTCCATCGATAGATTTTCATTAAAATCGGACAGGAATGGTGATTGAAATGTCTTATCATTACTGTGATCGAGTCCAACAATGGTATCGTCCAATCAGAGTTGTCTTGAGCGTTTTGCTCACAAACGAGTGCATACCGACAATGGGGGGAACGGACAATTCCTTCTTTGCTTGGGTAGGGTTGCTTGTTATTAGAAATTATTATAGTTTCATTCACAGAGGCACGCTTCAGCATGAATGGGTCGGCTCGACCGGAGTGATACCACGATCTCACAGAGGACCGGCGTGACCGATTGCGCTGCGTTTCGTCGAGTGAGTGAGGGTACCGGAAACTAATTGGGGGAAAGTGGGTTGGCAGCGCACTTATGACACTACTGGTGTTGCAAGTGTCTATGGGCGGCGGCAATCGCTTACCACCAGGTGATCCATCTGCTTGTCTCCCTCATAAAATTAAGATAATGACTATTGAGGTTTATTAACGTCTCTGAGTGCGGCAGTAAGTCTACCTTGATTCGGCTAGAAATCTTAAACTACTTTGACACGATGATTATGTAATTTGATATCGCTATCATTAACATTTTTGATGTAAAATAATAACCATAATAATTGGTAAACCGTAATTATTTCTATAATAAAAAAAAGTACAAATTATTTGGCCCAAAACAGATCAAACCCAGGGCCCCAAGTCGCGGCTTCAATTGTGACCCACTAGCCACTATCCCACAAAGGCAGTCAAAAAAAGTTAACCTAAGCACCATTATCATGACATACACGTCTCGTCATGCGAACAAAAGCAAAACTCAACATCTCAAAGACAATTGACAGCCCTACCCGGCGAAGTTTCCAGAATCTTTTGTGACGGCTCGTCAGCGAAAAAACGGCGTTCCCCAAGGAGGAACTTTTCATATCTCGTTTTCTAGTTTACGACGTGGTGGGTACGTAGGCTGAAGCGTTGGACTCGTAGAGATGCGATGTGACAACCGCATCGTTAATATCGATTAGAATCGAAAATGGAAATATTATTTATTCAGTATTCTAAAATTATGTAAGCTAATGCTGAGTTGGCATATCAATTTATAGCCGAGAAGAATCGGCAAGAGAATCAGTAGAAATCGATTAGATAAGAACTTGAAAATATGGATTATTCCTTTAGTCCACCGTAGAAGGAAAGGGATACAAATATTTACAAAAATCTCGTTTACCTCTTCTCGGTACAAAAGTATTTGTGCCTTTTTTCCACCCGGGGTAAGTAGGGGGAAGACAACAGGAATAAACTATGTAATGTATCCGCTATATCATTTCTAGCAAACTGAACTGCAAGTATGGCCAATTTTAAATTTATACGCTCTTAAAAATAAAATATTTTTACAATATTCTGAACAAACGAACAAACATTATCTATATCTGAATTTGTTTACAGGCGTTATAAACAATTTTAAGAAAAAATATACAATAAGTACATTTTTATTGCTAACTAAAATCGATAAAAACAAAATATATAATCGATTTCGAGTACAACGTCACTTTACTAGACTCTTTTGCTCTGTTGCCTCTTTTTCTTTTGGCGTGAAGATGCACTGGCATGTTCAAGGGAAAATAAACGCAATAATGTTGCTTTTGAAACATAATTGCGTTTTGTGGTGTTTACGAGAGTGTCTACAAAAGAAATGCCTTCGTTTTAAATAAACAGAAATGAAATTTTACACTTTCTTTTCCAAGGATTCTGAAGTGTTTTTTTACTAAAGATGACGTTTGCATCGCAACAAAGATAGGAAAATGTCGCTAAAAAATAATGCTTATTTTACATTTGATGTATAACTAGTCATAAAAAAAGTTAAGGGGCTATACGAATGAAACTAGCGCCGCCAACCTATTTACACTGATTGTGGCGAAAATACGATATTTTTTAAGAAAGCAAAACATTACAGACTTCGATAAAAATAAATTGAATTTTTCAAGATGCATCCGCTCATGGACACTTGCAACACCAGTGGAGTTACAAATGCGCTGCCAACCTTTTATCCCGTTCTCCCCGGGTGGGCCTCCGTTACCCTCACTCACTCAGCGAAACACAGCACAGGGGCTGCTTTACGCCGGTTTTCTGTGAGGCAGTGGTATCACTCCGGTCGAGCCGGCCCATTCATGCCGAAGCGTGGCTCTCCCGCAGTTTATTGCAAGCAGCTGACGTTCTACGTCTAATTATTTTGTACCAAGATGGCGCAGTTGATAGTTCCTTTGAGATCTTTCGTTTTCTTTAAACTGTGTTTGTTAATTTCAGCGACGTTGTTCGAAGGAGTTTTCTTAACGTTACTGTTTTCGTTTTGTCTGAGACGTTCGTTATTGAGAAACTAGTTGAAGATAAGAGAGTAGAATTTAAAGTTGAACTATTTATTATGGCATCATAGCTCTTAACCGTGGGAAAACCACGCTTTGGCATGAAGTGGCCGGCTCGACCGGAGTGATACCACGGTCTCACAAAAGACCGGCGTGAATCAGCGCCTGCGCTGTATTTTATCAAGTAAGTGAGTGTCAATTGGGGGGAAAGGGGGTTAAAGTTTAGCACACTTGTTGGGACTCTCTTTGTGTGAGTCAATAGGCGTTGTCGATTGCCTAACAACAGGTGATCCGCCCGTTCACAAAAGTCCACCAAATCCCCATTTAGTCAAAGTCATTTAGCTACAACATTAACTAAATCCCAATTCCCGCTGACACAGATCTCGAAAAAACAGTGTCCCTTTTTAAAAACCATTTAAAACACCGTACAAAATTTCAGCTAAAACATTCAGTGATCCTTCTTTTACGTTTCAGCAGAGTTTTTGCATTGATTAAAATGGATGAAACTTATTTAAATCGCGGACTGGATTTACGAAATTGTAATTTATCTCGGGACCCGTCGAGTCCGACTTCATTACGTGGATACTGGATTTGTGTTCTACATGAGAGGATGGCGATGGTAATTAGTAAGCTGGGAAACAGTGACAGATTATTTCGTGGTCTGCGGTTCGGGGAACGTTTTGGCAGTAAAAGGGTTCCTTAATTGTTTGGTTACACAGACGGAACACTAAAATACAATGGAATGCTTTGGGGAGTTTGGATTGATTTCTGGTACGTCCATCTAACTGTGTGATAGATAGAGCAGTGCTAGTTTTGTGAAATTGAACGCGCATGGATTTCAAGTCGTGGGTCGAATCCGAGCATGCACCTCGTACATGTATGAGTTTGAAAAGTTTAACCATGCGTTTTCTCCGAAGAACAAAGTCTGATCTCATATATTAAACATATTGTAAATCGGACTTTATTCTTTGGAGCAGCCACATTATTCAATTAGTCTTTTTGCGATAATCAGATGGCAGTCGCTTCATTGTAACAACCAAACTAATCCTGAATCATGGTAAATACAGATACCCGGGTTCCAAAACGGCAGTTTTGGATAAAATTGGGAATTAAAGTCCTATAAAACAGCAGTTTTATTTTATATATGACTCTACCATCATTCATGAAGCACATTTCGCCAATATTTTGTAAAATAATTGGTAAATGAGTAGTCAATGTCGAAGTCAGTCAATTTCACAATCTATCCTAATCAGAATGAGGTAAACATCTGCACAAGGATTTTAGGTAAACTGAAAACACTAAAAACTTGTCCGATGCAATGCACATTTATCGCCATCTATCGGTTCAAATTAGAACTAATGCATTTCCTAAAAGGTAGTGAGGGCGGGCTTCTGGTCACTTAAACGCCAGTGTTTTAAGAAAGCGTTTATAATAATTTCAGTTATGTCTCTGAATTTATACATCAAAGTATCCATTTCTAAGTGTAAAAAATATACGGATGAAAATAACTCGAGTTGAGTGTTTAAGTTCCAAGTAATTTACGAAAACATCTGCAGATCCGGATTAAAATGAGTTATTTTTAGAGTTGTTACCTTTAGTAGTGGCACAGTATAGGTAGGTAAGTAGTAATACTATCGATGGCAGCCACAAACCACGAATAACTATTATATTATTGACGAGAATTAATGCAAAGTTAATTTATTTATTAATCACATAATCATGTACTTACTGCTTGACGTTTCGGTTGTGTTACAGCAGCCGTGGTCACAAGCGGACTGGCGGTGCACGGCGATTTCTGGTAGGGCCCTGCTTCTAATTTTCCAGTACCCTCACAGTTTAACTTATAATAATAATAGTGACGGGCAAAGTAAATATTTTAAGAACACGTGGTTAAATTTTCTTCCACGAGCCTAAGTTTAGCGGACAGTATTTCCTGACGGCTACAACTTATGGACCTTCAAGAAAAGAGCGTTCTCTTTCTTAAAAGGCCGGCAACGCCAACAACCTTTCTGATCTCACAAATGTTCATGGGCGGCGGCGAGCACTTATCAGCAGGTGACCATTTGCTCGTTTGTCCCCTCTAGTATAAAAGATAAGGATTTTCGGTCTTTAAGACTGCATGATGAGCTACTGGCTTTATAACTACTGTGATTTGGTGGGGATTAAGTAATAAACGCTTAAATAAGATCGTAAATCCGGAGTTCTTGTTAATGTGCGGAAGTGCGTTTTTATTTTAATGATCATTACTTATTTATAGAATTTGAACACATTTTTGCCTGAAAGTTACTTGTTTATTACCTTATGTGTCTTTTTTATTATCAAAAGGTAAAATTTTGTATGCATGTATTGATTAAAAATGTAATATGATGATAATAATATTATAATAATCGCGAAAGATTTGCATCTTAGTTGACAAAATAAACCTATACACTTTCCCATTGCAGGGCAAAGACCTCCATCATAAGTAAAAATCAAGTCATCGCTACTAAGATGGGATAAGGCCTAATCACCTGCTTGCTTAATGCGGATCAGTTATCACAAACTCGAGTAAAAGATACCGTATACAACGTTAATCAAGTTTATTCATGTTACTTCAAACGACCATCGGTATATATCACAGATCTCGCTCTAACTTCTAAGTAAAACCTATAACTTAACACATGAAAGAAAGCAAAAAACGCATACTTAGCAGGAATCCCATAAAGCGACCACAGCAGGGGAACCGTAAAATCCTTTGGTAAAAAAATAACTGTTAAGTGTGTTTCGGGTTAGCTTTAAGAGTTCTGTAGAAATTTGGTTTAGAGTTTTAATTGATATGGTAGTAGTCACCTAGAAAAAAAAGAGGAAGAGTTTTTGGCTTGTTGTTTTTTAATGAGAATGTGGTGAACAACATCTCTGGGTCTCCTTCCATCCACCTTGCCGGGAACCTTAACACCCTTTGGTAAAAAATAACTGTTAGGTGTGTTTAGGGTTAGCTTTAAGAGTTCTGTAGAAATTTGGTTTAGATTTTGAATTGATATGGTAGTAGTCTCCTAGAAAAAAAGGAGGCAGAGTTTTTGGCTTGTTTTTTTTTTTGATGAAAATGTGGTGAACAACATCTCTGGGTCTCCTTCCATCCACCTTGCCAGACACCATAAGTTGCTCAAGTTATGTTCATCTCTCCGGGCTTTGTGACCAAAAAACTTTAAAAATTTTGTTGCCTTGAAAGCCTTGTTGTAATGTGAAGTTCTCGACAGAATGTTCCTTTACTGAACCCTAAAATCTGAATGGCGGTGTAAACAGCTGCGCAGGAGTGCGGATAACGGTGTTTATTGTAACGTAGCAACATGTGCGCGGGTTCGAGATCCTGTCTTACGGCTGTGTTAAAAACGCATTCGTTATACTTGACATGTTTATCCTAGATCGAAGGATAGCGGGCGATGCCCTTGTTTTTTTTGTTGTTTTTTTTTGTAGTTTTTTTTATGTTATAGGTAGTAGACGAGCAGGCGGATCACCTGATGGTAAGCAATTGCCGCCGCTCATGGACACTTGTAACACCAGTGGAGTTACAAGTGCGCTGCCAACCTTTTATCCTCCCCCCCACCCCTGGTGGGCCTCCGGTACCCTCACTCACTCGGCGAAACACAGCACAGGGGCTACTTCAAGCCGGCCCATTCATGCCGAAGCGTGGCTCTCCCACAGTTGAAAGTTGAAAGTTATTTGTAAAGATTTTAATTTTTCTACGAATGTTTAAAATGAGATGGATGGAGTGCTTCAACTGCTTAGTACGGAATCAGGCTAATGTATGAGATGTTGTGTGAATTTATTATAAACTAGCTTTTGCCCGCGACTTCGTTCGCGTGGACTTCAGGTTCGTAGAAACCTCAAAAATTTTAGCCTATGTGTTATTCTGATGTATAAGCTATATTGTGGTAAAGTTTCATTCAAATCCATTCAGTAGTTTTTACGTGAAAGAGTAACAAACATCCATACATCCATACAAACTTTCGCCTTTATAATAGTAGTAGGATGAGTCGATCACAACTTCGGACACATATGTGTAGATTTTCTTGTAAAAACATGTTATCAAAATCCTTGTTCTTCGCAGTATAACAGATGCAGCGTTGCATTGCATTTAGTGTTGTTCAAATCATTCTTGGTCTTGCAAAATGTATGATTTATAGAAGAGCAAAAAGTATGTTTTGCATTTTTCGAACATAGGTAGGTAGCTTAAGTGTAGGTGCGATCAGTAACCCGATGTGTGATCACTGATCAGCAACCCGCATTAGGCACACGTGGTGATTAAGCCATTAGGCTTACCCAGCATAGTGGATATGACTTGATTTCTGTAATGGAGGCCTTTGCCCTGCATTGGGACAGTAGGTAGTTGCAGTTGCAACGGTAGTGATGTAAAGTGGACTCAATTTTCCGCACTTAGACTCTATTTCGGTCCATTGTACGTGATGACACCGCATCACATCCGTTGGCAATGCCATACTTTCGATTGTAAGACCAGTATTTGTCTGGCACTGACCAGTTGCAAGACTAGTATTGGTCTTGCACTCAGACGCCACTAACAACATTCCGTTCAAAATCTCGACACGATCCGAAACGCAACATGCATGCAGCTGCTGTCTGTCTGTCCGTGGAAAGCCGGCAAAAAGCTTATATGTTTACCCTGAAAAGTTTACACAACTTTGAACCTTACTTCTTGGACTTAAGAAGCAAAGGTTCCTTGAGAAGCTTTGTTCGTTGAATAAATAATTCGGGCACACTTGCGGCGGGTTCTGTTCGGAAATGCCGATTTTGTTTATTGTTTGTTTAACCCCACTTTTGAGTTTCGGTGAAAGGACGTGTCTGCGGGCTTAAATCGTTTTTAAGGAACTTACAGTTTTTAGAATTTTGGATATGTTTTCACAGATGCGTGTGTTAGTTAGCTCAGCGGATTAGTTAGCGTTCCATATGGGGTTATGATTCGAATCCAAGCATGCTCTTCTGGATATTTATCAATGCGGATTGGTGATCACAAATCTGAGCTATTTTCGAAATTACTAATTTCTAACATAGGTTGATTGTGGCAGAACTGACAACCGTTGGGGTAAACGTAGTGTAGTGGATGCGAGTAGCTGAAGATCGATCAAAGTGGCGAGCATCTGGAGAGCATGCCCAGCAGTGGACTGCAACAGGCTGATGATAAACAGAGGTTGATAAATGAATCACATTGTTACTTGAAAATAAATAAATTAAATTATTTTGAACTAGCGGCCGCCCGCGACTTCGTCCGCGTGGAAAAGTAACTTTTACCCCCCTTTAACCCCTTACTACCCCTTTTCGCAATAAAAAGTAGCCTATGTTCTTTCTCAGGGTCTAGATCATCTGTATATCAAATTTTATTTAAATCCGTTCAGTAGTTTTGGCGTGAAAGAGTAACAGACAGACAGACAGACAGACAGACAGACAGACAGACAGACAGACAGACAGACAGACAGACAGACAGAGTTACTTTCGCATTTATAATATTAGTATGGATTGATTCCCGTTCTATTGATGCGTTGAACTCACACTGTTCGCGTCGAACTATTTATAAATTCTATGACATGAATTTAAACCGTGTTCTATTTTCAAAACAGTGCATCCAAAGGCCACAAGCACAATCAAGCCTATGAGACTGGCACGTTCGTCAAATTCAACCATAAACTACAAAGTTTGTGTTGTTGGGTACAACAACACAAACTCGGGTTTTTACTGTACGCTAGTGCTGTACTACTGATTAATATATCGATAGTTTTTTCGAGAAACCAAAACCCATATAAATATCGTAGCATCTTGATGCCTGTCATTGTAAACATCACATTTTTAGTTTTTTTGGTACATTACTAATTTAATTAGTATACCATAAAATCGGTAGGTAGAACCCAAAAACTTAGTGAGGCAAGAAAAACTGGACTTTGATGAGAAAAACAGAAGAAACCTATAATGGTCATAAGAAGTTATTTGTAATAAATGAAGACGTTAACAACACACTATTTAATAACATCAACATTTTGTTGAAAGTGAAATATGATCTAAAATGTCACACCTAAGTATGTATTGATGTATCAATTACATAATCTTTAAATAACGATAGTAAGAATTATGGGCATCACTATTTCCAGTAACGACGTTTGAATTTCGAATGCATCTGTTCTTTTTCCTTCCATTTTCCCGTGGCTGTTTGTAAACGGGGACCAAATCCGGCCTATTTTTGTTACTGGCCACCGAACCGCGCCTGAACTCTTGTCTGATTTTTTTTGTTCCAAATTCAATTTTCGCGACGCGGCTTATTGTGAAGTTGGCATAACGAGTTACGTTATAAATGGACCACAGACAATATTATAAGGCAAAAGTATTTTTATAGAACATAAATCAAAACGCCGTGGCATATTTAAAGTGACAATGCCGAAAAAACTGACTGAATAAAAGCGTATTTTTTTCTTTTTTGTTCTTTTGTTTTTCAATATTAATTAAAATGTTGCATGGATGAAAAAAGAATTTCAATAAAATTAGTTTCATGTTATTGAGCCTTTTATGCAATTGAAATGCTTTTTGTTATAATAGTGAATACTGCACGCAGGGAATTATTTTAGTTTCGAAAATATGATTTTATAAATGTATTTACAGGATAGAATAGAATATAATGAAATAAAAAATAAATTGAATAGAAAAGTAAAGAACGCAAGCCATTGCAGCCGCCCGATACCCGTAAGCCAGTGGAGTCACAAAAATGTGCTGCCAACCTTTAAATCCCCTTTTCCTGTTAATTGGACCTTCGGTACCCTCACTCACTCACTCGAAATACAACACATACTGATTCATGCCGGTTTTCTAGGACTTTGGATCAATTTAGTCTAATTTTAAACATCGTGGGAGAGCCAAGCTTCGGCTTGAATGAGCTGGCTCTTTCTCACGGAATACCGGCGTAAAGCAGCGCCTGCGCTGTGTTTCGTTGAGTGAGTGAGGGTACCGGAGGCCAAATGGGGGAAAGGGCTTATAGGTTAGTAGCGCACATTGTGACTCTACTGTAGTTGCAGGTGTATGGGCGGCGGCAATCGCTTACCACCAGGTGATCTGTCTGTTCGTCTGCCACCTATCACATAAAAAAAAGTTTTCAAAACGTCCACCTATTTCCGTTAACCAGGCTATTTTTCGCTCGCAGCCAATAAAGTGAGCTCGTTAACTCTACTCTTTTTATTTAACTCGCGCAATATTTGCGCACCATTGTCACTGGTTCGTTGTTTTTTACTAAAACATGCTACAAATGCTATCGACATGTGCGTTGGAAGCTTTCAATATGAATGCGCATTTTTAGTCGGGTTTATCATGTTTGAGATAAAACTAGGTTGGTAAATAAAGGGTTATTTTGTTTACACTTTGTTATGAATATATAACAGTACATTAATCTGATTAATAAAATGATCCAGTGGTGCATTTTGTGGTATGGACCCTGCTTTAGACTGATAATGGTGATGATGATTATTATTTTATCTGTCAAGCATAGGGAAAATAACATTTTAATGAGACCTTTAAATTTATAATTATGTTACGACACATAACTATTACAACTACATTTTATTATAAAATTGGTACATTACATTAGCATGAAAGATCAGTATGTTTTTCATTAATTCAATAAAACAATTAAAATATATGTAAAGTAAATTAGGTTATCCGATGAAAAGTCATTTACAAATAGCATTTGTCAAGCAATAATCCTAGCGCCAACATTCCGTACAATTTGGATCTTCTTCCTATACAATTGAGTACCCTCAAAATTCCATAAAAACTAGGCTGTACACATTAGATATAAGAAAAAGATTCCGAGTACATTTAAAACTCTAACCTAACCTTCATCCGCTTGGGCACGGTCCACCCGACCCCGCCGAAATTTCATTCAAAAAGTAAAAAAAAAACACATAATAGCCAATCGAGTTCTCAGCCCCGCTCATCTCGAAAGATAAACTCTTCGGAAGATTGTAAAATACACGGTTCCGTAGGGAAAGTTTCCCCGACGGCCACCAGGTGTCGTCGACGATTCTCGGAGTTTGGCAAGATTAGCAATCTTGTAGGTTTTTATGACGCTAATGTGTTTTTGCGGCGATCCAAAATGAGGTATAAAAAGTTACTTCACTTATAGAAGTTTTGTTTCGAATTGAAGGGGAGGGAGAGGATATTTTTAGGTGTTTTTTTATGTAAGTCGACATCATAACTTTCGTACTGGTAATGTCCAAAATTGCTTAACTTTCAGAACAATAATGTAATAATATTGTCACCGATGTTTTTAAGCCAGTGGTTAGCAACATTTTTGGGTAATCTGATTGGAGCCGCAACAATTTTTTGAGCGGAGTATATTTTGCTCTTATTTTAACATGTAGGTACCTTATTTTTAGTTGTATCCACACTTTTGAAGCCAGGAGTGCGCTTAGACATTGATTCCAGATTTGACGATTATTGTCGTAATTACAGTGATTTCGATATAGGGGGATGACAAATAGACGGATCACCTGATTATAAGCGATTATCTTTGTCCATGGATACCTAGCAACACCAGATGAGTAACAAGTGCGCTACCGATCTTCCAAAAAGGAATTCCTTCACTTATTGAAAGTTTGCAGGTCGTATTCGTCCAGGAACAAGCAACAGTTCATTCCGTAGTTTTTTTGGAGACAGAAAGTTTCTTGAGAAATACGAGTACATAAGCAGTTGAAGACTGCTAACCAGCTTCAATTTATTATCATTTGGAGATAATGACTGTTGATGATAGTAAAACATGTTGGAGTTCATAAGCCAAAAGCCCGCAGTATGATACCGTGTCAGGGCATCCATATGTTTGCGTGCGGCAGCTATCCAACGGCAGTAGATACCGGGGGCAGCCATTAGTTTTTGGTCGACATGCACATTAGTCAAACTCTCGACGTTGCACAGTGTAGAAAGCAAATAAAGTCAAAGATTATTTATACTATTCCATAAAATGCCTTTTATGCTACTGTTCCCTCTTTTGTAAGCGTAATTAGCTGATATGCAGTGAAAATAGATAAGTGGTTAATCAAGTTTCAAAGTCAGATTAAGTCAAAATAACACAATAAAACTCAAGACGTAATGATTTAATACCCTTAATCGCCAACCTGGGCATTGAGATGGCGATAGCAGCGCATACCTTATTTACTGCCGTCACTGCTGACTAACACATATACTTTCGTCAGATGCCAGAAGTATACCTGACTCGTTTTAGATGTATCTCAAGTCAGAATGAAGATACGCTGGCTCATCGACCCAAAGTAGATCTTGGCCTCCGACACAAGATTTTGCCATTCTGGTCTGTTTTTGGCCCACTGTCTCCAGTCCGGCCGTTGTAGGCGAAAAAGATCTTTTTCGACTTGATCTGTCCAGCGATACATTGGGCGTCTCACAGGGTCCTTGCCGGTTAGTCGACCCAGGTTTGCTCTCTTTGCGACCCAGGTTTGCTCGATCTAGCAACATGGCCGAGCCAGCGCAGTCTAAAAAGGAGATACATTGCTGTAATTTATTGCACTATGCCTTTGGTGCATAGTTCGGAGATACAGGGTCAACGAAACCGTTGTTCCGATGGTTTTGTGTAAGAAATAAATATTATTCGAGAAAGTGACGGTTGGTAAACAAAGATGGCATTGCCGAATATCTTAAAGGTCTCGTTACGAAGGGCTTGGAATTACGGAATGTTATAGTGCGTTTTCTTTTTCTGTTAATTCTCTTTTTTTAGTAAGTACTTTTAGTGCGTACTTGTATTGATTACAGCACGCAAGGTTACCGAAAGCGATTCAAGAAGAAAAACTGTCTTTTCGACCTTAATTATGGATCATAAGAGAAGCCTAGCATGTCTTACAGTTAGCAAATTAAGTTGCGGATTTCAGTGGCCTTAATATGAGTTTGGAATACTATCCTCGCTTTCGAAAACTATCACCATGTCTCTTTCATTGTGTCAACTCATGGTAGCGCTACAGGTTGCGAATACGTCCACTTCTCCTCTTCCCCAATTGTTAACCCCCTTTTCCCCAATTGATGCTTGAGATTGAGATGAGGAATTCAGTTTGGAAATGGAATTAGTATGGAAGGTAATATTTTTTTGAGATCAGACCCTAATTATAATCCCTATGTTCCTTGAAAAAAAATGATTGCTTCCATCAGTACAGCCCCCAAAATCAACAAAGTTCCTATGACGGTTAAAAAAATCCGACAAATAGCTATAACATACTGTCGGCATGAACGGTAAGTTAAAATGAATCACCCATCATCTGATATCACAGCGATACGGAATTACGGAAGGCCCCGTGTCATTATATCTCGGCCGAGGCGTTCCAGAATTCGTTTGGAATACAAAACTTGCGCGCTTAGTTGCGCCTACGCATGAATGTAAACACGGAAGCATCTTTAGGGTACTCCTTTACTGAGAAGCTGTGACTTCTTTACGGATAGTTTTCAAAATATCCCGGCAAACAGTCCAACAAGATCCTATCCATATATGTAATAAGATATAAAATAATCATTTACTGTCTCAAACTGTGTACAATGGTTGGTTTAAAATATTTATGTCAGATTTTTTTGCGATGTTTTAATCATAAGGGAGATATTATAGATAGGTACATAATAGTATTGTCTGCTACAGATTCTTGTTGTTGTGTATTTTTGTGGTCAACAAATGCTTACTTAGGCTTACTTACTTGAAGCAAAACACATACTTTTTTTAAAAAAAAACTTTTTTTTTAATCTTTTTTTTTCTACTCCTGCAGTCCCAGTGAGATAAATCCTCAACAGAGAAACATCAAGGGCCAATCTGCCGTAACAATCCAAGAATGTGTGAATGGATACATTTCGGTAACAAAACCTTACATTGTGTTCTTGCTACAACTGTTCTATAGTCATTTTGACCATACACATGTTATTTTAGGGTTCAAAGTCCAATGACATCATGTTCCAGATATAATTGCAGCATTTTCTATGATAAGTGGAGGATGTAGGCGATCCCTTTGTTAAAAGTGTTGCTCAGAAAAATTGGATACCCGAACATAATTTTACAAAATCAATTTGGAAGATAAATCTTTTTGTATGTGTAAGGGAACACTAATGGATAAAGCATGGGAAATGTAAATAATGATATCATAAATAGCACAAACCTCAAGATTGTTTAAATATGATGTGCTTATTTTTCGTTGTACCTATCACTTATTCCAATTCCTCGTTGTAGAGAGAGAAGTTATTAGAAAACTTGGATCTTTGGGATATACTTCGTTTTTAGAGTATTGTAATTAAATATTTGATATCTACTTCCTTTCCTATTATACCAAATCAAATATAAGTAGGTATATAACATGTAAACAAATTACTTTCGCTTTTGGTTTATCAGTTAAAATTTATTATCATTGACCCTCAAATTATAATAATCAAAGAAAAAACATCATAAATTAGAAATATATCTTTAAAATAGACACAGCTATCAACAAAATCATAATTTGTGATACATAATAGAATACCAGAATTAGGGCTGCCATTAAATTTTAGATTTTGTGTCAAAGTGCTAGATTTTAGGAATTCCTAAAAAAAGTTCCCAATTTGATGTATATTCACTTCGGCGATATAATACCTACATCCACATTTGTTTTAGTTATTGTTATTTCATTAATTTAATTTCAAGGTAAAATAAGACTTAAAATTTTAATATCCACTAACAAATTTGTTTACAAAGGATTCGAAACAGCCAAAAGCGTTACCACAAAGGCGAAAAATATTCACGTTTTAACCGTCTTAATACCAATATTTTTACAACCTCGAAAACATATATTTTTATATTACTCATTTTATGCCGGCAACGGCAACGCATCAACGACCTCTCTGATCTCGCAGATGTTCATGGGCAGCGGTGATTACTTACCAGCAAGTGACCCGCTTGCTAGTTTGCCGCCTCTAGTTTACAAAAAAAACTAAATGTTCCAAGTAAACCAAGGAGCTAAATCAATAAAATGATCGACACTGACTACTAAATAGTGCTAAATACATTTTTGCGCTATTATTCAATAGTGATAAATCTAGCACCAAAAGCACTTTGGCATCACTGTCCAACACTAACGCGAGTTGAAGTATCATTTATAAAAGCATATTTCACGTTATTATTAATGATGGAAAGTGCAAAGTCGTAGGTTTCGCTTGTTCTTCATTTATCAACTGCGGTAACATCGCTTAGTTACAGACGTTCACCTACTTAAGAAACAAAGCGTTTGGTTAAATGTATCGAGCGCATAACACCTACGTAAAACTAGGGCAATTATGAGTATTCATATCATCTTTCTGAAATGAACTGTTCACCGCAAGAATGTTTCTATCCTGAAAGAGCTTCGTATTAAACAAAGAATTTTGTCGATTGAATCTGCCTGCACATCAAGTTACTACAATCTGTCAAATTTCCTCAGTTGATATTGAACCAAACACGTTTGACATAAAAGTGAGGTTCGATTGAAGAAATTTGACAGATTGTAGTAACTTGATGTGCAGGCCACCGTACATACCATCAGAAATGAGAGCTCCTTGGAACTTCTAATAGTACAAGTAAAGAGTGGAAGGTCAACATTCCCGGGTCAGATTACAAGGTGTACACAGGCAGTCTGCTACAAAATACTCCTTAATTGAATGTACACGCAGTGCCACCAACAGAGAACGATGGAGAAGTCTCGCAAAAGCCGCTACAAAACACTCAAACATTCCTTATAACCACGACTACTCCGTCAGGAGTGTACAACTTAGAAGGAGATAATATCATCTTAGCGCAAAATCCTTATTACTTCCAAACTGTAGCTTTGAAGCCCGGGGTATGGTGTTCACCGTGATCCTAGATTTAGAGAGAAATTACAAATAAAGCAACTGCCGCCTGACCTTCGCCACATTTCCAAACATAGCCTCGGGTTTGTGACCACCAATCCGCATTAGGCAAACATGGTGATAAAGCCTAATCCCAACATAGTTGAGTTAGTACCTATTAGTAGTAATTAGTAATCGTGCCATCACGTCCGTTGTGACTGCTATGTGGGTTCTTCTTTTGCTTTTCATCAAATTGAGAGTAAGCCAATATACTGTGCCTCTATAAAAAAAATAGTAGCAGATACTTGAGTTCTGTGATTAAGGCCTTTGCCTTTTGGGACAGTCTTATTATACTGATACTTTACTTTATATTAATATATGTTTTTATTTGTTTCAGGTGAGACTTCAGATGTTATAGAGAAAGTAAATAACAAATTCCTATGAGTAAGTAAAAAACTTAATTTATATGTTAAGAAATTTTCTCATGGCCCGGATTTTTATCATTTAGATTATTAAACCTAATTTTATGTAAAAAAAAACTAAGGAAAATACTGATTGACACAGTAAAATATCTTAATAACGTTGGCACAATTACATTTGAGTGTGGCATATCGAAAATGAAGAAACCTGCAAACCTTTTTAAAAGGTCGACATCGCACACGTGACTCCTCTGATTGGTGTCCATGGGCGACGGTAATCGCTTACCATCAGGTGATCAGTTTGTTCGTCTACCCGCTTTATCATAAAAAATAAAACATGAATCTTAACCTTATGTATAGTAAACGTCCATATCCGGTGGTAATTATCTTCTACCAGATAAGGTTTCCAGAATATATATTCCAGAAGATTCCAAATGACGCGTAAATTTTACGCGTCATTTGGAACTTCTGGAAACCTTTAGAAACACAGCACAACCAATCCGTAAACACTATTCAACTATCCAATAACTTAATATCAGTCCATGATGTGTCAAAGCCGCGGCAATGTATCCATTAGCAAGCAGATTATACCAGGAGAGGTAATTGATATGATTAGTGGGAAATACTCCCTCGTGTGAGGTTGCCGGGGTCGTGAGGGAGATTAAACAAGAAGTCTGATATTATAAGATAATGTTTAGAACGTGTAAAGTATCATAAATATTCCTACAAAACAGGGCGCAGGCTTCCATCGAAGAAATGAAGTCATCGCTTCTATGAAGAATATAAGCTGAATCACCACGCTTGCCTAGTGCTGATTCAGTAGTCCGTGTGCCCTCTCAAATCTCTACTATTTACAAACAGATAAGCTCTATAGACAACGATAAGGCTTATAGATAAACAGAAAACTCGAAACGATAGCGCAATGTAATCGACGTCCAGCGCCATCTATGGGTTGAGTTTGGCACTACCGTACCGAAGCGATGTGAGGGCGGGCAACTAGTAATTTTTATACATCTCAAATGATTTGGCATTAAAGATAGTATCAATTTTTTTCCTTCAAAACGATCTAACGCATTATCAAAAATCCCTGGCCCTAATTTTTTATTGCTTTTAACACCTACATTTTTAAATATTGCATCCATCCACCTTATACGGACGAGCTAATCAATACGTTACAAAGAAAATTATCACTCTTCGTTGTAATTAATATTAAGGCCCCAAGCGATGATGCATTAATAATAGTGTTGTTAACTCGATACCTATTGCGCGGTAGTGCTAAGTGTCAAGCGTAAAACTGATAGATGGTTAAGATTTTTTCAATGTGCCTGCGGTCTGATATTGTGTGTTTGTCAAAGTGCTTTTGGCTTTGTGTATCTATAATTTGTTTATACCAGCAAGCTATTCCCGTTAGCGTTCAAACGAGGCTATTGCTTTAGAGCTTGGACGCCGGTTTCTACAAAGCTTCCTCCAGTTTCGAGTCTTAAGCATTCAATCTAGTGAAAAAATTGGCAATATAAGCCATATTATCCAGTTAAACTATTCAAAAAGCTCGCTAACTTCTTTTGAAAATATCAATGGAAAAATACTGCTGAAAGGTGCTATAGTGCTAATCCTAGCACTAAAAGTGCAACCTACATTGATTAGCAAAGAACAATGAGCTCGTCATACATTGTGTTACGGTAATTAATGCTTTTAGCGTATATTAGATTGACACAGAAATGAATACGTCTTATGAGATTACGCGATTAACATAGTGATGTTGGAGATTAGCTTTCCAATCGGGGAATAAAGGGCAGTATTTAATGTGTACAGAATTCAATTATCGACTTTGATGCGTAAAGATAAGTGCTGATATTGTAATTAGTTAACGATAATTTACGAATATGATTTCGCTGAGTTCTCAACTACTATGATTTAGATGTTTTGCACAAAAATGTCGACTGACGAAATGAGTTAAAAGTCGTAACTGTGATTCTTTATATGCCTTTATTTAATGTATAGCGACGTAATTCACTGTTTCCTGGAATCAACTCCACGAAATTAATGAGAAAATGTTACCCTCCGCAGTGGAGTAAGTACACCAAATACTTGTTTAATTTTTGCCCCGTTTAGTCCCGATTGATTACCTATATATTTTATGATGAAGCGGCTGATTGCACAATCGAGGTCAGAGCTACAAAAAACGAAACACTAGTGCGACGTTATCGACTCCTAGCGCCATCTGTTTATACTGATCGCAGTTAAGTCCCAAAATATTTGAACAAAGCAATCTGAATATTAAAAATTGTCTGTATAGCGATCTGCCTTCGTATTCTGCGGACTTGAAATGAAATATTGCCTATAAAGTTATCCACGTGACAAATCATTCAATACACTATTAAAAATAGCAATATTAGCGTTTAAATAAAGTGAGCCAGCGCATTGCGTTTTGAGCCTACCGCCAGAATTCCAAGGTTATTAGTACAAACAACCACCTCAATAAAGAAGCTACTTGACAACCCTTTCATTCAAGCCCCGTTTCAAAGCGAAACCCGAATCAAAACATGACTACCGAAAAACGTTCAGCAAACCTCTCAAACCGACTGCGCTCACTCAATGAACCCCAGACATCCCATTTTAGGAAGCGTCAACAACTCGAGGGTGGATGCAAGGACTGGATAAGTGTGAGTTGGAGGTATTTCTAGCGTTCACTACATCCCAATTGAGTTACTGAACCCTCAAATTATGATTTTAGTTATTAGATAGCAATGTATTTATAAATAATGATCTTAACGGATCACAAATTAATCACCGTAGGACAGCCACGCTTCAACATGAATTCCGGGCTGACCGGAATGATACGACCAGCGTAAAGAAGCACCTACGCTGTGTTTCATCGAATGAGCAAGGCTACCGGCTATATAGGCTACTTTTAGAGCTATGTTCGAAAAATTAGAAACATACTTTTTGCTTGATTTGATGGAGGCCTTTGCCCTACAGTGGGACAGCATATAGGCTAGATAGGTACTCTATTTTACAATACCTACTGTTTTAGTACTCATATTTATGTGTCAAATATATTTTCAGTGAACCAACAGAGTTTTATCAATGAATCAAATAAATAACTACATTTTATTATTTCTCAATGTACTTTATGAGGAATCAATAGAAGTTAACTCCCAGCATTTCCGTTGCGGAACCCTAAATACACCATTCAATAAACAAGACGTGCTCAACACGGGATTTGAAACGGTATCTTGTTTAAAAATCAAAAAGCGAGAGCTCTTCCCATTCAAAAACCGGGAGCCTCAAACATTCCCAACTATGGAATCTCGAAAATAACTGGATACACAGTTTTTTTCGAATATCACTTTAAAAATGCTTTTGATGTGTGAATCTTTGTTGTTACCAACGAAAGTGAAAGTGCGAAGATTTATTGATTTGAACTAACGCACTGGGTCGTTATGTTTACTGCTCATTAACTTTAATGATTACTTAGGAAAAAATTTTGACTGCTGCTGCTGCACTCAGAGATTTCAAATAACCTTAATGTTTATTATTTTAATTGTAAGGAGAGTTTTTGAAAGTGACAGTTAATGTTAATTGACTTATCTGAAACGGTAGTACGATTGCAAGGTTAACTGAAAACACATACAAAATGGAGTATAAACTTTATATTATTTCATTTTATAGTTTTTTATGAGGACTAATTTTTCAGTCCATGTAGCAGAATTTTTATGGCTCCCGGAGTACTTATCTGCCTAAATATATTTCTACTAAGTACTTAAATGTTTTTCTAATTTAACTCTTATTTTTTATGACTAACATTACATCGAATTTGTAGAACAAAGGCAAAGTGACTTAGCTTAGGTTACTATTATCAATTTGTTAAGTGAAAAGCATTTCGAAACCCTTAGTTGCTCCATCTCCGGTATTTCGTCAAAAGCCAGGTAAGCAAGGACGTCTCAGTTCAACACTTGAGAATAATTCCAGGACTATACCCCTCTTTGTCACTTCGCTTTTGAGTGAGGGAGTAGCGTTCAGTTGTCTGCACCTGGTACCTCATTACTGCCGAATGTGATAGCAACACGGATTGAAATATTAATTTATACTTTGGATAGTACAGGCGTACTGTGGACGTGAATGTCTATTAAGATTGATAATATGTACGTTTATTCTGCTGTAAAAATTGGAACAGATACTTTATCAAGTTACAAACACAACTCAAAAAAATTAAGAAGTAAACACCAGAAAAATACTTGTGATTGAAAAGTTTTAGCATGTCCAGCAGCAGAGCCATGGCACTAATTTTCAGACGGTGGCCTTGTTAATGAAATAGTGGCAGACTAGCAGGCGGATCACCTGATGGTAAGCGATTTCCGCCGCTCATGGGTGTGACACCAAGCCGGAGTGACATCAAGACTTCACAGAAGACCGATGTAAGGCAGCGCCTGTGCTGTGTTTTGCCGTGAGTGAGGGTACCGGAGACCCAATCAGGGGGAAAGAGGGTAAATAGGTTGGAAGTGCATTTGTGTTGTGGGTATTTATGCTATTGTTTACAAATCTGTTTATAATTTCTTACCAAATAAATCAGCATTACAAAACAAAAACATTTCAAGATGTTTGCGAATGTCAATTAATTTTCTCATAACTTAAATAGGTACTATATTAAATACAACTTAAATAAATAAACAACTTAAACGCCACTGCACTGCTGCGGACTTGGAGACTCGATACGATATTATGGGGCGGGATTTTTTAGAGTTTGGGGGGGGAGGGGGCAAATTCTTGGGGGGGTTGAGGAACAAAAGAAGGTGGCATATTATAATAGTCTTCCACTTCGGACAGCCGATATATACGCTACGCCAATAAACCTACTGTCCTATCGCAGGAGGCACGTTACCCGTAAGTGACATTCAAACTATACGAGTTAATGTATTGCATACCGACTGACTCGTACGAGCAGTGAATAAACCAGTCTTAATTCAATTCAATTATAAAAAAGCGTATGTACACGTCGTGTAGTAACGTGTTGTCACAAAAACACGTATGTGCTCAAAATAATCTCAGCACAAAACTCGTTAACGAACCTTTTAGTACGTATAAATCGGCTGTCACTAGCAATTCTGTTTCGCATAATACCTGTCAATTACTATTTGTCTGCGAGGTATTAATAGTAGGGCTGTCGTCGATGGTTCTACATTTTTTATCTCTTATTATAAGCTTCGCTTAGACTTGTGTACACTAACGACGTACTATAGATTACAGTACCTGGCACTGTACTAAAAGTAACGATACCAAACGCTAAATCTGTATCGGTCTTACTATTAGTACGCGAGACATGTAAGTAAGAAAATACTGAAAGAAACGTTATTTGTCTAATGACCGATGTCAGAATGAATAGACGCGATTCCAAATTGTATGTGAACAAGAGAGACAGCTGTTCTACTCATAACATCAAATAACATAAGACGCATAAACTAAGTAGATAAACATAACGATACATATTATGTATTTGTGTATGAATAATTTAATAACAGTCATAATCAGCATCGACTTCATCCCAAATTAAGTACACTAAATAAGTCGACCCACTGTTCTAGCTAACCGTGATATCAAAGAGTTGGTTATTGTCTCTTGCATGTCTGTCTTTAAAGTTTAGTAAAGTATCAGCCTATATACTGTCCCACTGCAGGGTAAAGGTCTTCATCATAGAAATTAGGTCATCGCTACTATGATGGGATGAGGCTTAATCACCACGCTTGCCTAATGCGGATTGGTGATCACAAACCCGACCTTTGTTCGGTTAATTCGAAACATATTTTTACTCAGCACGGAAATGGAACCGGGACCCACAAGATCATGGCCCGGTAAAATCACTAGACCAACGGGTGCATCTAAGATACCCACAAATGTACGAAACTCAGACATTAGACAAACACAAGTGTTCATTATAAAAATGGTCGAACTATTGTTCGAGTACTCCAAAGGTTCATCTAACGTCATCATAACAGGCAGCCCTACACAGGATTGAGCACAACGCACAACACACTTGTGGTGACAGATAGGTGTTTTTTTTTACCTTTTAAGAAGAGAAGAGAAATCCTACTGAATACCTAATAAAAGTGTAAAAAATATCGTTTCATCGTATACCGATCCTTTCTCCTGAATTAAACCGATTGATAAATAAATTTTTTTTTTCTTAGATTCTTTTTTTAAAGACACTTCCGCAAGAAACGTAAAAAATTATACTTACTAAAAAAAATCGCGGGCCAGTATGGCAGTGCCAACAGCTCTCCTCTTGGTTATCATCAGGTTGAGGTGAGCCAATCTACTGAGCTAATATAAAAAAAATACATCATTATAGTTCCGATACAAATTAGTCGTTTTCAAAAGATAGAGTGTTTGACCGAGCATTATGTACAGAATTCGTAAACATATTATTTAAAGGGCAACACTATGTTGATTATTGATTGACACAACACCTTTTGTTATCTGTAGTAATTCTATTGAATGTATCACTTTGTTTCTTCTGGTTAACGGAACATGAACCTTTGCTATGATTTGATACGATTCAAAATGCCTTGCGCGAATGATCAGTGATCTTTGTCTGTAATTTTCGTTGTCATTCATCATAGTTACTTTTACCACAGTGCGAGTACGATCAGACTCGACATTGAAGTCCAATTTAGAGTCTTCATACATTCTTTCATAGGTACACATTTCGAATTCGACTTCAGTGTCTATTGCACAAGAATTGCCCCCCAAAACGCACTTCAGTGACATTAACAGGGGAGCGTTATACAATATACAGGGTTATTTTTTAGACACCAGCATCCTTCAAACCACCCTTTCTACTAACCATCCTGAACAACATTTCTTCTACGACTTTTCGAAATTAGTTGAAAAGTTTTTCGACTCCCCATACAAAATGACCAGTCACGTGACCGATTTAGCATGAAAACTTGAGATTTCTTTTCGCGAATTCCACAAAAGTCATAGAACAAATGTTGTTCAGAATGACCAGTAGACAAGGTGGTTTGAAGGATGCCGGTGTTTAAAAAATAACCCTTTATACAAAATTATTTACATGGGAACTTAAGCTTTATACTGCCATATTTAAGAAAATATAAACAAAACAGCATTAGGCCTTATTAATGCCATGTAATGTCATATTAGGAAGAAAAGACATTTTCTTCGAAATTGAGTTACTTAAGTAGAAATTGTTTTATTTAATTTTATTTTATTAAAGTAAGTAGAAAAAGACGCATTGCTGGATATTTCTTTCAGTTCTTGTGCTTGTAACCGGACATTAGTACATACAAAATTCTCGCTGTTAAAAAGAAGTTATGTACTAACTACAAAGTACGATGTAAACATTTTTTTCTAGGTTAAGGTAGAATGGCTTTTCTCGTTATGGCGGCACTATTAGGTTACCTGGTTGGTAACAATGTACCAAAACTGACAAAGGCTGACCAAGCCATTAACGTGGAACCATTTCAATCAACCTCAGGCTTTGCTAATCGATAATACCCAACTACTCCCCTCATTACTCGAGTAATGAGGTCCGATGACTGCACTTGAATCGATTGAAAATTGCACCATTTCCTATCGATTGGCGTCGAATCGAGTTAGTGCGCCTCGGGGGCTGTAACGAGGGCCAGGATTGCATCTCAGATGCCGCTGATTAGAGGCTGCCTTTTTAAGGAAGATGCTCTTGTGTGGCCGAACATACGGATCTAGCGACCTGCGAACGTACAATTTATGTAACTCAAAATAGGTAAACAAATGGAATCCCGCTAACAGTGACCTTAGTAACGGCTAGACGGGAAGTCTTCAGAAGACAATTTATATATTTTTTTAATTAATATGTAGGTACAGCAGAGGTCAAAAATATGTTTACACTTTAGGACCTTGTCACAATACATATTTATAAGAAAGTGGAAGTCGTTTTCTTATACATATGTACTGTGGCAAGGTCCTAAAGTATAAACACATTTTTGACCTCGACTGTACAATAGGTAAAAAAAACTACAATCCTGAATATTAACTTGAAATATTAACAAATGAAATATTTCCCCCAAATCACTGCCTAGAAGCATTGTGCTCAGAGGGGCTAAAGCATTTCCTTAAAAATATGTTACATTAAGTATTTAATTTAAGTTATTTTACAAGTGGGCAAATATCGTCAATACATTCGACGATCACGGTACGGTATAGTTGTAGCAGGTGTCTATGGGCGGCGGCAATCGCTTGCCATCTGGTGATTCGTCTGCCAGCTATCACATAAAAAACGAACAAATTTAGTTATTTTTAAACTTCTCGTTCCAACCTTCCGTGTGTCTCCGAGAAATTCCCAGAGACTCTTAATTCTCTTGTGAATCTTATAGTATGGCAGTGATCTCAGAAATTTACTCCTGTAAGGGATTCTCAAATTCCCCGAGCACTTACAAGCCGCATAAAAATTTCATCGCCCAAGATAAGAGTTTCGCGCGCTATTATACTCGGGGTTTAATTTCGAATTTAATGTCGAGCGGATTTTTGGTTGTGTAAAATATAAATAGAAAATATTGTTTATTCAGTTTTGGTGCTGGCGCATTTGGTAGTGATCCTGCCTCATACGCTAAAAATTGTGTGTTAGATAAACACTCTGGACAAACATTCGTGTGTGTACAAAAAAAAAGTATTGGCCGGATGGCGCATTTGGTAGTGACCCTGCGGGCCTGCCTCATACGCCAAAGATCGTGGGTTTGATCCCCACCTTGGTGGAACTGTGTTGTCTTTGTGGACTCTCTGTTGTCTGATTACTGGTACCTATCACATCTCATACGTTGACTGAATCCGTACTAGTTAGATTAAGCACTTGTGTTACAGATATCAGACAATAGAAGATTTACAAATTTTAAATTAGGTACCTACTTAAATACATCATTACACCCAGACACTGAACAACAAGTATTTAATACACAAAATGTTTGTCCCTGTGTGGGGATGGATCCCACGACTTTGGCATATGAGGCAGGGTCACTACCAAATGCGCCATCCAGGCCATGTTTTTTTTTTGGACACATACGAATGTTTATCCAGGGTGGGGATCGAAGACACAATCTTTGGCATAGTTAGGCAAGGGTCACTACCAAATACCCCATCCAGCCATTAAGAGACGTGCAAGTCCCAAAATCTTTTAAAAATTAATACACCCATTTACGAAGCCCGGCACTGGCTGAATTACGGCGCATGTGAGAGTATTATCTCCATAATGTACTTAACGCAATTTAGTTAGGCTTTCGGTTAAGCCTGTGAAGTTTATGATGCTGTTATAATAATTAAGGATAATGTTTGTCTGTGGTATTAATTTCGACTCGAAGTTTCAAACTAGGTATATTAACTTGAGAATGTTAGGCTTGTTTTTCGATCGATCGTTTGAAAAGCATGTAATCATGGGAACATGACAAATTTATAAAACCCTTGACAAGTTGTCATAATGTATGCATTTTACGACTCTAGCCCTTTCATTTGATATTTATTACGGGAATCAGTGAAAATATGATATTCATAATTTTATGGTCGCGGCATCTTAAGTTGGCGACCTAGTAATCTAGCTAAGAACCCTTCCGACTATTATAACATTCAAACAAAAATAAACTTAATCAAATCGGTCCATCCGTTCAGGAGCTACGACACACGGACAGACAGACAAACCGACAGACACTTCAAACTTATAACACTCGATCGTTTTTGCGTCGGCGGTTAAAAATACGCCAATCTGAAACCACACCAAGCCATCATAATTAGTATTAAACGTCGAAGTCACGTTCAAGACATAGATAACACAATTATCGTCCTTCTTGTCATGACATAACACCAAACACATCCATTTTCAGAGTCGACCTGAACTCCAAATAAACTGTACATCTTTATTCCTCATAAAACATTTTTAGAGATGGCCATAACAATTTAAATTAGTAAGCAGGGTCGTAAATGTTGCCTGTTGTAAGTAAAATTTATTAACACAGCTGATCTTAGATTTGTTTGTGTTGTCTTATTTTAGTAAATAAAGTTAGAGTAATGGGTCGTTTTGTAGGTTTGAATGAATTAAATGTATGTGATACTCATAAGTTTATGTTTTAGCTTTGATGTTTTCATCTCGTAATTGTTATGGCGAGATGTTTACTCTATTTATAAAAAGGTAAATCCTATAAACATCTACACGTTTTTCATACAAATCAATAAAGTGAAACACTGGCACGATGCAATCGACGCCTAGCGCTATCTATTGGCACGCAGTGGAACTATTATATCCGAAACTAGTTTCTTCACTAGTTTCTTGTAAATCAAATCAAATCAAATGGGGTCCCGAGTTCGATCCGTGGGTCGGGCGAAATATTTGTACTTGAGGTTTTATATTAGATATTCCCATGTTAGTTCAAAGTATGGAAGTTGGCAGTATTGTACGCCCTTACTTCTTAAAACACGTGGTGCTGGATAGCGTTGCCATCCGTATACCATCTAGACCAGTGGTTCTTAATCCGCGGTCCACTGGTGGTCCCTTGAGGCATTCCAAGTGGTCCGGGAAGACATCGTATCAAACAAGTGACATGATTGTGATGTGTCAACACAAACATAACACAAGCGACGTCGCGACGCTTGTCCGAAGTGTGTGGTCCCTGATAAGACAGAAATTTGGAAAATTGGTCCCTCATACCTTAAAGGTTAAGAACCACTGATCTAGACAATGCCGGCGCGCACCAAGAGGTTTAGCTCCTCATTCCTGCCCCAACCCATCAAGTCATGGAGCGCCCTTCCAGTTCATGTGTCATGTTTGTCTTATTTGTATTACAAATTAATGTAACCAAAATTTACAAAAGATCCATTACAAGTTATCCTTCTATAAACTTTGTCTTTACATCCAGTTTGTTTCTGTTTTCCCTCAACCCCATTTCCTCAACATTATTTTAAGGAAAACTTGCTCTTATATTGTTCACCGTCGGAGGGAAATTAAAAACATATTTCTTTGTCGATGGCACGATAGGATTACGGCGGCGTAATATTCTTTTCTTCCTGTTTTATTCTATTTTATTATTTACAAAATCCTTGCGGATATGAGCGTCGGGATTTTTTATATGTGGGAAACAGATTTTAAAGTATATAACATTTTCTCATATACAGTTGGTATTTTTATCTTTTATAAGAAGTTTTATCTTTTCTTTATTATTTATAAAGAGGTTACTTTTAAGACAACGACGATGCTATATAGGAATACCGAACAAAACAGTCTGTGCACGATGCACTTTAGTTTTTTTATCCCTTAAGAATAAAAAACCTGAAGTATTTTTGACTTATGTTGCTATGACAAATATGCATATCATTTTACATTTTTTCAAGACGTTACTATGATGAATATTATTGCATATCATTTTACACTTTTTCAATAAAATATTATTTTGAGTGTAACGCAATATGTTTTGAATCAAACTGTCCATTTCCCTTGACGTTTATTTTTAAACAACTTGCTGGCTTCTGTATTTCCAGAGAGGTACAATTTGGGTGTCTTTAAGTCGAAAGTGAATAGGCTTCTTCTGGGAAAGCACTCTACATACATCTTAGACCTCATTGTCACTCTCCATCAGGTGAGATGAGGTCAAGTGCAAACCCATTTAATATTTAAAAAAAAATTATATCAACTTCTAATGAAAGTAACCCCCAAATTATTTTTATTCCATTAGGGGATGTAAGTATTCTATTAAACTTTGAATCTTATATTTTATCCATCAATTCTGTCAAAGAATGTGTATGCAAAAGTTGGAGTAGATTGGGCCAAGGAATCACGTAGTCCCATGATCAAACTTGGAACCCCCTTTTCGCTCCGTTAGGGGTTTAAGTTCGGAATATCCTTCCTTATAGGATCTCATCCAAAAATGCTCATCACATTTGACAATTTTTCATTCCATTTCATTCCATATTTGCTATAGTGCAGCTGGGCTCTTGGAGTTCCACACCAGCTGTTCCATGATCTAACAAACGTCGTCCATTCAAGTTTCCACGGAACCATCAAACGTCACTTTTATATTATTTTGAATCGCTGTCCAAAACGACAGCCGTAAATAGAATCATAGAATCTTTGGGTTAACACGACGGGTGGTCGTGTGGCCGTCTGTATTTGTACCACAATGGATTGGCTTCAGAAATAAACTAGAACGTTGAACATTTATTGTCGGGATGACGGACTTAAAATGTTGCGAATAATCTTAGGTTTTCCCACAGTGTTCATGTTATCAGAGGCTCTACATACTTGTTCTCAAGGTATTATGAAATATTAAAACGAAAGCGGACAGTCCGCTTGTGACCGGTGACGATACATTTGACTGCCAGCTGGATATTTTGTACGAAACAGCTGACTTTTTTTCACACATTGTTGCTCATATTTTAGTAGTAAAGTTTCTACACAGTATAAGTTTACACCGCTAAGTATTATTGCATGTTTTTTACACTTTTATAAGTATTGTCCTCAAATTGACGACCCATTTGGCGCAATGGTTTGAACGCCGGTTGAGACGCAAGGGTCGCGGGTTCGATTCCCGCACCAACACAAATGTTTGTTGATGAAACAGATATTTGTGTTGGGTCTAGTTGTTTGTACTTCCTTCGTTGTTTCTGGTTTCCATAGTACAAGGGAAAACCTTAGTTTGGGACCAAGACCAATGTATGTGATGTATGTCTAAAAAAAAATCCGAATTGCAGATGTCCATGGGCGGTGGTGATCACTTACCATCAGTTATTCAGTTGAGCCGTCTACGCGTCTGCTCGTTTGTCCGCTATAATATGAAAAAAAATCGTAGTAATCATAATCCAAATGTCTTAATTCTCACAGCATCTGTGAGAATTAAGTCCTTATTTATACTAGGGTATTCAAATGGTGATAAAAGCCAAATTTACAATGTAACAGAGATTGTCGTTGTAGTAAATTAAGGTAATTTGGTAATAATTTGGAATACTCCAGAGGCTTTTCGCGGTCGTGAAATTTATACCAAATAAATTGATCTTTTCGTATCGTTAAAATTACATTTTCATGATCGTTATGGTGGATCGATGAGGGTATTTGAGGTTCATTGGGTAGACAATAATTGTCTAGATGAGTTATTAACTTCGTTTGAGTATCATATGGGAATTGAATAGAATTTTAGGTGTAAAGGGGTGCTATTTAACTTTTGATGGTGTCGTTTAATCTTTGAACATTGTATAGGTAAACATGCTTTTATTATTATAATAGGTACCTATTTTGAGAAGATTTATTTATATGAAAATTATTATTTGTAATTGAATTATTGTTTGCCAATGTACTTTTTATTTTGTGCAATAAAGAATAAATAAATAAATTATATATATAATAATTATTTTTATTTTGCTTAATCTAACCAGCGTTGGTTTATATAATATGGTGGTTGGTGGTATAATATGTTTTTTTTCTTTTGTTATGTCGCAAAATAATATAGCGATAGGTGACTAGCAGACTGATCACCTAATGGTAGGTAAGCAATTATCGCTTCTTATGGACACCCGTAACACGAGTGGTAGTTACAAGTGCGCTACCAACCATTACATTCCTTCTTCCCCCAGATGAGGCCTACGACACCCTTGAAAAACAGTGTAACACAACGCAGACATTGTATAACGCCAATTCGCCGTCATGTCACAATAAATAACCCAGCAGCAAACGCCCAAATTTAATTCAAATTAAACTAGATAACGAGGTCGTTTTTTCCGATCTCCTCCAGCTCTATCCCCGAATAAACCCCCCCCCCCTCTCCTTCCGCGTCACCTAAATCCTAAACCTATTAGGCCAAAATTGAACGCATAACTTCTCTTTACCTGACGCAGGTGGAACCTCTCAAATGTCCTCGGCCCTATATTTTGACCTGTCCAGTGCTGAAATACGAAGCTAATGGAGACGGGTTGGACGTATGTTACTGTCTATAAGGGTTTATGAGAATGGCGTCAAGTTATAGGTTTGGGTATTTAGGAGAGTGCGGGTGTAGTGAATAATACACGAGGTACTAGGATAGGCGGAATATAAATAGATGTTTTGACGAGCGTCGCCACTTGTATACTGAAACTTAAAGGTATAGTTATGCTAGACGGGCTCAGGTATTGAGCGTATACCGAGTCACTCTGCTCGGGGGTCAAGTATGTCCACACTTGACACCCGAGTTAAGCGACTCGAGTAAGTAAAACGAGTCAATAACAAATACTCAATGCTCACGTAGCGCGATGAAAATCTATTTTCACTCACACTCACCCACATCATTTTGCGCGGTTTTTATAAGTTTATCCCATATTTTCAACCTCACACCATTACAATTTAAAATACCTTAATAATTTTATCAAAAATCTTAGGACGTCGACTAGCGCGGACCAACTCTAAGGCCACCGTCTGGCAAACAGCGTCATAGCTATGACATACAAAATGAACAAGCCATGCGACCGACTTTGTATGAAAAAAAAATTTTTTTGCGAATTTTCTAAAGTTAAAGAACAAATTAATATCAAGAACGATTGGTAGAGGGTGTGGTTAAAGAAAAGTAATTATTTTCACAGAATGAGCTTGTATACAGATCACTTAAATTCGAATGGTTATTTTAGCGTAGGTTAATCGTGTCTTGGTGATATAGGTAGTTGACTTAGAACAAAAATAAATTATGACATTTGAGTCAGAAAATTTTGCAGTCAGTACTTTTAGAAACTTAATGCGTACAACCGCAAAGCGTAAAAGACTTCAAAAAGATATCGCGTTTGAAGTGACTCGTAATCAATTGAAAATGGACAACTCTTAATTGTGCGACAAAAACTCGAAAACGTTTCTACTCCGGACACAAAAGGAAACTCGAGGCTCGAGGATTCACGTCAAAAGAGTAGAGGTTGATAGTGATGTCTGTTTTGTCAAAGTTTGCTACTAAGTCATTTTAGCTAGTCGATTCTAACTCGATTGTCACTCGAGTATTTCTTATGTATGTGAAAATAAAATCTGTCTGACTATGTAGGGTTCCGTAGCTAGTTAATTATGAAGGATGTCACCGTACAGATTTGAAATTAATTTACTATGTGGTGTTGAAATATTTGTGAATTACTCTTCCAGCTTCCTAATTTTTATATTATTTTTTTATTGATGCTCTTGGCTTTATACGCGAGCATCCTCAAAAGCTAAAACAAAGCTGCCACAATTTACCCTAGGAAATAGGCAGCTTAGTCAAGTATAATAATTCCATATTATATTTCTATTTTGTGCTACTTCTATGGCTCAAGTTATCAATTTAATGAATTTCTAGGGGAACTGGTAACCGGGGCATATCAACCCTCAAACCACACATCTAAGCCGAGATTGTGCTAGTATACCTATGACTTCAGCTGAGAAGTAACTTAAGTTACTTTTTTCGGAAAATTCAAACACAATATGTTTTTCGGACACTCAAGTGAATCAAGTTTGCATCACTATGGTTAATTAAACCCTTCGATACCCCCTTGACATAACAGAAATTAATTGCATCCGATAAATTTATGGGGGCGATTCTTCTCACTGTGACGGCTTGGTTCAATGTGGGGGTTGGTGTAAGGGACAAGATGAAATATTTTTATTGCATCGTATTCAAAATTAATATTCTACTACTGAGAAGAGCCTACAAGAAGCTGACTAAATTTCTGCTGGTTCTTTTCGGTTGATATTGATTAATGTCAAGTTTTTTGAAATTTGACATTGTTAATTTGGGCCAGACCTCACACTTTGCGACTTTTATTTCTTCCCAATAATAAAAAAAAGACTTCGAGGAAAACACTTCACGGACGCCGAAGAAGCAGTGGCTGCGTATGAAAAGGCCGTTGCATTGAAGAAACCGCTAAGGAAGAGTGGGTAAAGTGATCTACTGAGTGATTTCATCGAATGCAGCAATGTATTGAATATTGATGTTAACGGACACTCTTTTGAAATGATATTTATAAAACTTGCTAGTTTATTCAGTCTTTGATTTTCTATAAACTTTAGTGTCGCCCTCGTATAACAAATTACTCGCCGCCATATGCTTTTAAATTAAACAGTATTTAATATATTAAACGCCAACATCTTCTGTCACTTGGCGTTAAAGATGCGAGAATAATGACTGACTTGGATAAAATGAATGGGAAGGGGAGACAGGGGGAACTATGTCAAGTCGCTTAAGTCTTAAGTTGAGTTATTAAATAAGTTTACATTAAGCAACCGTACTTAGACTTGTTTAGAGAAATGGTTTGAGCGCCGGTTGAGAAGAAAGGTTCGATTCTTATTCCAGCACAATTTTATTATATTTATTGAATAATGCATGTTTGTATTAGGTTCATGTATTAATTTGAATAGGTATTCTGTGAAAGTAGAACGATCCCACTACCATTTTAGAAACTGGTACTAAAGTCTGTTTCGACTTATGGCAATTACTATGGCCTGATATCAGGCTCCTGTATTCGATTCCAGGGTCGAACAAAAAGTATGATCCGATTTTTCCGTTTCGTATGAACGACGACGTAACGTTATGTATGAACTTAAATTGAAATAAAAAAAAATTGTTTGATTTTTATTTGATTTCAAACTTAACTCGGGTTTGTCACCTCACCAAATACGCATTAGACAAGTTGGTTTAAGCCTTATATAGATGACTTGATTTCTATAATGGAGGCTTTTGCCCTGCAGTGGGACAAATTGGCTGATACTTTACTGATACCAGAAACTTTTAGCAGTGCCCTAGGGTCATAGTCGTACGGTTGTATTGATTTTATTTTGTACTTCCATGCACTTCAGTCTCCACAGTAAATCACCGAGTTGCCCATAGGAAGTGGCCCATTATAATTGACGGCGCTCATTCTACGATCGAATGCTCCGATGGACAATTATACGCTCGTTAGCCGGTTCGGTACGGACGTAATGTGTGCTCTAGTGTTGCGAATATCGATATGGTGATGAAGATTTTACAATTAGTAAAAACTAAAGCTACAAAAGTATCAAAAAGAAAAAATAATACAGAGTAGGCCTCTGTGGCAATGTACCCAAAATACTGGCAGCATTACCTCGTTGGATAGCCATGAAAATTTGCGGGGCGAAGTAGCTACAATAGCTGCTTTACAATTTGAGATATTTCAAATGCCCCGTTGGTCTGGTTACTTTGGTTTTAGTACTAGGCCGTGGTATCCGGGTTTGGTTCCGTTACTTGTTCGAGAAACATACCTTGTTTCGATTTTTTTAACATAGTTAGAGTTTGTGATTACCAATCTGCATTAGGCAAGCGTGGTGATTAAGCCTAATACGATGACTTGATTTCTATGATGAAGGCTTTGTCATATTTAACTCAGTTTGCTCCTTTGCCCTGCTGTACAATACAATTGAAAATCAATTCTTTTTGCCTTTTAAAAGGCTTTTGGGTCTTACGGCGATAGACACCTGCAACACCAGGAGAGTCACAAGTGCAATGCCATCTTTTACCCCTCTTTCCCCTAATTGGGCATCCGGTACCATCGCTCACTCTATGAAACACAGTGCAGACGCTGCTTCACGCTGGTCTTCTGTGAGGCCGTGGTATCACTCCAGTTAAGCCGGCTAATTCATTTCAAAGCGTGGCTATCCCCGACAAAGATTATGTCGAGAACACTAGTAAGTATTCAAAATATATTTTTGCTTCTTATAGTTTTTTGACTGTCGCTAGTTAATTCAGCTAAGTCGATAGTTAATCGATTACCCAACCCTTAAAAACATCGATAACTCACTCGAGGAACTGAACACGAGCACTCGTCGAATAAGCAACAATTTAATGCGATTACGATGTATTTAGCGTACATTTTGCGGAAACACGATTAAATTTGTAATGAGAAAGCTGCTAAGCGGTTGGAATGAATGACGTCATTATGATATTGGGTAGAAGGTTCGATAATGGGTTGTGACGGGAGTTAGGGCGAAGGGTAAGGCACAGTAGCGACGCCAATAGTCTTAGAAATTAACGCGACGAAACAGAAACAGAAGAAAGAGAAACATTATTTGAAGAGAGATTAATGTTAAGAGAATATTGTTAAGTAGCTTAATTGTATTGACGCCCCGTTTGGTCTATTAGTTTAAGTACTGGGCTATAATCTTGGGGTATGTTTCGATTTTTTTGTTCTCGAGAAAAAGATGTTTCGAATTTTTCGAACATAGATCAGATTTCTAATCACCAATCCACCTTAGGCAAGCGTTGCCGTTTTGATTAAGCCTAATCCCATCATAGTAGCGATGACTTGATTTCTATGATGGAGGCGATAGGTAAGCGATTAGCGATAGTAGCGAGACTAGCGATGACCTGATTTTTATGTGTTTGTTCGGTGACTGGGTAAGTATTATGTTTGTGATCTCTGTTGTCTGATGTCTGTAACATAAGTGCTTTAACTATTTAGTATGGAGTCAGGTCAATATATGAGAATTAAGAAAAAAAATTCGATCCGTTTTCGTTCCCGATCCTAAAGTAGGCGCTTTTGGCTAAGCCAAAGTTTCGAATAAAAAGCTGCTTACAAAATTAAAAGTATGAATGATTGGCATGATTCTGACGGTATATACCTATGACTACCTACAACAAAACTCGAACAAGCTCTCAATCTCCACAACGACACTGCGTAGCGATAACTTACGCCATACTAAGCCAAAACTAATGCAAGCTATAACTTTCAACCTAATATCACTGTACTGCAGCTAATGTGGCCGCCACTACACTTTCTGCAGTATGCACCACTCTTTCCCAAGTGCAATATAACGGGCAATTTTGTGCTCTATCCTCCTAAATTTATGGTCGGAATTTAAATTTTGCAGTTATCGAGCATTCGTGTGAAGTCTGATATGCCGTAATAGTTTTGAGTTTAAATAATCTAGAATTTATAGATTCTGCTCAAAATGGCGGAGCTTTGATTGTATGCAACAATGGGTTTTATCGGAACAATTGCTCCAATAAAACATCTGATTGGGGGATTGGTTTTTTAAATCAGAGTGGAATTGTTCAAGTTTTATGTGATAGCGTACCTATGCAAATATTTTGGAACAAATTTTAATTTAATCGCTTTTAGACCATTTTGTGCGAATGTGTCCGGCGAACGCATTTCAGATGTGGTGCTGGAGAAAAATACGCCGGATCCCTCAGACAGTCGACCTCGACCGGAGTGATACCACGGCCTCACAAAATACTAGAATGAAGCAGCCACTGCGCTGTGTTTCGCACAGAACAAATTATATGTTGCATTAATATAGTTGAAAAATTCTATATTGCTACAATGTTCTTCTATGTGGTACAAGGTTTGCAAATGGACGGAAGCAATCGCCTACCATCAGGTGAGCCGTCTGCTCGTGTGTTTGCTTTAATATAAATAATAACCTTTCAGACACTATCTGAAACTTGCATGATTCCTCACGATGTTTTCCCTCACCACCGAGCTAATGGAAGAAATGCGCACATAGATTGAAAAATATAAGTACGACTTACAGTACGCTAGTATGGAAACTGCCTTTGCGGTTAGTAAAATATGACTACGTACTTACAGCCACACATCAAAGAACACAAAACTATCTAATTTCTTCAATCGACTCTCATCTTACTGTCGTATATTTTAATATTAGGCTAAATATCAATTGAGGTAATTTGGCAGGTTGCGGTAACCTGATGTGTGGCTGACTGTACGTAATCAACAAAAAAATGTATGACAACTGACCAATCACAAAAGCCGTGATTAATAATAATGATACTCATTCGTTTTTGTCCGAGTCATTAATCAATTAATGACACACAAACAGCCTTGAGGGTCGTGTGGGCACGGTGAGGGTCAGTGTTTTTGATTGTGTCACTGTACACGTACTTAGCACTTTTTTTATATACTAGAGGCGGCAAACGCGCAAGCGGGTCATCTGCTGGTAAGTAATCACCGCTGACCATGAACATCTGCGAGATCAGAGAGGTCGCTGATGCGTTGCCGGTCATTTAAGAAGGAGTACGCTCGTTTCTCGAAGGTCCCTAAGTCATAGCCGTCTGGAAATACTGCCGCAGCTAAACTATTCCACAAGACTTATAAATATGCTTAGAGTAATATACTAAGAATCTGTCACAAAAAATCACATAGAAAGTTGTATCTATACTCTGATTTTTAATCATGTGGAGTAAACTGACAAATGTCGATGTGTCATCCCCAAACATTATCACTCAATTTGACAGATGCAAAATGTCAAAATGCATAGAAACTTGTCATTTGCATCTGTCAGTTTACTCCACATGTTTAAAAATCAGAGTATAGGTGATATTGATATCGAAGAGTTCATTGACCTTCGTATTAACGGAGGATCTGCAACGAAATTGTCCCATAACAAATGAAAATATACCTGTCGCATTCAAACAAAAGACACCCACGTGTTGTGTTAAGCGGACGGTGATAAAGGTTCCGTCGTGTATTCTACCTAGTATTACATATATTTTTTACTTTTACATCGCTCATGAAATAATTATTTTTAACTATACTAAATGGAAAACTAAACTATATGAGATAAAAAGAGTAAGTGACAAGATCTAGTCTGTTAAGTAAACTAGTACAATTAAACTTCCACTCTAGAAATACCCAAATCACTTTCTATCGAGCATTAGGCTGTCGTGTAAATACTTCCGACATTCATTTACATAATCTTTTAAGTCGACACCCTACTTATCGCTATAAATAATGTTAAAGGTAAAAATATTTGGAGTTACTTATATTTAAACTGCTTCTTGGTATTACTTAAGACGTGATATAAATAGTACAAGAGGTAGGTACAAAAATGATGACAAATTAAAATTAATTAAAATGACATATAAAAGTCTTCTATACTATTTATAAAGAGGTTAATGTTATTGTCCAAATCAAGGTTTATAGTTAAATCGAAATGACGAAACACTTGCTAGATAATATAATATAATCGACTCCTTGCGACATCTATTGATACTGGCTTAAGATATGCCCAAAAACGAAGTGAGGGCGGACTACTAGTAATAAATAAATATTAAATGCACCATAGGCATTATAATTCATCTAGTCTCGTTCTAGCTTATTCATAATCGGTTTTCACATTTATGCAACCTGGAGATATTTTCAGGATTTTCTACCCATGGGCAGAACACCTTGTTTACTGCGCGTCGTCGAAAACTGCAAAAGTATAAAAAAAAGAGTAATGTACGAAATGTAAAGGTAGGTCTATACTAGAAGAGCCGACCACGAGCTGAGTACAAGCTGCTCTTCTCGGGTGTCAAAAGTGCACGTACAACGAACCTACACTAATCACTCTCTCGCAGCCCTTTGTGCGTTGTCAAAAACCCTATAATGGGTGGAGCTCAGTCGAGCACAAGTCAGACACACGTTCGAGGCTCGGTTCGTGCGTTGTTTGTGCTTAGTTTGATTAGCGTAACCTTTTAGACGTACAGTCTAGGAACGTAATATTTTAGATTTACAAACGTCACCGGAACAGAGAGCTTAAAACTAATTGGATGTTAGGACCTAATCGGATTTTCCCTCTCTTTCATAGGTGCTGTGTGTCGCCTTTGTTTGAATGCGACAAGTATATTTTCATTACTTACGGCATGGGTTCGTCATAAGCCACCAGTACTCCTCCAAACGTTTCGTCTTGCAGCATTGTAAATCCTGCAACCGAGATTCAGCTACGGTGACCAATTTTAATGTTCAGCCACATATTATGCAAAATATATTATAGTGCTCAAGTGTGTGCACAAACACAGGTGTACTCTTTATTCCATTACCTTTGATAAGAATACAAACTGTGTTTCAACATTTGCGATATTTTTTCTGTCACCTCCTAGACTAAGGTATTTGAAATTGCGTAGGCTCTTCCTAGCGTCACAAAATCGTAGGTGTGATGGATTGTTTGCTTAAGAATAGAATCAGGACTGCCTACAGTGATGAAATTGTAGATTCTTATCTTGCTAAATCGTGTAATAAATCTTAATTGATAGTCTACTTCAAAATTATTCAACATTATAAAAGTTGGCATGTGGGTCCATCCCTGGGCGACACAAGCTGAAGTTGCATGTTATAGAGATAACTAGCGGCCGCCCGCGACTTCGTACGCGTGGAGTTAATTATTGACACTTACCGTCATATTTTGGACAATCCACACAATATATTTTTATAAATTGTAGCCCATGTGTTATTCTGATGTATAAACTATATTGTGGTAAAGTTTCATTTCAAATCCATTCAGTAGTTTTTACGTGAAAGAGTAACAAACATCCATACATCCAAACAAACTTTCGCCTTTATAATAGTAGTAGGATATACCACGTTTAAAGTGGACTAAGTTAAGTTAGAAACGTGTGGCATAGGTAGAAAATCAAAATAACTATTTCCACACATAAACTTACAATTATAATAGAGTACAAAATCGCCCCCGTTCTAGCTAGACTTGATACTATTTGGCTAAATAAGAAAATATTGGATGTTTGGCAACGTAGCCAATACGTAAGTGATGAAAATATTTTAAGAGAATTTCATGTCGGATTTTTCAGATTTGTACACTTGAAGTTGTGGACGAGACTTGGGGTCAAAAATCATTTTAGTAGATCCAACTACCAGAAATAGATAGATACTCGTAGATGGACATTCTACCCTAAAGACAGAAAAACGAAGGATTGTAAAGTATCATATCGATTGATCAGATGGCGCAGTAGCTAAGTTGTTCGCCCGAAGCGAGAGAGGTCCCCGGTTCGATTCCCAGTCGAGTCATTTTAAGAAACTACATATTCTTAGGTTTTTATCGGTCTGGATGTTCAGGGTTGACGCCCCCAGTTAACTAACGTCATCTGGTACTCATAGAACAGGGGCCCTAGTTTGAGACCAGGTTGATGGGTGTGACGCATTTATTTATTCATTTTTATTCATATCTCTTTTTACGTATTCCTTTATTTGTTCTACATCTTTATTTACTCTTTGTCTATTACATACTATATTGTTTACTCTGTGGCAGCAGCAATGCGACGCCCTGGGCAGCAGGTGTGCAGAAGGTTTCTACCAACGTGTGTTACATTCGAGTTAAGGCTGGGAATTCACAACTTAGGTGATATTTTTGTCTTTGTTATAGTCGTGTGGAAGTTTGCGCTTCTAAATAAGGGGGAAACAGGAACTATACCATTTGAATTGTAATACTAACGTATTTTTATTGTATTAGGGGAAAAAATCGATAGGATTTGATTGAAATTAAATATTTAAATTTTGACTGGTCTGATGGCATACATATTTGATGTTGACCCTGCTTCATACGCCAAAGATCGTTGGTTAGCGATCATCATTATAAAAACAAATGCAAAAAGTAAATGAAAATCCGCTAAAACCCGCCATTCTTGCCGCAGATTATGCCATAAAGTTGGCACCGTCGTTTGGCAGACCACTATCGACTATCGCGTAGTTGGCGTTACGTAAACATTCTTGGCACGGCCACTCTTCCTTAACAAGTTGCAAGATATTGCCGAAACATAACCAATTAAGAGTGCAACTTTGTCTTGAAGTTTTGAGAGAAATATTCGTGTGGTTTAAAAGAAACTTGTAAACGAGGGTGGCAAACTGACCGCTTAAAATTAATTTTGTTTATTTTTGTCCTTCGTTCTTCTTCGTCTCTTGAATTCTTTTTTAGTATCTAGAGCAGTGGTTCTTAACCTTTAAGTCATGAGGGACTATTTTACCAAAATTCTGTCGTGTCAGGGACCACACACTTCGGACATGCGTCGCGGCGCCGTTTGCGTTTTGTTGACCATCACGTCACGTTACTGGTTTATACGATGTCTTCGCGGACCATTTGGAATGCCTCCAGTTACCACCTTTGGTCCGCGGACCACCGGTTAGGAACCACTGATCTAGAGATTATATCGATACCTTTACATAGTAGTGTATATAATTCTATACTTAAAGCGTTTGAAAAAACTGATCCCAATTATAGTGTTGTCGATCAACAAAATGGTATTATAATTTTAGAGTTCAATATTTAAAGCCTACCGGATCAATGTCTTGGGCACGAGCCAATAAAGTCGAGACTACGATAGGTACTCACTTAGTTAGTACTGTATTAAAATATGCTAATAATTCTAAAAGGTTGTTGCTTCATTGTCTAGTTGAAGTTGTTTATCGTTGGTCTCCTCACTCAACTGTTGTGTCTAAGTCTCTATCAATGTATACTAATTTTAATTTAATAAGAACAAGGGTTTTAGGAATAATACTTTTTCTGAATTTTGATCAAAGGAACACTATTAGTGAAAGAATTAGTCAGAACAAAGAGCTCGTCGAGATATCAGTAATTAATAAAAACGTAAAAACTCTGTAGCAAATTAAGTGTAAAGAAAATATCTGAGAGTATTAATAAGAAACATTTTAAACTAATTGTTCATTTTGTTCTGAGTGCTTGTTCGAGAAAAAAATTAAATCCTTCTTAAGACCGCTTTACTGTCTGTCGACCTGCCCGTCTGCCTTTGTAAACTCTTTACTTTTTTGTCAGTTAAAATCATATAAAATGGACCTTACTAAATCGATCCATAGAAACGTCGACTGAACAACAAAAAATAAACATTCTCACATACAACTTACACTTAGCTTTACACGTCACTTTCTGCCGCGCACCTCCTCATTGTGGAATCAACTTCCCGCAGCGGTATTTCCGAACCGGTACGACATCCAAATCTTCAAGAAACGAGCCTATACCTTCCTAAAGGGCCGGCAACGCATTCGCACTCCTTCTGGTGTAGCTGATGTCCATGGGCGGCGGTGTTCACTTACCATCAGGTGACCCGCTTGCTCGTTTGCCTTCCTATACTATTAAAAAAAAACAGCTCAAATGTCAAAGAGATGGCAAAATCACCCAACTCGATAACGAAAAACACAACACAAAAGTAAAATTATGTGGGTCCACGGTGTCCACAAAGGCGGTACAATATCCACATAAAAGGACATGGTAAAAGCAAAACCCCGTCTCAGCTTATAAGGTTGTTTAGTTCACTAGCGCTGTAATTTTATAATTTAGATAACCAAAGATAGAGTAGAAGATGATGATGGAGCATCGGTTTTAAAAAACAGAACACTATGAAACAATAATTACAAATACTTAATAATTTTCTACTATTATGATGACGATGATGATGATAAATAATTGTCTTTTATTAACTCGGTAGTGAATGAAAACACCTTGAGGAAACCTGCAAGTTTCGAATAATCTTTGAATTCAGTTGATGCCCCTCAAGAATCAATCTTATGAAAAAGATAAAGAAAATTCAGCATTTCTTGAAGGTAACAAAAACGATTCTCCCACTTATAACTTATATTATGTTCGTTGTTATAACTTAGGTATTATGTTTGTTTTGTTTGTGTTGTCCAATTGTATTTGTTCTGTTTTAAAAAAACCCCAGCGATATTATAATTTGTCTCTTTAATCACTAGACATTGACAGAATTAAGAGTGTCTTTAGACACGGTAGCAGCAAAAAAGGAATAAAAAGGTAACAAACGTTGAGTATTTAGCCATAAATCCTTTACAAATAATAAAAGTTTAAGTAGCGGCGCTAGTATTCTAAACAAGCACTCCTAAACAGAAATGTTGTGCTGAATATCTTAGAGGAGTGATGTAATAAGGGCGACTGATGTCGAGAACAAGGAGGAAAGCGATGCAAAGCCTTTTATTATTACTGCTGCAGCCCTTGCGTAGGGCTGCCGAGCTTTGTGCTTCAGATTCTTAAATTAAATTCTCCATCTGACATTCTGCTCCGGCCAATTGTGCTTCAGTTTCTTATGCTAAATCATCTAACCGATATTCGGCTACGATACTTACTTACTTACTACGCTGGCTCAGCGATCCAAAGTGGGTCTTGGCCTCCGACGTCAAAGTTCGCCATTTTTTGCGGTCCTGTGCCAATTCCGCCCAATCCTGCACGTTGAGTGCTTTTAGGTCCTTGGCGACTTCGTCCCTCCAGCGGTATTTCGGACGACCCACAGGACGTCGCCCCATTGATCTTCCCAGATAGGCTCTTTTGGCTGCTCGATCCTCTCCCATTCTCTCCACGTGTCCGAGCCAGCGTAGTCGGGATGCTGTTATCTCCCCGAGCTACGATGGCCAATATTAAAGATCAGCCACGTACGCCAGATATATTGTAGTGTTCAAGTGTGTGCGTGCAAACACTTAGATTATATTATGTTTTGACATTCATAAGTGTTTTGCATGGACCTAACTTGATAAAGATTTTTTTCTATTTCCATTCCCTTACCTTCTTAATTTGATAAAACACCAGTGTAACACGACTGAAAAGGGATCGAGCGCAGGACCAACATCTTCATATGCTTTCCGAGGCACGGGGGTACAGATCGTCATTGTCCAGACTTCGGACTGACACTGTAAATTTCTGTATAGAAAACTTAAGTACAAATTTTTGGCCCGACTCGGAATCCAATCCAGGACCTCAAGTGCAACCGTCGCAATAAAGTGTGACCCCTACCCACTGCGGTACATAGGCAGTCAAGACCAGTTTCTTATAGGTACTATGCTTTACTTGAAATTGCTGAAACCAATATTACAGTCGGACAGCCCTAACCACATAATGACACCGTGGCTTTGGCATTAATTTTCAAAATAAGACTGAATTACAATAGTGCTAGAGATACTTTTACCGTACTAGTTTTTAACTATTACAGTTGCAGCCCTTGCTGAGGGCTGCCAGAGAAAAACGTTTGTCAAGCGGTTTATTTGGGTCAATTTTGCCTTACTCTTTTTATTTTAAGCCATAATATAACTTTTTTAACATCCAAGCTGTGCTTGGATGGTTGGCCAAAGTTGTGCATAACTTCAACAATGTTTGTTTGATACATTAGCATCGTCATTTTATTTTTTATATGGAATAGGTGGCAGACGAGCAGACGGATCACCTGATGATAATCGGTTGCTGCTGCATAATATAGACACTCGCAACACGTGGAGTTACAAGTGCGGTGACAAACTTTTAACCCCATTTTCCCCGATTGAGTCTCGGGTACTCTCACTCACTCGACAAAACATTGCTTCACGCCGGTCTTCTGTGAGGCCGTGGTATCACTCAAGTCCTATCATGCAAGAAGTTTGGCTCTCCCAAATCCACAACTGTAGACAGCCCTACACCTGAGGGTTATTGTTTGAGCTCTAAATAACATTTAACATAGTTTATTCGAGGAGATTAGCCCTTTGAGTGCGGATTTAAAAGGATGATGGTTTTGAGATTGCGTTTGTCTGCGGACGTCTTTTGTTGATGGTTCGAGAGTAGACAAGAGTATGCTATGGCTTTGTATGTGTATGTCAAAGCCTTACGCCGTGGGAGAGCTATGAATGGGCCGGCTCGATTGAAGTGATACCACCTCATAGAAGACTGGCGTGAAGCAGTTCTTGCGCTGTGTTTCGCCGAGTGAGTGAGGGTACCGGAGGGGAAAGGGGGCTAAAATGTTAGCAGCGCTTTCGTGAATCCACAGGTGTTGCAGATGCCTATGTGTGGTGCCAATCGCTTATCATCAGGTAATCCGTCTGCTCGTTGGCCACCTATTGTCCCAGGGCACAGCTTCTATCATAGCTAGCTAGGTATCAAGTCATTGCTACTGTGATAAGTATTAGATAGAGGCTAAAACAACTGACTTAGATTATCAGAGAGATTTCTAATATAGGTAAGGTTTATGTTATAAAGTGCACTAAGAATTTAAACTTATAATCAATGGCCAAAAAAGTGCTAGCGATCTCGGTCACCAACAATGGGTATAAACTACCTTTTTGTGGCAAATTAACCTTAATCACAACCTAAGATATATTTCATATTTCTTACGCTGCGGTTTACAATTATACCATATCCGCTGCAAGAAAATTAATCTAAGTATCATTGCATGTACGTACAACCACACATTAAAGTATACAAAACTGTCAAATTTCTTCAATCGACTCTCATCTTACTGTTGAACACATTAGGTTTAATATCAATTGAGATATTTGACAGGTCGTGGTTACCTGTTGTGTGGCTGTCTGTACATTTGCAATCAATGACTCGACCCGGATGGTCAAGCCACGTCAGTCTATTTTTTTATTACATGATGTCATGATGAGACACACGAAGAATTTGAGTATATTTTAAAGAGAACCAAGTTTTTAATCTTCACTTTTTTGCTGAGGCATGGAATAATATACACCTTGGCTTCGTTTGAACTATTGTTGAGTATGTAAATTTGTTTGAAAATTGAGGAATGCTAATTTAATTGTATGTTTTCCATGCGGAATTTCAGAGTAAGTATATGTTAGAACTGATCAAATTGGCTTTTATTTTTTTCACAACACACAATATAAGCCATATCTGTATTTTTGCTATGATCATCTAAAATGCCAATCAGATTTACCATATTATTCTGATTGAGGAAAAAAAATTTGAAGATATTTACTGCATTGATGGTGCAGCAGCTACCCGCTAACTTGGACCTTAAAGCGATTGCTGGGTTTAGGATCCCGGGCTATTCTAGGATCAGGCCGAAAGTTGCACCTAACTGAGTTTTCGGTAAAAACATCTTAGTAAAGCAAACCGTAATCTAGAAGTTGGTAAATGTACCCTACACAAAGCGCGTATAGCCCTTGGTCCCGCACTCGATTCCTCTCTGGCCATATTTTACTGGTGTTCCAAGATATGAAGGGGGATAGAAAGTACACTTGTGTTTGCGCACACTTGTGCATTTTAATATATCCTATGTAGGTACATAGCTGATCGGTGAGATCAGGCGCTGAAGCCAAATCGGTAATTTTCCTTACTATTGTGACACATTTTTGATGTTTGTTGAGCTACTCGTATATAGTGATGTACAACAGGGTCACGTCAAGATATCCTCTTTTCACTTTGGACCGTCTTTATGTCTAAGGCACAAGAGCTATTTTCCATTGCGTTTAACTTGCCGTATCGCTATACAGTACACATTGCCTTAACAAAAACATTTCGCTTCCCAGAACGGGAAGCCTCAAAATCCCCCCCGAATTATTGGAAGTAATCAAAACACAACTCGAGTTACATGAAATCTGATCCATGAGAATAATGGAGGCGAAGTTTGTCGCGAAACGGACTCCAGAATTAAATTATAATATCCCGGAGGCGGATTTTAAAATAATTATACTTCTCTGTAGGGACGGAGGAGTAATCCATCACTTGAAAATTTTTCTGACAAAAATAATGTTCATTATTCAAATTGTAGTTCAAATTTTAGGTGCGCGTTAGGTGCGTGTACAGGAAGTCGCAGCCGTGGTAGGATCCCTACAAGGTAAACCGACGATCTAGTGAGGGTCGTAGGAATTCCTTGGATGCGGTTGTCACAGGACCGATCCCTGTGATATGTCCAGCAGCGGGCATCTAATTGGATCAAAGTCTAAGTCAAAATATTCTTTATTTGCATAGGCTTATACACAGCACTTACAAATCTTCATACACGTAAAAAAAATTAAAACTACTATTTATTTTTATACAATGTACTATGTATAATTAAAATGTAATTAAATATATTAAATATCTTGATACATAAGATACTCGTATATCTACTAAAAAATAAATAGATACTCGTATAATGTATTTTCTTTCTTCTTTCTTTCTAATGCGATTCTACCACCGGAATCGAAAAGTTGATACTGACGAGAAGGTCCGGCAAGCAACTCGCCAGTTACTCTTTTGACCCGCCAAAATTTTTTTTACAATGTTCTCCTCATACCACTTCCTACAGTCCAATACCTACTCAAAATTAAGAAAATTGTTAAAAAGCTATTGGTTGAAATTATTCATGTTAAAAATTATGTAGTTGTACAGTCAGCCACACGTTAGGTTACCACAACCTGTCAAATTTCCTCAATTGATATTCAACCTAATGTGTATGGCAGTAAGAGGAGACTCGATTGAAGAAATTAGACAGTTTTGATTACTTTGATGTGTGGCTGTACGTACTTCGGACTTTGCTCGGCTGTGAATGGTATAGTCGACAGAAGTACTTTCTACTAAGTATAGCGTAAAACACAATATTTTTATTTTACAATACCACATCACTACTCCTGCGCAGAAATAATCATGGAGGTATCGTTACCGATATCGGTGTGTCTCTGAAACTTTTCAATTACGTGAAACTTGAGTTACAAGCGGTATTATTGAAATCTTATTATCTTTGTTTACTAAATTGTTAGGAATTCTAAGCCTGCGAAGTTTGGGAAACTTGCTTCTTCGGTTTTATTTCAAGTATATTATTTACTTGTTTCTATGCTAACGAAAGACACGATTTAGAGGGATGAATTTATTTAAATGGAGTTCGCAACGCATTTGTGATGTCTCTCTCTTGGGTTTTGCAGATGTTCATGAGTGACGATGATCACTTACCATCAGGTAAGCCAACTCATTTGCCCCCTTTTGTGTTAAAAAGGAAGGAGTTCACTGGAAACAAAAACTGATTTTGGGAGCACGCAAAAATTGTTTGTAACAAACAAATGAAGTCATATCGAAACGTATCGTTATTTTCGTGTGTAGTTTCGGCCTTACCGATGACCAGGGTAAAGCAGCGCCTGCGCTGTATTTCGCCCAGTAAGTAAGGGTACTGGAGACCCATTCTGGGGAAAAGGGGCTTAAAATGTTGGCAGCGCACTTGTGACTCCACTGCTGGTGTTGCGGGCGGCTATGGGCGGCGGCAATCGCTTGGCAAGCCATTCGGTGATCCGTCTGCTCGTCTACAACCTATAGTAAAAAGTAGATATTTTGTCAGCGTGTGATTTATATTTGTTGTTTCCAATATTGTAATTGGTTTTGACCCGAACATTATGCAAACATTCGACCCACACCAACACAACATAAATAACAACAAAACCTTTCTTCACGAAGCGCCGCGGGCGCACTCAAATTTATTATAATTAGAAACAATTCAAAATCGACTTTCCGACAACATCATTAATTCTAGTTCTTTTGTCATTGGTTGTTAAAAAACGATATTAGAACGACTTAAATCTAAGTTTTTTATCGTAACACGATGCCGGAATGTATCGCGTGTGGTGTGCCCATAATTATTAATGACGGGAAACTATACGCAATCGCGGGTAATACCTACCGTAGGTGTTTTAGGGTACCGCTCCACTACTTACACTTTACATACTTACTGCTAGCACTTACGTGGGTTTTGGTAACTTTACCGGTATTCGTGCTAGACCTAACTACTACTTACTGATGGCTCAAAGACTTGGCCTCAGACAGGAGATGTCGCCATTTGTCTCGGTCTTTTGCAGGTTGTCGCCAATCTCCTGCTTCCAATTATTGCAGGTCCGCGTTTATTACATCCAGCCAGAGCGGTAGCATGGGCATCCCACTGGCCGACGACCAGTAGGTTGCCCTAGAGATGCCCTCTTGGCGCTCCGATCTAATACCATTCTTTCAACGTGGCCGAGCCATCGAATATCCCTTCGAAAGAGATGACTCCGATTCCGTCTCCGATCCGGCAGGTCCTACATAATGGGGATGGGATCAGGACTGGATGGAATGACAGCCGCTTGCATTTAGTTCGATGTAAGAATTTAACCGCAGGAAGTAGATCGAACAGTTCCTCAGTGCACTCCCCGTGATAGATGCGGTAAAATACAAAAAGAAATACTAAGGGGCTATCCCAAATATGGATCCATAGACTTTTGATGCCGACTAATACGCTTGAAAAACATAATCCTCAGCATTTGGGTAAAAAACATGAATTCCACCTACGTTCGTGTACAATGCCGTATAATATTTTCCAATACACAATACAGACCTGTTCTCAATTCATAATGAAAATCGATGCTAAGCTCGTCTCATATAGGGATTGCGTGATCGAGAATGCGTGGCTATACATTACGAGTCGAAGGTCGTCGGTTCTATCCCCGGCTTGTACGAACGTTTATATGTGCCATAAAATTACTTGATTCAGTTAAAAAGTATTGGAAGTACTTCGTGATATTGTCCGTAAAGGGATGTAAGCTTTTATTTCTTAAAAAGCTTTAATACTAATTGATAGTAGCGTACATGGCACAAAGTATATTTTTTTTTTAATGTGATAGGTAGGCAGGCGAGCAGGCGGATCACCTGATGGTAAGCAATTGCCGCCGCCCATGGACACTTGCAACACCAGTGGAGTTACAAGTGCGCTGCCAACCTTTTATCCCCTTCCCCCCCGAGTGGGCCTCCCGGTACCCTCACTCACTCGGCGAAACACAGCACAAGGGCTGCTTCACGCCGGTTTTCTGTGAGGCAGTGGTATCACTCCGGTCAAGCCGGCCCATTCATGCCGAAGCGTGGCTCTCCCACAGTATTTAACTATAAGTCATTCCGAAAGTAAAAAAGTATCAGCTCCCACTGCAAGGTAAGGGCCTCCACCGTAGAAATAAAGTCATTGCTACTATGATAGGATTAGGTTTATAACCACGTTTGCCTAACGCGGATCGGTGATAGGATCACAAACCCGAGCTATGTTCGAAAATTTGAGACATAATTTTTGCTCGACTCGGGAATCTAGATCACGGCCTGGTACTTAAACCACTAGATCAACCACTAGATTATTTTTTGACGTCAAGACTTTATTATGAACTTATTGCAATGCCATTTTCCCATATGTGGACGACAAGTACAATCGCGGATGTACACCCACGAGCAAAGTTTTAGTGTCTCTACCATCGATGCAAATTAAATCATCTGTCAAGATGAAAAGGCCTACAATGAATTTTCTCAGCCATCGGTCTGTGGCTATCTTAATGCTGTTTGTATGTAATTAGGTACTTCATGAATACTTAAGTTACATTTACGCTGACAAAGCATTGTACAAACATATAAATGTCAAGGTTTCTGTGTACTATTATTTACTCGACTCTGTAATTTGGAGGCAACCTCTAATTTGCTGGTTTCGTAAAAGTATAACTACAAATGTTCTACAATACGATTGTGTTATATTTGGTATCTAATAGTACACAGTTTGCGTGGGTGAGTAGACGGTTTTAAGTACAAAAGTACAAGGTTTTTTGTCTGTCTAAATTGTAAGTCAATCTTTTTTGTTGTTTAGGGTTACTTACCTTAAAAGAAAAAAAAACCTTTAAGTATTAGATGATTTTGTTGCTCATAACATGTGAAACCAAGATTTTTTAGTACCGGAACGTGAAAAGGCATCGAGTTTAAACTCAAGCCAAACATTCAGGTTCTCTCTTTCCTCATCAGCATTCCCTAGCCCACCGTTGGGTCTCTCCAAAAGACCACCACTCAGCTCGGTCGTGAGTTTTCCTGGCGCATATGTTGCCTGCGTGACTTCGTATACCATCTGACCATCTGGCCGGTGGTCTGCCTACGCTTCTCTTGCCCAAACGTGATCTCCAAGCTAGAACGCACTTACTCCATCATCCGTCATGTTCTTAATATTTTAGATTTTTGTGCACTTGTAACTCCACTGGTGTTGCAAGTGTCCATGAGCGGCGGCAATTGCTTACCATCAGGTGATCCGCCTGAAAAAAAATGGAATTAAATTTTTAAAAATATACGGTTAGCTTTGTACAAGAAATTAAAAGAAAACTTACTCAGACCACTTCGCCATTTTGTTGATTTAGAATACGGTAATAACACTTATTCTGGTCCTAAAAAAATAAAACCAACATAACCTTTCTATCAGAAGAATATCTAAAGAGCACTTGAGTCTCTTAAAAAGCAGTCCATTCTCCAAACATCCTAGGCCAAAAGCTAGACAGATCGAAAGCAATGTTGACAGAAATACTTATAGAAGTCCTCGAGCGGTCAGCGTAGCGGCCAAGGCACTTAACCGAAAAAAGGTCATTGGAGCTAAAACAACAATGCTAAGAGTAGTTTTTGACGGTCTTGAGTCATTGGTCAAATATTTTATTAACTAACAAATCCTAAATTAGTTAAATGGTAATTTAATAACAATGAAAACAGTAAACATTAAAGAAGTCCTTGTCGAAGTCTGTCTTTGCTGATTAATTAATATTTGATATTTTTGAGGCAAGAATAATAAGAACATTTTTGCCTCATCATAAACTACTAGGACCAGATTATGATGAGGCAAACATTTTATGATAACGTATGACAATTCACAAAAAAGTAAAATTTAGTATCATCCCATTCATTCTAGTTTAGTTCCAGTGCAAGGTGCATCATTAAAATCAAGTCATCGATACTAGGATGGCATTAGAATCCATCACCACGCTTGTTTAATTAATAAGGATAGATGATCACAAACCCGAGCTATATCTACACACAAACGATGAACTAAAATGATTTTAGTTTATGTTCAATAAGCTACTTACTAGTTCAATATCGCCACATCACATAAAAAGTTCTTGAAATGTTTCGCGTTGCATTTTAACTATTGTTATTATTATAGATGGGAATAACCCGACGTTACATAACTTTTGAGCAAATTTATTAATGCTTGATGTTTCGGCTGCCTTACTTTCAAGTGGACTGACACCGGGGGACGCTCCTCGTCTACTCGACATTGAAGTCGAATAAGAAATTTGTATGGACAAATGTATGAAATCTCAATTTGGATTCAATGTCGAGTGCACGAGGATTGCCCCCCTGGAGGCCAATTCTTGGTTTTCGCTTTCTATGTCGAGTCGACTTCATGGAATACACAGATTACAGTGATCGACATTCCTTATCTTGTTCTCCTATTGGTCTATGCGTTTCATGAAGTCGACTCGACCTAGAAGGCGAAAACCGAGAATTGGCCACCTGAGCGGAGTGTCCGCTATAATAATAATAGTAACACCACCTAGTTCAGAGAAAAGTCCTTTCACTTTTATCGTAAGATGGAGTGTCCACAAACGAAAGTAAACCAACAGTCATAATTTTTACTTCACCTACAGACTCCTAAAAGTACGATCGTAAAAGAAATCAAGTAGTGTGACCCATTTTGCCCACGTTCAAGGAAATGAGTAGTAAGAAAATTGCTTACGACCAATATTTTTGTTATGGCCACTCGCGTTCCTTTTGATTTATCGGCTGAGCTGGGGCTTATCGTCTTTTTATTTTATAATTCGGCTGGTTTTGTTACAACATTGTAGGCACGCGATATGGGTTAAAGATATAGTGGGATGTTTGCTAATATTTTCAATAGCGAAAATGTGTGTACTGAACCGTATTTTTACTAACTCTATTTCAAAAAATATGAAACTAGGTAATTGTTATCCGGACAGAATTGTTCGCCTAGAACATCACACCATCAAAATCTCCAACACATCTCTAGTGGCGGCTGACATGAGAACGTAAATCCTCAGAGATTGATTTTTTTTTTCGTGATAGGTGGCAGACGAGCTGACGGGTCACCTGATGGTAAGCAATGGCCGCTGCTCAACCACCTGCTACACCAGTAGAGTCACAAGTGCAGTTGCCAACCTTTAGCCCCCTTTAAATAATTTTGAGATAATATCCAAAAAGATCTAAAGGCTTTCCTTAAAATTTTACAATAAAACAATTTACTTTTGATTTGAGTATTATGCAAAAATTATGAAGACACTTCTTCAAATTATGACCCCTTAAGCACGCGGCAATTTTCATCCTTAACACATAAAATGGCATGTTACCCTCTTGATATAACATAATCGTATTCCCCCCTAAAACGTTTAGGTGCCACCAATGTTCGTGTCAACACGAATCTATGCCTACATTTTGAAATACGATCCGTGACTGGGTTAGTGGGAAGGAAAGTAAGCGGCAACTTTGTGACTTATGCGTGAAAAATCGACAAAATGTAATCACATTAAGTGATCTTCAAGGAAGAGTGAACAGGCATCTTCTACATAACCGCGTTAAATCCTAGACCTCATAAACACTTTCCATCAAATGCGATTGTAGTCAATCGTTAAAAATGTGGACTTGTTGAAATATGTAAGTTAAATGATGAAAGATAGAGTACATCTAACCGTTTAACTTAAAAAAAAACTTACCGATTTTTTATTTATTACGTGTTTGATGTCACACAGATTTTAAAAAGCAGTCAGTCAGAGGTCGGCTCGGATTCGAATCATGGACCTCTCGTATGGAAGGCACGTCCTTAACCACTGAACTGACATTGCTCGTGTAGATAGAGAATATGCCCTAGTATTTATATCATTTACTTCATCAACCAGGATTTTCTTCAAAAAAACTACGGTCAGTTGTCGAATGTCTTATAGAGCCACTCAGAGTTTAAACAGCCACATACATATAGATTTATTTGATCTAGTTTATCTTAAGTACCACTTAAGAACTAATTTATAAGAAGATGCTTTTAGGATACCACTTAGCAAAATTAGTACTCTAAGTAAACTTTGAGTTATAATTCAATATATTCAAATATAACCAAGAGAGCAGAAATAACACGAAAGTAGCTACTAAAACGAGAAAATTAAGTTCATAACGGTCAAAATCCAAATGACAAAATTGTAAGATGTAACTGATTTGACTACCGCCAAATGGGCATGTATGAAAGAAAGAAAAAAAACAAATACATAGCATTAAACAAGGGAAAAGTAATAAAAATAAACTAGACTAAAATAAAATAAAACCAAAAACAACTGTCTGTGTGGTGTCGTATTGAAGCATCCAGCATTAATGGCCATCACTTGGCTTACGTTACGACTATAGGCCATAACGCTGGTTGTCAGTGAGACCAGCTGAGTGAGTACCACGGATGCGTGCCAATGTGTTTACCTATGTGAAATGTATGTGTAATGATGTGTTTATAAACAAATACATTTACTTATACTATAATATAGTTTTGAGGAGGAGTAACAGAAGTAAGCAATGAGTAAATCATCCGCAGCGCTTATACACCTACCTATTAATTTATGATTATGCTTCGCGAGTTCGCACAGATACGATTGTGTCGGTATGTTAGGATGTTATGTTATCTTCTCATACTTAATTTCTAATAGATATTATCTTTGTCCACAGTTCCAACATCGGACGTGCAGGGTGTCCTCGGCAAGAAGGCGTCGCTGCCCTGTGACATCCAGCCGCTGCATTCAGACGACGACGTCGTCATGGTGTTGTGGTTCAAAGAGTCTGATGGGGAACCTTTGTATAGGTAACACTGTAATTTAACTTGAAAAACCTTATTTTGGGACCAGGACAATGTATGTGCTGTTGTCTAAAATTTAATGTATTTTTTATTTAGTTTAAATACTATTATTTATTAAAAGACTTTTGTAGCTAATGATTTTGCAATAAAGTTATGTTATTATAGCTGCAACATGGGCGCTTCTTTGGTTACCATCAGGCTATAATATGAAAATTTTTAGACATCCTTAATACATTCTACTAACCATCAGTGATTTCCTAGATTTTCACAAAATCTTTAACACTGTAGCTATTCACATCTCTTATGTGACAATTTTACGGTAGTAAAGTAAACTATTATACATTAAAGTTATAATGTATTTTATGAGAAACTTGTGTTTAGTATGACAAAATATGCACAGTTAACAAATAGCTATATTCATAAATTAACAACAACCTAGCATAAGAACATATTGACTTAGCAGCATAATACCATTATAAGAATTTTAAGATCCATTATCTAACATAGTTAATTTTTCTCCAGCTATGACATCAGAGGTCGCTCAATGACGCAGCCAAAGCTCTGGTCCTCTCCTCCGTGTTCGGGAACAGGGCCTTCTTCAGGGGAGGAGCTACGCCAGCAGTTCTCATGGTGGATGATGTCCAAGCCATAGATGCTGGTGTATATAGGTGTCGAGTGGATTTCAAGAACTCGCCTACTAGAAACTTGAAAGTTAATTTTACTGTTATAAGTAAGAATTTTTGGAAATTTATGACTAGCTAATTTTTCATTTCAAATAAAAAAAAGATTAAGTAAGGCTCTTCTATTCTTATGTAACAACGAAAATGATACACGCAATCATAAACTTAGACTAAACAAAGATGGCAGACATGTCAGCTTAAGTCATGCATCATAACTATTTAACTTGCAATCCACGACAAAAGCTAAATATCAGAAAAAAATGAAAGATGCTCTCACTTTTTGTTGATTCAATGTAATCAGAACGTTATATTGAATAAAAAAAATGTTACTTTCAATATTTATTGAAATCTTGACTTGAACAAAGCATTGATGTCTAGCATAAAAGGATTTTGGAACAAAGCATGAAGTAGATATTACTTTAGTGCTCAAAAATCTTTTACAAAAGCTAGCCAAGTAATCTTTGATAAATGTTCAGATATTGTAAGGGTTCCTAATAAATGTTCAATCTTTGCAGTTCCACCAAATCGTCCAAAGATATACGATGCCAAAAAGAAAGATAAGGCTAGGAATCTAGTGGAGCCGTACAACGAGGGTTCAAATGTGCATTTGATTTGTGAGGTTGAAGGAGGTAAGTTACTTAGATATTCTTCGGTAGAAAAGTCGGTGTGGTATTTATTGCCCTTATATTCTGGAACAATAAGCTTTAAAATTGTGTAAATTTTGATTTTTATTTCCATATAAAAAAACTCAAAAAGTTATTTTGGACATTATTAAACTTTAGATCTAGAAAACATAATGGAGAGTCTGTTAAAATAATAAATAAGTCTATTTTGTCCAAATGAATGGTTTTTGTTTGCAAATATATGTCCGTTTAAGTTTATATTTCAAATTATTGCCATCTAATGCTTTTGAGAATTCCTGAATTGCGTAAAATCTGAATTAATATCGAACCAATTTCTCTGTGTCTGTATTGAACAGCTAAAATGTATCAATATTTAGCAACTCTACAAATAGAGAAAAGTACCTAATTAATGAAACATCAATGTTTATTTTAAAAGTCATAACAACAAACCTGTTTATAAAATCGAAGCCATCAATAATAGCTCTCATAATTTGTAACCGAATTACCCACAAATAGAACCGTGGAATACCAATAATTATACTTCCGTCAGGCTCGCTGATAAATTGTCGATTCGATTGGAATGATAAAAGACTTCCAGGTACCGAACCTGTGCATAGTAGAATTTAATGAGTCCAGTGCAATTTAAAAATTCTTTGGCTTTTGATATTTGAAGATAATTGGACAAAAATATGTATCTTTATTTTCATTGCATCTGTTTTATTTTGTTAGACTTCATGTGTTTTCTTTTTACATCTTTCAACTTTTTGAATAGACATGGTTATCCTTTTACAGTAAATCAACTTGTTCTCAAACTAGGGCTCGTCTGCCACCTTTATCATAACAAAAGAAAACCCCTGTACTATGAGTACCAGATGACGACATAACAGATGTATCAAAAAAAGAACACAATAATTTTGTCGTGTTTACTTGCGTTTATGTTTTATAAGTTGCTTCCTCTTTATTGGAAACAATTGTCAACAACCTTTTCAAGGAAGTTATTAGGCTATTAAAGCAATTAAAGCTCACTTTTAAACAAACACGACGTTCGTGTGGCACTAATCGTTTCCAATCGAAATCACCATTATGAAGGGTGCTCGTGTTGATTAGAGATGCGACTGGCCACAAATTTTAAAATATTAACTTAAGTGAGCTAGGACAAAAATGTACCTAGATAGATAAAGGAAAAATGGAAAATCAGTCGATTAGCGCACCTGGGAAGAGGCGAATCTCATACTAAAAATAAATGTCCAAAAAATCTTGCTTCTTATATCGGCGATTCACTTGACCTGACAAAGTTGTAATGTTTATTGTTGTATATTATAAAGGTACCTATTTTTAGTGTTGAATTAAGATTTCGACAATCGACATAGTTTAATACATCTGCATTAGTCATCAGTACTTACAGCATCTATCATATCAAACTTTGGTGTAGTAAAGACACTGCGAATATTCTGTAATGGAATGAAATCATTACAAAATTTCAGCGCAGTGGTTTGAGCGCTGGTTGAGACGCAAGGGTCGCGCTTTCGGTCCCGCACCAACACAAATGTTTGTTGATGAATAAGATAATTGTTTCGGGTCTGCTTGTTTGTGTTTCCTTCGTTGTTTCTGGTTTCCATAGCACAAGGGAAAACTTTAGTTTGGAACCAGGACAGTTCTCAGCTCAGTTTTCTCAATTATTATTACGTAAGTGAAAATAATATGCCTCGAGTCACAAAGGTGCGTCACTTCACTAGTATCTCCCGGCATATCCTCAGATTTCCCGTTATTAAACACCCACACACAATCGTCACTATTCCCATCATCTATTGTTCCAACAATTTCGGTTCCCAGAACAATATATCCATTCAAGTGGTTTTAGAGTATTTTGTAATTGTCAGTTTGTCTTTAATTCTGTCTGGTGTGATTGCTTTTGTAATCATTCAACTTTTGTGCAATTAACGGAACACATCACTAAAGAATTGTTTTATGTGATGACTTTGAAATATATTTTATGTACAGTCATCATAATTTTCAAATTAAGAACTCAAAAGCAAACACGTTTTGGCAGGCTTTATACAACAACATTGTTACTTACTTTGGGAACTTAAGGAAAATTGGCGTGATGTTCCATTAAATTCATTCATATTGCCAAAAAAGGTAGCTTTTCTCTTTGGTTTCTTTGAAGATTTTGAAGATTGAAACATGAGCGTAGATGAAGTAGTGAATGAGAGCACATAACATAGGTATTAAGCTTAGGTATTATTGTGACAGTTACACAAATCGCTATTAGCGATAAGGCCGCCGATATTGTATTTGGCAATTACTATTAGCATTAAGTTCTGTAATGTGTTGTGCAATAAAGAGTATCTATCTATCTATCACTATTATTTTACATTAAATGGGAACATTATCGATTCTGTGGTGGGTAGTGGAATGAATTGTATAGGCTATGAGATGATTGTGTGAATTATGTGGACAGTAGTGTAATGATTTTGATATAATTTCAGGTCGACCAAGGCCACGAGTGACGTGGTACCTCGAGAACGAGATGATCGATGACTCGTACGAGCAGAGGTCTGATGACATCACGATCAACACCCTCACATTCCCCAACATTGGGAGACAACACCTCAATGCTCGACTAGTATGCCAAGCATCTAACACTAACTTAGTGCAACCAGAGACTAAAGTCTTAATTTTAGATATTAATTGTAAGTATGACTTATAATACGTTTTTAAACCGATCCGTGATCTCGGGTAGGTATCAAATATTTTGAACAAAGCCGGGTTTGCAATCACCAATCAAATCACATAGGTAAGCGTGGCGATTAAGCCTAATCCCATCATAGTAGCGATGACTGATTTCTATGATGGAGACCTTTGCCCTGCAGTGGGACAGTATATAAGCTGATGATTGACATGTCCAGTTATTGTTATTTTAAAGTTAATGCATTTTGCAGTAATGATTATATATTTAACCTGCAATACAATCATACCTCCTTCCAATCCTTTGACTTAGCGCCGGCTCACTAGATGTTTCAATATTAACTGAAAATTAGAGACATGAAATTTGGTATTTGCTAATTGGGATGGCTCCGTAATTGGTTGCCCGAATAGTTTACATGATAATTTTGATACTAGCGGGAGCCCGCGACTTCGTACGCGTACAGTCAGTTACATTACAGTTTACAGTCATATTTTGGACAATCCACACAATATAATTTTATACATTGTAGTCTATGTGTTATTCTGATGTATAAGCTATATTATTGTAAAGTTTAATTAAATCTACTTCAAGTGTAACGTGATATAATTTTAATGAATGTTTCGTATTCCAGTAAAACCAATATCAGTAATGATACTAACGAAAGAGAAGCAAATATCGGCCGACAAAAGGTACGAGATTGAATGTAAGACGACAGGCTCCAGACCCGAAGCCGATGTGACGTGGTGGAAGAACACTGGACACCTCAAAAGGATGGAAAAGAAGGTTCGTATATTTATATGAATACTAGTGACCAGCTCTTACTTTATTCCAGGACTTAGTTTTTGCCATTACTTCCAATCATTGCCGATAGATGGCGCTAGGTGGCGATTACATCTCGCAATTGTTTCATCTTTTCGGGTTACATAATTATGAGGCTATTAAGCGCAAAAGTGGTTAATCTATTAAACATTGTAAAAGGTGACTTGCGCCACTTTCGAATGATTGTAATGTAATCGAAAGTAAGTACTCAAATTTTAACTTACACTATTACCGTATCGAACAAAAAATGTAGGTTATACCACTTTTGCGCTAATAGCCATAGGGCTCATATGGATAACTTCTATAAGTTATCTCTATAAATAGTATAGATAGAGAATGTGTTTTTTAATGTGACAGTTGGCATAAGATTAGACAGAATACCAGACAGTTGCCACACCAATAGTCCTGTATTGACATATTCTCATTAGCTTCAGTGCCCTCACTCACTAGGCAAAAAACAGCCCAAGCTATTTGTCGCCAGTTTTCTGTGGAATCGAACCCGGCGAGATTACAGCCCATTGCTTAAGCAATACTGACACAACGGGTCGTTTTAAATGTTAACACAAAACAATAATATATTGTTAAACGAATAAACTTAGTAACGCAGAAAACTTTAGGGCATAAATCATAAAACTTCAAGTCAACATCCACATACCTACGAGTACATTAACTGCACATTTGAACTCAGAAACTAAAACCGTTATTCAGTTGACAGATGAAAACAAAAACCTCAAAAATTCACTAACCGTCCCACTGTTGCACAATCTAAAACCAACTGTGACTTTTGACGCTAAGGTTCAAATTCCAGTTCTCAGAAAACAACGAAACACTAAGCATTCTAAGTTTAGTGCCAAGTGTGGAGGACGACGGAAAGTATCTGACGTGTCGCGCGGAGAACCCCAAGATAAAGGACTCAGCTATAGAAGACAAGTGGCGCCTCAACGTACATTGTGAGTATTTTGTGTTAAGGGGCTATACGAATGAAACTAGCGCCGCCAACCTATTTACACTGATTGTGGCGAAAATACGATATAGATATATAAAGAAAGCAAAACATTACAGACTTAGATAAAAGTAAATTGAATTTTTCAAGATTCAATACAATTTATAAAACACGTGACAAGTAACAATAATGGAAATTATTGCTAAAAGTGGCCGTTTTTAGCAATAGTTAACTTTATTGTTACTTGTCGCGTGTTAGAAATATTGTATTGCATATTGAAAAAACCAAGGCAATTTAGTTGGATCTATGTCTGTAATGTTTTATTTTCTTCAAAAATATCATATTTTCGCCACAATCAGTGTAAATAGGTTGGCGGCGCTAGTTTTATTCGTGTAGCCCCTTATATTGCTTTTGAGTCGCTTTTTGTTTGCGGCTTTGATGAAAGATGTCTCTGTTCCCTTTAGGAGGATATGCGTCATTGTGTGGGATATTGGTCTTTATGAGTTGTATTATTAAATGGGGACGTTTATTCCGCTTATAATGTGTTTGTTGCTTTTGCCTCATTATTTTGTTACTGAATTAGTGAACAAAAGGCACGGAATATATTTTATGTGGCTTTAACGGAGAAATACATTTCAAAGAGAGTGCTTACGTAATAATAATATTTAGATGTCGTAATTTTTGCTCACATTAGTAGTACTTTATTGTGGTATTTATATTATATTTCTATCTTACTTTATTTTTTACAAGCAATCATACAACTTTTTTTATATATTATAATGTAGGTAGCAGACGAGCCGACAGATCACCTGATGGTAAGCGATTACCGCCGCCCATGGACACCTGCAACACCAGTGGTATCACAAGTACGCTTGCTTACCTTTTAACCCCCCCTTCTCCTCGGATTGGACCTACGGTACCCTCACTCACGCAGCGAAACAAAGCGCATGCACTGCTTCACGCCGGTTTTCTGTGAGGACGTGGTACTCCGGTCGAGCCGGGCCATTCATGCTGAAGCGTGGTTCTCCCACTGTTTTAGCGTAATCTTTTAATTTCATTACATTTCATTGAAAAAAAGTACCACTGTTCAGTATTGTGCACACTGCGAGATTTATAGATTTCAAAATGAGCCTATCTTTCCCTCAAACTCAGAACTTACAATATCTGAAACGTGTCATTTTCCACAGACGTCCCAGTAGTAGACCTCAAGATGGGGTCAAACCTAAACCCGGACGAGATCAAGGAAGGCGACGACGTGTACTTCGAGTGCACTGTCAAGGCAAATCCTAAGACGCATCGGCTCGTCTGGTTCCACGACGTGAGTAAACCCTTTACCTCTAAGGAATCCCTTTGAATAACGCTCTTGGAGACCTATTTTTGAATTTTCGCTTCGTCCAAACAAAACTATTCGTTTTGCAAGTCATCGCGTCTCGTGGTCGCATTGATTCATATTTTTCTCTATTTTGACTCACTCGCTTAGTGTGGTCGCCAATCTTGTCCAAAGTATAGTGTTAACGCGCTCGTTTTCACGCAGAAATTCTATATGTATTACAATTGTTGGACCGGTATTTGGTGGTAAGTATAACTGAACGTAATATTTTGACAAAAAAAGGCAAAAATAAAAATTAAGTTGACGTTAATTGCGACCACTCGCCTTTGCAACGAGTGGTTTACACCACTCGTTGCAAATCGCTCGTTTTCGAATGACGAAGAGAAGACAATTCAAAAAGGTCTCTTGGTCTTGAACGATGTGTGTTCTAAAAGGGCGTTAACCGCAGTTTGTTGATTAGTTTTCAATCTTGTAATTATTACTTAAGATTGAAAATACAAAATCAATCAATGCGGCTTAGCGGCCTTTTAGATATTGAAAGGCATTCTTACGATGCAGTGACGTCACGTGAGAAGTAACGGAGATGTATATTGTTTTGAAAGGTAATAAGTAGCTTCGCAGATTTAATTTCAACAAATAACTGATGCAGATGTGCAAAAGAGACATAAAACCATTTATATCGGTTTAGTGATTCCAAATTACAAAAAATCATCTGACAAAAAGTAAAAAACCTAAAACCCATGTTTGGAAATCCGCAGTCACACGTGTACGGTAATGCTACGGTAGGCAGGTAGGTAAATTATGTACCGTGTGACTACGCCTTTCCAAACATGAAAATTTATCTCTCATAGTGAATATTGCATACTTCAGAATAGTATTGTATGACATTATTGTATATTGACAACGAAGGCTTGTTTTATACTTTTTCAGCGTCGTTTTTTGTCGTAGTTGGGTTTAGTTTTTTTACTTTTTTTATTTGTACTATTTTGGTGTCCAAGTGCTAGTAATATATATATTCAAATGTAGAAGTAAAGCGCTTTCAAATGATACCAAACACGGCATATTTATCATAACTTTATTATTTACTCTGATGTTTGTCCGCTAGAGGGCGCCACATTAGATTTTGTGAAACCTCATATAGCCTATTAACCAGCGGACAATTAAGACCTTATAATGATAAGTCATTTGTCGAATTTTGATAAGTAGTTTAGAAGTTACGTGGAAACAGATGACCACTATAACTTGGCTATCTTTAAGCCAGAGTGAACAGGCATCTTCTAGCAAACGCGTGTCATCCTAGACCTCATCGTCGCTTTCCATCAGGTGCGATTGTGTCAAGCGTTTGGCCTATATAATAAAATAAAAAAAAAAAACCCTACAACATACATACATACATACATACACACATACTACATAGAGCCTGTCAAAATCATAACCCTCCTTTAGCTTTGCCGTAGTCGGGTAAAAAAGAACAAATCCGTTAAAAGATGTTACCAACAAAATGAAAACCTTTTCTTAATGCAAAATCTCTTGCAGAATAACGAAATATTCCACAACGAGGGCGCAGGGATCATCCTCAGCGCCCAGAGCCTGGTGCTGCAGAGCGTCACCAGGGCTGCTGCAGGCGACTACACCTGCATGGCCGCCAACAGCGAGGGCAAGGGGACTAGCAACCCTGTCACTTTGCTCGTCAGATGTAAGTATTTTAAATATTCCACAACGAGGGCGCAGGGATCATCCTCAGCGCCCAGAGCCTGGTGCTGCAGAGCGTCACCAGGGCTGCTGCAGGCGACTACACCTGCATGGCCGCCAACAGCGAGGGCAAGGGGACTAGCAACCCTGTCACTTTGCTCGTCAGATGTGAGTATTTTAGGATAAAACTGTTGAAGCATTTTTCAGACAACCTTTCGATCATAGAAGCCTAAGATACAGCGTGAACATGTTAAGTATCGTCGCCAATTGAGGCTCCATTCGCAAAAGTGCGCTACTAAGCATTTTCTGCGTGAGAGACAAGATGCGAATTATCTTGAATACATTTAGTTTAATAAGGTTTACATAAATCTTAAAAATCTTTCAACTTGTAACGGCGAAAGGTCCACGTTGTGTTTTGCTGAGTGAATCAAGGTGCCGGAAGACCAATCAGGACTGAAAAGGAGTTACAGATTTCAGGGTAGTTGTGTCTCTACTAGTGTACTACCGGTAGAGTTACAAATGCGCTACCAACCTTTAACCCCCTTTCCCCCCAATTGGGCCTCCGGTACACTCTCTCACCGTCGCCGCCGCCAGTTTTTCTGTGAGATCGTGGTATCACTCCGGTCGAGCCGGCCCATTCATGCCGAAGCGTGGGTTTCCCTCGGTCAAAATATGCGCTACTTATGTTTTCCATAGGCGACGGCAATTGCTCATTGTTTGGTAATCCATATGCTTGTCAGCCACCTAACACATAAAAAATAAGACAGAAGAACATAAAACCACGTCTATATTTCCCTCTACTTTCTACTAAAAATCTTCAACAAACATTTTTGCACTTATCAGCTTAACTGCAGCTTCAAACACAAAGGAAACATTTGATATCACAATGTCCGGCGGAGTTCCGCGCGGGAGTCCCCCGGCGGCGTCGCGGAGGTCCGGGCGTTGTGAATGACCGCGGATGTAATTGCGGTATCCTGACCCGGTGGAGGAATGCAGGAATTCTCTTTCCTTTCACGTTTTGTTGCTGGATCTCGATTTTTACACTTGAAATAGAAAAATGATAATATACGCAACTTGTGGACGGGGGGTAATTCTCGTACAATCGACATTGAAGTCGAATTAGTGAATGTGTTATTATGCATATGCACCTTTTAAAGCATCAACTGTATCAATTTGCAGGCCACAAATACACGTTAGCAAGTTTTTCCAAATTTTAGGGCCAATTTTAGGTAGCCAAAATGCAAAAACCGGAACCCTTATAGATTCGTATGTCCTTCTTTCCTTCGGCATGTCCCATCCATTTTTTCTAAATATTCGACGATATTTTTGTTGACTTCACATACCTAAAAAATGGACGAGTCATTGTGATCGGTTTTGTATGAAAAGTATTTTTTTAAATTCTTTCCAATGTTTCTAATTCTGTTGCGATCAGGGTTTATAATTTTTGGAGTCAAAACGGATCATGAATCTAAGGCAACTATTGTAGTAAAATGGTCAAAAAAAGGTAATCAGGTAAATGTTAAGTGTAGTTTAAAATCACATACTTTTGACTTTTTAGTGTAAGTAATATTCACAGATGCAACCTGTATATCGGTTACTATCTTATTTAAAATAAAACTCTTCACAATCTATACTATTTATGTAGAGATAACTTGCCTGTAAGACAACGACAAGGCTTATAGGTAAACCGAAAACACGAAACGCTTGCGCGATGGAATTAAGCACAGCGCCATCTATTGGTTCGTTTCTGAATTACGGTCCCGAAGCGAAGTGAGGGCGGGCCACTAGTATATTTTAAAAGCAGCAAACCCTTTCTCCCTTCTCTAGGCTTAACCTACATTTATTGGGATTGTCACCGAGAACATCGCTCGGTCCTCAAGGGGGTTATATTTTTCCGTGATAAAAAGATCTCATTTTTATGTACAGTTTATGATGTAGCATAAACTATTTTTATGTTTATTCGTTGAGATTTCACGTGTCTTTGCTTTGAGTGGTATGAAATAGAATGGCACTTTGAAATTTATTATTTTTAACTTATACAATAAAGAAATTCCTTATTTACTTACAGCAAATTTTTTGATCCGTAGTCAAACTGAACTAATGGCTAAAAAAGTCACCAATGGTCAAAATATACACAAAAAATATTTTCGAACAGTTGACATAACCAAATAGTCATATTACAACCAATAAACTGCCACATTGAACAATGGTTCCAACCTATTGTCAAAGTAGGAGAGCCACGCTTCGACATGAATGAGCCGGCTCGACCGGGGTTACATCGCGGCCTCACAGAAGACCAACAAGAAGCAGCCTGCGCTGTGTTTTGTCGAGTGAGTGAAGGTACTAGAGGCCCAATTGAGGGGAAAGGACGTTAAAGATTGGCAGCGCAGCTGTGACAGTATAATTATAGGCTAATACTTGACTTTATTAAGACCTGCAAAAAGCTGCTTTCTGTTGTTAGTATACTTAAAAGTTTTTTTTTTTAAATCCGGTTTAAAAATGTAACAAAACATATTTTTTTCCGATACATTCCCAAATAAACTCAAATACAGACGTCTTTACCCCGCGCCACCCTGGACGCTTCATCGACAGCGTGTGCGAAACTTGGATAGTTATAAAAGCGCGATTTGTTCGTAGTTATCGAATAGTTTGAGAGTTTGCTCAGTGTATGAGTTGGGGGAGTCACATTTGTAGGAGTATCTCTCATTTAGGCTGCCCGCCCACGTCAGTCTTTTTGTACGGCCGATTGTCGGGCCGATTTTTCCCCAATGATTTTTCTTATTGTTCCTCACTTAATAATTGCATCAGTATGTTCTATTTTTCACGTAAAAATAACACCGATTTAAAAAAAATAAACAAAAGAACAGAATATTTGTCTCAACAAATATAGTGTCCAATCTAAAAAAATGCCTACCCATACCAATTGCATAAATCAGTTGATCACTTTTCTATGGGAAGGAAAGTTTTGTTGTTCAGATTTAGACCATTGGTTCCTGCAGAGGACAAAATTATGTTTTCATCTGATATAATGTCTTTGAGAAGATAGTTAGACGGTTACAAAAGTACGGTGTATAGATCATAACTTTTTTGATAGTCCTACAAAAATAACAACTTATCAGCCCATAGTGACGATCAGTCGAATCACTCTAAGTATAATACAGTTGGCTGCGTCAACGTTTGATAACGAAGGAAGAGAACTTGCTTAGTTATAAAACTGCAGCAGCGCGGAACTGAACTCACAGTTATGGCTGGCTAGTGCTTCCATAATACAGTGGGGTGAGTTCGGACAATATTGTTAAAAATCCTTGCCTGTCGGATTACGGGACAACTCTCTCGAAAAAAACTCGCCCTTGCGTCTGTTTTATGAATGCAACCTCAATAAATATTTTATTCCAACGAGCAAGCGGGTCACCTGCTGGTAAGTAATCACCGCGGCCCATGAACATCTGCGAGATCAGAGAGGTCACTGATGCGTTGCCTGCCTATTAAGAAGGAGTATAGCATTTTGAAAGCTAGAGTGAATAGACTACAGTTCTGGGTAAGCCTGCTCTATCGTAGGCTTCATCCCAACTCTAGAGTTATTATTTTCAGTGTAGCAGCCTTGTTTCTTCCGTCCACCCCGCCAACATCTTAAAATCCTTGTACGTCATGACATTTACCCTTTCCTGCTGTTGGTCGACATAATTCCTTCTTGATCTTGCTCTTTCCCTTCTACGTTTAAAAACATTAAACAAATAAAAACAACCGTTAATGTATGCAGTTATAATTACAGTTCATTTGCAATGAGCTCGCATCATCACTACCCAACAAGTCGGAATCGGGTGTCGCTAATAAATTATTCTGAAAATCCGGACTATCCCCATAAATCACAACGCTTGGCAAATCTATCCCAACGCTAAAGGTCGGTCTTGACTCAAATAACAGAAGAACTATGAAACTTAACCGAGATTGATATCCTCAACTTTGTCTGGGAGTTGCGGGATATAATTACTGCCGGGGCGCGTTAACGAGAATATTAATATCCCCTAGGATGGGGTTAGGTAAATAGAGGGGAAATAAGATGACATTGTAGATAAATTAAGTGACCTTAAGTTTTTGTTTTAGGTCATAGGTGGCAGAGGTAAGTCATCTGATGGTAAGCGATTGCCGCCGCCCATTGACACCCGCTTCATCAGTGGAGTCACTAGTGCGCTGCCAAACTTTTAACCCTCTTTCCCCTAATTGGGCCTTAGGTACTCTCGCTCACTCGTTGAAAAACAGCACTTGCGCTGTTTTCTGCGTGGAGCCAGCCCATTTATGCCTAAAGCGTGGCTTTCCTGTAAAAACCTGCTCCGTAATTAGTAGGTCAGGCAGGTTTCCTCATACGACTCCAAAAGCGTTTTAAAAGGCATAAAAAAATTGATTTTCCATTGTGTCTGATGTCTGGGCCTTACGACGTTAAAGTCAGACAGCAATCGCTTCATTGTTAAATCAGTCTTATCAAATCCAAGATTATGGTCTGAGCTATCTTTTACTCATTGGTCGCAATCAAGAATATTTTGCCAAGAGGGTAACAAAATTAAAAATAAGGTTTAATCAAAAACAAATTTCATAGTTTCAGCCATTACAAAACTATCCTTCTTCCACAGATGCACCAATCTGCGCGGAGAAAAGAGACGGCGAGTTATTTGGAGCTCTGAAACACGAAACAGTTCATTGCACTGTTCTGTTGACGCGAATCCTGCGCTTGTTTCCTTCCATTGGACCTTCAACAACTCGGGAGAACAGACGGAAATACCACCACGGTGAGTTAATGATCAATAATAATAATAAGCTAAGGATTAAAATTGTTCATTTCAAAATTATAGGTCACTAGCGGCCGCCCGCGACTCCGTCCGCGTGGAAAAGTAACTTTTTACCCCCCTTTCAACCCCTTACAACCCCCTTTTCGCAATAAAAAGTAGCCTATGTCCTTTTCTCAGGACTAGATTATCTGTATACCAAATTTCATTTAAATCCGTTGAGTAGTTTTGGCGTGAAAGAGTAGCAGACAGACAGACAGACAGAGTTACTTTCGCATTTATAATATTAGTAAGTATCAGTAAGTAAGTAAATATGGATGTGTAAATCTGTTTTTCTATTTTTCGGACGAAGGTCCGTCTTCTATGGTGGTAATGAAATCTTGGCTAGGGCTGGCAATCAAAATGGAAAACAAAAATATTTTCATGACTCTTACTTCTCAGGCCTAGATTGACACATTTTGTAGTATCCCCATTTAAGTATGTCAGGTTGCAGGCAAAACCACAGCTAAATAAAACACTAAACTACACTTACACTATGGATTTGTTCTCCGACATACGATGATAAAATAAATTACTTGTTCAGAAGCCTAAGCTCAGTTTAACCTCTGAGGATTGAAGTTAATGTTACTGAGAATTTGGAACCAAAAACTCGGTAGAAAATTATGACCGGAATATTATGATCAAAGTCAGGATTATCTCTTAAAGCACTAGTCGTAAGAGTTCCTTTTATAGTTTCAGAAAAAAATGCATATTAATTTTCCTCGTAATTTTAATTAAAATTACTATCCCCCTACCTACAAATTAGTAGATACAACGCGATAATACGCGAACCAAATTTCCTATCTGCCTATGAATACAATTGAACCCTCACTAAACCATTGACGGAAGACATATCGCTGCACGCATGAGCCATATCGGGTTCGCGGCATTGTAATCGTGGGCCACATTTTGCCATGGGATAGCGGATGTGGTAATCTTGATAGGGCTATTGATCAAGGGAATTAGTACGATGTTCGGAGATGTTAGAAATTCGGTTATGAAATAATCATAGAACAAATTCAGAATGATTAGTATAAGACGTGGTTAAAGGGATGTAAATGTTAACAGATATTCTATAAGCTATAGAAAAAAAATTTGGCTACTTTTCAATAGTGGTCTTCTAACAGACATTACAATGATACTAGTGGCCGCCCGCGACTTCATAAGCGTGGAGTTAGCTATTTGAATATTTTGGACAATCCACACAATAAAATTATATAATATTTCATAAATTGTAGCCTATATGTTATTCTAGCTTATACAGGTATATTATTGTAAAGTTTCATAAAAATCCATTCAGTAAGTTTTTGCGTGAAAGATGAGCAAACATCCATCCATCCATACTTAAAAACTTTCTCACTTACAATATTATAAGCGGTTTGTAAGAATACTCACTAATGTTAGTGGGATAATGTGTGGATTGTCCAAAATATGCAAATACTAACTCCTCGCGTACGAAGTCGCGGACGGCCGCTATTTGTGGTTATATCATTGAGTATATGATGACTGATTCTGATTGTCTCATTTATCAAGGTTATACAGCAGCCACGGGCACACTTCGACCCTGAACTACACTCCAACAACGGACATGGAGTACGGCACCCTGGCTTGCTACGGGGCGAACACCGTAGGCCAGCAGAAGGTGCCGTGTCTGTTCCAGCTGGTGGCAGCAGGTATGTTGGATCACCTTAATTTATTACATACCTTTTTTATATTGAGGACAGTCAAGAAGAGGCGGAGTGGAGTCCGCCTGATGGTAAGCGGCCGTGAGATCCAAATGAGATTGACACATGCCATTGATACCTACTTGTTTTGATATATCTAATTCCTAACAGGGGCTAACTCCCGTGCACTGGATATGGATATTAAGGTTGAATTCAGAAATTTATACATTCTTCTATAGAAATTTTTACGTCAACTTCAATGTCGAAAGCACAAAAATAGCTCCCTAGCCCTCACTTCGTTTCGCAACATTAGTTCCATATTGTACCGACAGATGGCACTGAGCGTGGTCTGCATCGCGCTAGTGTTTTGCATTTTTGGTTTGTAAATAAGGTTTTTGCTGATGTTTTCTATAAACATCAGCAAAAACCTTCAAAAAAAACTTCAAAAAAACATCAGCAAAACTTAGACTGAAACTGAGACTTATACAGAATAAACAGTGAAGATAGATTATAAATAAGGATATTTAAACCTTAAAGCTGAAATTTATCTTTAGAACAGCTATGAGTAAATGAAGACGAACAGACGGATCACCTGACGGTAAGCGATTGCCGCCGCATATATATAGACGAAGAAGTGCTTTAACTTTAAGCTCCTTTCCCCCCAATTGGGCATCCGGTACCCTCACTCAAATCAAAGAAACATGCCGGCTCTGTGAGGTCGTGTTATCACTTTGGTCGAGCCAGCTCATTCACGGCGAAGCGTGGCTGTCTTACGGTTTACGATCTACGTCCAAAAGTGATGAAAAGAATAGAAGGTGATGAGTTATGTCAGTCTTTTAAAAAGGTGTCAGCTCAATTCTAGAAGGTACCATATGTATTAAGTGGATGCACAAAGTCTCTAACACACTATCTCCTTCTCAGGTCGCCCATTCCACCTCCAGAACTGCTCGGTGGCAAACCAAAGCATCGACTCCCTCTACGTGGAGTGCGTAGAGAACTTCGACGGCGGTCTACCGCAGACGTTCCTAATGGAACTCCTAGAGCTGCCATCGTTGATCGTAAGTTTAAGTATTATCTTAGCGTTAAAGCTGGCACTTAGAATAATTGATAAAACGGGGACTAAATGCGACGGTATTGAAATTATAAGTAGGTATATTTGACTGGCCTGATCGCATTTGGTGGTTACCCTGCTTCACTCGTCAAAGGTCGTGGGTTCGATCCCCTGGATAAACATTCGTGTGATAATTAATACTTGTGTTTGTTCAGGTTACACCAGTTCCAGATTACTGGACTCTGGTGTCTGGGCGTAATATAATGTATCTAAGTATTATATTATATATTTTTTATGTGATAGGTAGCAGACGAGCAGGCGAATCACCTGATGATAAGCAATTGTCACCGCCCATGAACACATGCAACAAGTGCGCTGCTAACCTTTTATCCCCTTCCCCCCCGATGGGCTTCCGGTACCCTCACTCACTCGGCGAAACACAGCACAGGACCTGCTTCACGCCGGTTTTCTGTGAGGCAGTGGTATCACTCCGGTCGAGCCGGCCCATTCATGCCGAAGCATGGCTCTCCCACAGTTGTATTCTTCCACAATATATTTGTAATACACCATGCGGCGTATCCCTAGTACTAACTTATTTCGCATTTAAGCAGATCTTTACCGATTAAAGGTTCCACAAAACATAATGGAATGTTTAAATATATAATGTACATAACATTTATAGCAATAACGTCAATGTTAATCACATGTTTTTACTCCGTTCTAGTTAACCGTTTGCATGTTTACCCCAGCTGAATTACAAGTTTATTAGCACTGAAATTATGAGTGTACTAAGCACAAAGTAACACGACTAAACTTTTTTTATATTTCTTACTAACAACCGCACTAAAAGTATAATTTTGGTAAAACTTACTTGAGACGTAAAATACGTCTCATGTTAGTTTATGCTCTAAAAGCAGTAAGGTATTACATATTTAAACATTACATTATTATGGTCCACTCAGAGACGTCATTTAACCATATGGCTCATTATCTTAATTTGTGGTTTGTCTTTATGTATTAACTAGTGGCCCGCCCTCACTTCGCTTCGGGACCGTAATTCAGAAATGAACCAATAGATGGCGCTGTGCTAAATTACATCGCGCAAGCGTTTCATGTTTTCGGTTTACCTATAAGCCTTGTCGTTGTCTATTGAAGTTATCTCTTTATAAATAGTATAGAAGATAGATATATGTAGATAGATAGAAGATATAGAAGATAACGTCTGAGCCTTTTGACGTTTGCTGTCTAGGACAGCAGACACAATGGAATGTACATTGTTTTATGCCTTTTAAAAGGCTTTTGGGTCTTAACTGACGTTATAGATTAATATTTTTACCTTCAATGACAATAAAGGTGCCGGCAAATAGACTTGTAAGGAGTACCTAGTGGGTTTATTTCTAAAGCCTTTTAGACATGCCACTGTCAAAAATATAATGATACATATAGTCTAGCCAAGTGGTATTTAACCTAGTTTCCATACCCTTTAAGTCATGAGGGACCATTTTGCCAAAATTCTATCGTGCAGGGACCCACCATGCCTCGGCGGTCCATGCGTCGCGGCGTCCGTTTGCGTTGTTGTGACTCAACTCATCACGCTCACGTCACTTGTTTATTACAATGTCTTCGCGGACCACTTGGAATGCTTCCAGGGACCACCAGTGGTCCGCCGGTTAAGAACCACTGGTCTACGGCAAGAAAGTGTAGTTATGACCTTGAGCGCGCAGAAACCAATTTTAACAGAAAGTCTTCTTTGTTACAAGTACGCAAAATTCCGGTCATCGCTATTATTTCGTGCCGCCAGCTATACAAAACAACCAATGACGACAAATTTATCTCAACACTATTAGCGCCGTCTGTCAGATTTTACATTTAAAGGTAGGTACAGACAGCCGCGCATCAGGTTACTACAATCTGTCAAATTTCTTCAATTGAACCTCACTTTTATGTCAAACGTGTTTGGTTCAATATCAACTGAGGAAAGCACGATGCCCATAAATGGCCATAGCCCGCCCAAATAAAAGGTTTTGGTTAAAAATTATGTTTTTAATTATTTTTATTTGTCAACATATTCGTTTTACCCCTAAAGTCCAAAATAATTTATCACACTAAATAAGTTTTGAATTGAGCTCACTAACACAGGAATCATTCTTTTCCTGGAAGTGCAGAGCTGAGTTGCCATTTTAGAGCCAAACGTCAATTAAATCGATTCTTATCGATTAGAGTACACACCACTACTCAAGGGGGCTGATTTTTAAGGATCTAAATAAAAGTACCTAAGGACGCGTTATTTTCTTTATTTATTCAAAATAGAACAATTAATAACAGCTCATGATTTCCCATAATGTCACCATGTCAAAAGTCAAAAGCAGCCTAATTGCTGTCTTTTTTCAGTGAGTGAAGGTACCGGAGACTCAGCGGGGGTTAACCATACTTGAGAAATAGGGGAGGTTACCGTCTTTCGCGCTTTTTTATCCAGTGTCGTGACAGATTCCCTGCGTCACGCTTGGGGGCCAGTATGGCAAACCCAACGGATAGGATACCACGAGGATACTTCATCCATTGTCTACCGTTGGCTACCATTTATTTACCACCAGGCTGAATGGATGCCAATAAAAGTAAAAAATAATAATTAATAAATATCCCAGGTACACCAATAGGTACACATCAAAACAATATGAATGTAGTTTTTTTAATAATTGAAACAATCGATATGATATACTGTTTCATTTATTCAACAGGTATCGATTGTTATATTTAGTGCAAACCCCACTTACTTTTATATTATGTATCTATGCCACTTACAATACGTCAAACGTCATTTTACGTAATTCACGTTAATTCTCGAGTTTTGAACTTTTGAAATTGAATATAAATATTTTTATTAAGTAAAACAACGAATTGGCATAAAAAATGGACTCCGGTGATCGATCTAATCCTGAAGACCTTGGCTTGAACATGGATTCCGCTCCCGCTTCCTCCGCAACCACTCGCCCGCCATTATCGCTGAGGTGCAAAATCTCATTCAATGATGGATTAATGCAGTGGTAAATAATTATCGTAATATCTTTTGATTGTTTAACAATTAACAGTGGACAATATGATTGTATTATATGGGCTTTTTCATTGCAACAGGTATTAACAAGCGACGACATGGTGTGTAATTCTTGTTGGACAGCAGCTTGGAGTGAAATAAGACAGCCTACTTCTGCAGATCAACAAAGTGCACCAATTGTTGGTCATACACATGTATGCATCTCCTGTGGACGGTAGCTTTTACGCAGAAGATCACACACATTGACAAATACCAGACCTCGTGTGGATCGTATTAGATAAGATATTAGAATAGATTACTCGTCAAATTGCACCTTGTGAGGTAAGTTTTTGACTTTATTAAGGTTGCATTAATTGTGTTGAAAAAATCCGATCGGTGTTGATTTTGATCAACAGTAATAATACAGGTTGTGCAGCAATACAACAATACTGTTGCAATTGTATTGTAGGCCGTCGAACTGTGGGATGCTGTGCCCACGTCTTGTCGGTGATCTGGTATTTGGGATGGGCTCGCCATGAAAGTAATATAGCAGCACCTGCGCAATTTCTGAATGACGTCTTAATTGTTTATGACGATGAATAAAGAACATTTTTGAATGAAATTCCGACTTTTACTTATTTCATGATTACTTCATAACAATAATTACATTATATACTATATTTTGCGCATACAATTATAGGTGTGCGCTATTTAGCCAAAACCACTCTGAAATTTGGGCATAGCCCTTTGACAGATTGTAGTAACTTGATGTGCGGGCCACTGTACATATTTTTATCTCCCTCAGGTACGCTACAACGTGTCTACGAACAGAACCCCCCCGTTCTTCGAGATCCGTGGTCTTCCTCCAGGCGTGTCCTACAGGATCGACCTTTACGCTGTCAATGCGAAGGGTCGGAGTGACGTTTCGACAATAGAAACTGTCACTTTGAAGGGACAAGCCAAGTTCACAGGTAAGTGGATATCTAACCAGATCTAACCCAGCACAAACGTAGCGTATCTATGCATATCGGAAGCAATTTGTATGAAATTTGAAAATCTCTCTCTATCTTGTAGGTAAGCACCTAGTCTAGAATTTATGAGAAAATAGATATTGTTATTTTTTCATTTAAAAGGGTTACAGCTGGCGGCACGAAAGTATGGTGATGACCGTTATTTTGCGCACTTGTAAAAAAGAAGAATTTTTATGAAAATTGGTTTCTGCGCACTCAAGGTCATAACCGCTGTTTCGTGCCGTAGACTATACGTGGTTCGTTTTCTTTCTTTCTTGAGCGTCAGTTGAGACGCAGGGGTTGCGGGTTTGATTCTCGCACCAACGCTAATGTTTGTTGATGGTAATTCATCTTATCTTTGTGGTAACTTTGTTGTTTCTGATATATTATATCTCACAAAAGAAACGTGTTTGTAACCTTTAACTTTACCAGTATGTTTATTCTGGATTAAGTCCATCGCACGTGATTTCACTCTTCGAGTAATTCTGATGTTAATTTTAATTCCGAAACAACAAAAGCTTTGAAGTACAATCAGACTTGTGTTGTTGCTGAGTATTTTATTTGTTAGTTCAAGTAGTTCTCGGAACATGCTACTGACCGACCACTCACTCGTAGTTCAATTAGTTCAACTAGGTATCATTAAGTGTGAAAAGAACAGTAAAATTGATAATTAATTATGATTGATTAAACACGAGATTACTCCAAAGGCGTATTTCATCGTTAAGTAACTCTTCAACGCGAACGAAGTCGCGGGCAACAGCTAGTATTAGATAAATGAGACAGTTCTTTTGATTGAAAAAGTATATACATAAAGTAAAAAAATATATTTAAATTGAACTAAAGTTACCATTATTCTCTTTGTATGACCCAAAGGTTGACTGGTAGAGAATGCCTCTTGCATTAAGTTCGCATATTGAATAACCTCATTCTACGTACAGGCTTACATCAAAGTATCAGAACTGTAAAATTTCTTCAATGGATTGTCATCTCATTCACTGTCAAACACATTATGTTGAATAATATAATCAATTGAAGAAATTTGACAGGTTGTGGTATTCTGATGTGTGGCGCTCTGTACCTTATGGAAAGCATTTTTGTATTTTGTTGTGTATTTTTTCTTTGTGTATGTTTGTGTGTTATGGATTAATTCCGAAATAAAGAGATTATTATTAAATTATAAATAAATTATTTAAACGTTTGTGCCATAAAGTTTAAAATATATATAATAATAATAAATATCACTCACTTCAGTCCAGTGAACTGTTACACACAAGTCTAAACACAATGAAATGTAGCTAAGTAAATATTTGGACGTTACAACAAGCGCTGCAGTCTGACCATGCGCGCTTTCGACGGACGAAGCATACTTTATGATCCTCATTAATACGTATTGTTGACTCACGCTTGTTATCCCGTATTGTTGTCCCGTGCCCATTCAAAGTAAACTTAGGCATACAGGATCTTGAAATTTAAGCATGAAGCGGCTGAAGCAGCACCTGCGTTGTGTTTCATCGAGTGAGTGAGGGAACCGCAGGCCCAAAGGGGTCTAACGCGTGTGAAAATTCCGTTAGATTGTGGGAGAGCCATGCTTCGGCATGAATGGGCCGGCTCGACCGGAGTGATACCACTGCCTCACAGAAAACCGGCGTGAAGCAGCTCCTGTGCTGTGTTTCGCCGAGTGAGTGAGGGTACCGGAGGCCCATCGGTTGTAAGTGTTCATGGGTGGCGGCAATTGCTTACCATCAGATGATCCGCCTGCTCGTCTGCTACCTATCACATAAAAAAAAAGATGACGTACCTGTAGGCTGAGGTCCAATTACACGGTGATTGGTTATTTTTGATGTGAGATGTCAAAATTAAACGACTAATGTTGGAAACGTTGAAGTTGGACCTCAGTCTACACGTAGGTACGCCATCTAACGGATTTTTTACACGAGGGGGGATTTTCCATTGGGGAAATGCGATTGATCACAAAATCAAGCCTAGTCTCATCATAGTAGCGATGACTTTTTTTATATGACGGGTTCCTGTGCCTTGCAGTAGAACAGTGGTTTTAACCGTTGAAGAACCACGCTTCGGCATGAATGGGCCGGCTTGACTGGAGTAATACCACGGCCAACCTTTTGAACCAATATTGAATATTCGTACATTAAGGGTAGGTATTGCTCTTTATTTAAGTTTCTATCAAAGTTCGCAGAAGCCTTTTCTGTGGTTTGACACTTTGCCGCTTGGGTTACACCCACACAGCTGAAACACTGAAACAAGAGACAGGTAGGATAGACGTGGGAGGACAGTGTTAATTTCTTTTGTATAATTTTGTCCAAAAAGTTAATGTAAGCGTACTCATTGAAGACAAATTAGATTGTCTAATTTTACTCTGCAATTTCGTTGAACTAAAGTCATAGCTAATTTCCAATGTTTACAAGTTTATTCAGAAATATTATTGGTCCGCAAAATTAAAGCATAGTCTGTATTTTAATTTCATAGTGTATTCCCGGTTGTAACCAAAGCTGTCGCCTTAAATCACAGGGCACACTTAGACCATGATCCAGTATTTGGGGTCTGATAAATAATTAGAATAAAGCGAATTTCGTCTAATCTTAGCACCTCTTTAAAACCCTGTCCCCTTGTACGACCAACTAAATCATGGTTACACGTTTTAGAAAATAAGAATTGTGCAGGTTATCAAGCTATTTGTAGATGTATGTTTTCCCTCACCGCCGACCTAATGGTACGCACATTGACTTGAAAATTCTAGAAGTTCATGCTCAGATTCAAACCTACGATTACCCTTATAGAAGGTGTGTGCCACTGTGTTACCACTCTACCTCGCTAACTATTAGAGTACCCACAACAATTTACCTAGATAATTCAGTCTGGACTAGGATGGAACAAATACTAGTTTATGCTCCCTGCAATTGCTACTGGTAGTACAAGTACTAAATTGTTACATTGCTCTGATTAAAGTTCAAACACAAACAGAGTTAATTCCTTTTAGCAAAACGTTCTTTAGTGATGTGACGGTTAGTGTAAAAAATCGGTAAAGAGGGTATATTTATACCGATGAATTAAAAAATAAGGCTGTTAGAACAGCGTATATATCCTTGTTCTTTCAAGTTAAACCGTGAGTTTGGATTTCATCTAAATTGGAAATTCTGATCACGAACAGTATTAGTTCTGACTTTATCCGGAAACCAAATAACCTAACAAATGTAAATTTGAATCAAAATGTTTTACAAAATAAGTGTAGACTTCCTTTGTTAAGTACGATAGCACCTTTGTCAGAGAAAGTCACTTCTTTAACTAAAATTATCTTTACTAAACACATCTTAAACTAAGAACTTACAATTAAAATTAACCTTAGGGCTAACTGTCCTTTCCTTTCCCATTGAATCCTAGATTAAATTAATGGTTTCCAAATTTGTTTGTTGTGTTGTGATTTGTTTGTTTGTGATTTTACCATTGGATCTTATTAAAAAAAATTGAATGTTCAGCTTCATAGGCGTAACCAAATTGATAGACGTTAATCGACATCTAAGATCTATAAATTCCCCCATCCCTAGTTCTATGAGCATTCGTGCCCGGAACAAAATTGTGAATTATATCACGCGATAGCAAGCTAGCAAGAACACTGGAACTGTGGAAGGAGTTTCAAAACGAATTTGAATTCGCAAAAGAGAACGTGCGAGCTTTATGACCACTGCATTTGCTTTACGTTCCCCTGAGCGGCTGTTCCGCTCACCTCAGCGCTCAACGCGCGGGTAATGCTCTCGTGATTAATATAATATGAATAATTTAAGCATCTGTTTCAACAAACTCGACTACTACGCAAAGGTGTGAGCATTGGCTTTTATTTTAGAGACTTATGTTAAATGTTTATAAAGAGTCATTTTTTACCAGCAGCCATAGAAAATCATGATGAAGCCTGGCTTAACCAACTTGCGGCCAAGCTTGTTAAGCGCCGTGCCTACAACCCCGACCGCAGCGGCGCTCGGTTCACCTCCTGCAATTGTGGACGAGTGGTTCACTCCCGACTTTACAGCCACGAGCGCTGCTGTAAGGTCACATCGCGTGATGCTGCTTAAATCATCTGTTAAAGATGTGAAAGCCTATGATGTTGATGGGTCATCATCGGCGGTATTTAATCACCATCTCCTATGGACATCTTTTTTATGTGATAGGTGGCAGATATTTAGACGGATCACCGGATGGTAAAAGACTTTTGCCGACCAGGCATCCGCGAGACCAGTGGACAAGTGCGCTCCCAAACTTTTGACTCCCATTCCCCCCCGATTACCGATAGCCACCTGCGAAACCAGTGGAGTCAAGAGTGCGCAGCCATTCTCTTAACTCCCTTTCCCCCAATTGGACCTGAAAAATCCTCTGACGCCATTGGCATGAAATATAAAAGTATTTCTTAAACTGCCGTTTAATAACTGCCGATTATGAATTAAGTAGGTACAATTACCTATTCATAGCGCATTGTATGTATTCCAACGTCATATTTCACGGTGCAACATGAAGACGTTAGTTGCAATTAAACCGAAATTACAAGCAGCAAGGAAGTGCAGGTTCGTGTTTGAGATCCTTCATTACCCGCGCCGATACCGCCGGTCACGCCAACGCCGACGGCTTCATCAGCCGACCGATATGTATGTTAAGTTAATGACACGCTGTTGCTTGAAACAAGTACGTAATTTACAATTTCTTACAGAGAAATAGCATAAATAATAATAGCGTGAAGCAGCGCCCGCGCTGTGTTTCATCGGGAATGAGTACCGGAGCTGTGGAAGTTCAAAGGTTGGCAAACCAATCGCCATTGCGCTGAGATGGACACCCCAGGGGTTTTGGTTAGGGTTAGAGTCCCACACACCACCTTGTCCCCCACAAAATATAATATACAAACAAAGTGTATCTGTGAACACTTACCTGCCTTTTATTCTACCAGCCATTCTGAACAACAATTTGTTCTATGACTTTTGAAAATCCGCATAAAAAAAATCATCTTTCTATACAAAGTCGATCACGTGACTTGGTCGTTTTGTATGGGGAGTCGTAAAGTTATTGAACAAATGTTGTTCAGAATGGCTGATAGAACACATGGTTAAAGGGATGTAAATGTTCACAGATGCGGGTACACGGGTTGTGTATGTTTGTTTCGTCATCATCATTACAGCCATAGGGCGACTCTTGAACATAGGCCACGTTTGTTCAACCAAAGCTTATTGTTACAGGTGAAAGCAACACGCTAGGTATGTCGCCAGTCCTGGCGTCAATAGCGGCTATGTCTGCGCTCCTAGCCACAGCCGTGTGCGGGGTGCTGGCCGTGCTGTACCGGAGACATGCTGCCAGACATAGGCATTTGCCAGCGAAACATGCTCCTTTGAGGTAAGAAACATTAACTTAAACTCATCATCATCATTTCAGCCAATAGACATCCATTGCTGGACATAGGCACATTAGGCCTCCCCCAATGTTCTACATACAGATCGGTCCAGTGCCACCCGCATCCAAGGAATTCTGGCTACCCTCGAACCTAAGAACTAACTACCATTTATAAGTGTTTTTAATATGTTAGAAGTTTATATAGTATGTTTCAATTACGATTAGTTTGTTGAGAACTAGTATCGCTAATTTTGTAAAGCCTTAATTTGTTTTTTTTTGTTTCATAAAAACAAAAATCTGTACTACATTTTGAACCTACTTTGATTGATTGTAAATATTGTAATACGGATATTATGGAATAAAAGGGAAATTATATAAAAAATATAATTATGCAGGTTGTATCGATAAAAAATTACATCCCTTTAATAAAACTGTCTGATCTACCATAATATCCTGAACAACCCATTAGTTCAATGACTATTGAAAATTAAACATACACACATTTCATGCGTAAACACATGCAATCACACACCAAGACACATTCACTATCTTACATACCTAATTAGTTTATAATGTTGAAATTACTGTGACGTTTCAGTTAATAAATTAAAAAATACATTTTACTCAACAAACAAAGGTTAAACAACAAATTAACAAGCGCTTTAGCAACATTTCTTAGCCATACATTTTCAAGCTAATAAATAAAGTGGAAAGACGTAAATAGAAGAAGTTTCGCAGAGGGCAAAGTCAAAGTTAAAATTTTAATTTAACTCTTTGGAAGTTCTGATAAAGCTACTGCCGATTTCAAGTTTAAATTCTTCGGTTGAATAGTGCGAGCTAGAATGTAGGAATAATATTAAAGTTTTTCTGTTTTACTTTGAAATTGTTTTATGAGTTGGCTATATTTTGTATTGGGTAGATAGAATGTCTCTTTTTAATTGAGAAGACAAAAATTGCATGAATGGCTCGAACGTAGTGATATCACTGCCGGCGTGAGTAAGCGGCTGTACACCACTGTGTTTTGCTGAGTGTGTGAGGGTGCAGGAGGCCCAAATAGGTGGACAGTGCACTTGTGATTCCACTGGTGTTGTGGCTGACCATGAGCGCCGGAAATCGTTTACCATCAGGTTATCCGTTTGCTCGTCTGCCACCTATCACATAAAAAATGTACCTACATTCATATTTCATATTGATGTTTCATCGACATGTAGGTAAATCTTAATACTTGTGGACCAGGCTCTGACCACCAGTACCCAATTCTGCTTCTCTCCACAGCGAAGCAATGTACGTAGAACGAGCTGGTCACTGCCCCACCCCAGTGAAGCATGAGGTGGAGTCGAGGGCGAGCAGTACGGAGCCGAGGGGGGAGGGCCTCGGGGCGCGGGGGGCGCTGCTGCACGCCGCGGATCCCAGGGACGCGGATGATGCAGACCCTGATATCATACCTTGTTTGTATGGTGAGTAAAACAAAAGGACATGGAGATGTTTTAACCGTGGGAGAGCCACGCTTCGGCATGAATGGGCCGGCTCGACCGGAGTGATACCACTGCCTCACAGAAAACCGGCGTGAAGCAGCCCCTGTGCTGTGTTTCGCCGAGTGAGTGAGGGTACCGGAGGCCCACTCGGGGGGAAGGGGATAAAAGGTTGGCAGCGCACTTGTAACTCCATTGGTGTTGCAAGTGTCCATGGGCGGCGGCAATTGCTTACCATCAGGTGATCCGCCTGCTCGCCTGCTACCTATCACATAAAAAAAAAACAAAGATAATAAAATATAAGAACCTGGAAAGGGATTTACTTGATGCCAGTCATTAGCCTGAAGTACTCTCAGATCATTTTCGACGACTTCTTTCCAGCGATACCTAGGTCGGCTAATAGGGTGTCGGCCCATCGGTCGGGTCTCTAGGCCTAACATGCGTACTGCGACAAAATTTTGTCGACTCTCGTTCGCGAGAGCGTATCCTTGCGTCGACACAATACGAGTGTCGACAAAATTATCTCGTGGCGCGCATGTTAGCCCGGCTGGTATGCTTTCTTCGCGAGACGAACATGCGCGCCACGAAATAATTTGTCGACACTCGTATTTTGTCGGCGCAAGTTGCGTCTCGCTCACCTGACTGAGCGATGAGCGGGATAGAAGAATGCGCTCTAGCGAACGAGTGTCGACAAAATTTTGTCGCGGTGCGCATGTTAGGCCTACAGGAGTCTCCAAAGTTTAGTCGACCAAAGTGGCGTTCTCTTGTTTCGGAGGCCAAGATTCGTTTCAGTTCAATTCCAGTGGAGTTAGTAAGAGTCGCTTTTACAACGAAACCGTTTCGTGCGAATGAGAAATACCTGTCGCATTCAAACAAAAGCACGCACGGCACCGTATTAAAAGGACGGGAACAGCTCCGATTCGGTCGTAATGCCCGATTCAAATTAGGCTCTCAGGATGAAAGGTTGGCAGCGCACTTGTAACTCCACTGGCGTTGCAAGTGTCCATGACCAGCGGCAATTGCTTACCATCAGGCGATCCGCCTGCTCTTCTGCTACCTATCACATAAAAAAAAAAACTCTTCGCTCAGTGCGAGTGGCGAGCATTTCATCAGATCAATGCCAGCAGCCGTCAAGTGCAGACGCTTTTTTGTGCAAGTGTGTAAAAAATGTATAAAAAAAATATTGTTACCACAGAACGTCGGCCAGTCTCCAACGGCTACATGAGCCTGCAGAGACCGCCGTCCACCAACAAAATCACCAAGGTGGGCGAAGACGTCCGCTCCGAGCCAGACGGGGGCGCCTACTACACAGACTTTAGGAAGAAGGACTATAGGATACCATTAACTAGTGTAAGTTTAACTACCTAATTAGCGTTATGGTTTGGGCGTCGGTTGAGACGTCGCGTCGGGCGGGTTCGATTTCCGCACCAACACAAATGTTTATAAATAATGAAACTAAGTTTACCAATTTTTTGACTAAAATAACGTTGCTGTTTCACTAAATTAGGTTCACTTTAAAAATGTTAACGTATTGAAAATCGAAAAACTAGGTAGTCAAAAGAATTGACCAATAGATTTCTTTGTATGTAATCTAGGTACATCAGGATAAACCGTATACTAATTAATTGACTAGCCAGATGGCACATCTACTAGGAACCCTGCCTCATACGCCAAAAGTCGTGGGTTCGATTCCCACCATGGACAAACATTCGTGTGATGGACACTTGTGTTTGTTTAGTGTCTGGGTGTTATAATCTATGTCTCTTAGTATTATATTTGTGATACTCTATTGTCTGATATCTGTAGCAGCTGCATAATCTACTTAGCATGGAGTCAGTTTAACAGTCTTAATTAAACATTAAGTAGTGAAAGTAGAAATGAAAACGTCCACTAGTTTTTTTTTTAATTTCCACCATTCACTAAAATCCACCCTAACAATTTTCCTCTTGTTCCAGTCATATCATAGTTTAGGGCGAGTGAACAAAGGCGTCATTGATTTGATTTGATTTGATTTGATTTGATTTGATTTGATTTGATTTGATTTGATTTGATTTGATTTGATTTGATTTGATTTGATTTGATTTGATTTGATTTGATTTGATTTGATTTGATTTGATTTGATTTGATTTGATTTGATTTGATTTGATTTGATTTGATTTGATTTGATTTGATTTGATTTGATTTGATTTGATTTGATTTGATTTGATTTGATTTGATTTGATTTGATTTGATTTGATTTGATTTGATTTGATTTGATTTGATTTGATTTGATTTGATTTGATTTGATTTGATTTGATTTGATTTGATTTGATTTGATTTGATTTGATTTGATTTGATTTGATTTGATTTGATTTGATTTGATTTGATTTGATTTGATTTGATTTGATTTGATTTGATTTGATTTGATTTGATTTGATTTGATTTGATTTGATTTGATTTGATTTGATTTGATTTGATTTGATTTGATTTGATTTGATTTGATTTGATTTGATTTGATTTGATTTGATTTGATTTGATTTGATTTGATTTGATTTGATTTGATTTGATTTGATTTGATTTGATTTGATTTGATTTGATTTGATTTGATTTGATTTGATTTGATTTGATTTGATTTGATTTGATTTGATTTGATTTGATTTGATTTGATTTGATTTGATTTGATTTGATTTGATTTGATTTGATTTGATTTGATTTGATTTGATTTGATTTGATTTGATTTGATTTGATTTGATTTGATTTGATTTGATTTGATTTGATTTGATTTGATTTGATTTGATTTGATTTGATTTGATTTGATTTGATTTGATTTGATTTGATTTGATTTGATTTGATTTGATTTGATTTGATTTGATTTGATTTGATTTGATTTGATTTGATTTGATTTGATTTGATTTGATTTGATTTGATTTGATTTGATTTGATTTGAGCGTTATGGTTTGGGCGTCGGTTGAGACGTCGCGTCGGGCGGGTTCGATTTCCGCAACACAAATGTTTATAAATAATGAAACTAAGTTTACCAATTTTTCGACTAAAATAACGTTGCTGTTTCACTAAATTAGGTTCAACATTAAAATGTAACGATTGAAAATCAAAAAACTATGTATGTACCAACAAGATATTGACCATAGATTTCTTTCTTTGTAGTAATCTAGGCACATCAGATATACCATTACTAATTAATTGACTAGGCAGATGGCACATCTAGTAGGAAACCCTTCCTCATAACGCAAAAGTCGTGGTTCTATTCCCACCATGGACAACATTCGGTGTGGACCACTTGTGTTTTTAAGTGTCCTGGGTGGTTAACTCTATGTCCTTGAGTATTAACTTGTGATACCTATTGTCTGATATCTGTAGGGCAGCTGAATAATCGACTTAGCATGGAGTCAGTTTAACAGTCATTGAATAACATTAAGTAGTGAAAGTAGAATGAAGAACGTCCACAAGTTTTTTTTTGTCACATTCACTAAAATCCACCCTAACAATTTTCCTCTTGTTCCAGTCATATCATAGTTTAGGGCGAGTGAACAAAGGCGTCAACGCGTGCAGCCCCAGCTCAGCCACGGGCGTGACGTCATCCCTCACCGCACACAGGCTTCGGCCAGAGGTCGTGACCACCTCCCATAGAGTCCAAGAGAGCTGTATATAAGACGAACCCTCCGATGTAAATAGTACTGTAAGCGTTGATTTTGGTGTAATGGTTACTAATGTTGAGGATAAAAAAGAAATATTATGTCAGTTGTTATAACCATTTCCAAACAGTTGCCCTAACAATTCCACTTACACTAACACTTCCAGTTATTCTAACAATTGTTAGAGTAAATGTGATCGGAATTATTGTTAGAGTAACTGTGGTTGGATTTTTGGGCAACTTTTAGAACTGCCACATTTTTATAAAAAATAAGTCAATGTGACCTACATGACGAAATTTTCGTTAAAACTGGTCTGATTTAGGATTTTAACTAACAAAATATGTCATGCCTAATGTCACGTTAGCTGATAAAAAGTTCTTTTGAAATAACTGTGAAAATTCGTATTATGACAACTTTCGTCAAGTTACTTTAAACTAACTTGCGTCAAGTTGGTTTGTAATTTTGAGCTTGATTTGACCTAAACTAAATTTACGTTTATTGTGTTTATAAATGTATAATTTTGTTAATAAGCATTTTTCTGAAATTGGTAAAAAATATTTCATCCATCTTAACGTCGTAAGGCCCAGATAGCAGATACAGTGAAAAATCAACTGTTTTATGCCTTTTTCAAGGCTTTTACGACATTATGTTGGAATTCAAATTTAATAGGTACGTAAAATCGACGCAAGGTCATACCAAAATACAAGTGTAAAGACTGACGCCCTCGGTAACTTAGCCAAGATATGGCGTAAGAGTGGTCACCCAATTAAAATAAAAACTAAAGACGTATTAAGAATAATTTTTAAGTAATTTTATTATTAAGGTATACCACAACCACTTGTTTAAAACAGCACATTTCTACAGCTATTGTCACACACACAAGTAAAATTATTAGTATGGTCGTATATATTACTTTTTTTATCTGTTAGTAATCATTACACCAAACTTTGACTGTGTTCCTTTGATAGTTAACCTTTTGTAAATTAACATTTTACGAATTTCTGTACGAATTATATAAGTCGGTGTGAGCTTGAGGCGTTCAGACTTTGTTGGCGTGCTGACGGGTTTTTGTGTAAAAATGTTACATATCTTTAAAGTTTTGTAATATAATAACATATCTTCCGATTTTATAAACAAATGAATGGGACATAATTTACTCGTACTTGAACTTTTAGTATTTTTTCTAAACTCAACTTTACACTACCTACCTACGTTCATTCTCATAAAGAAATATTACTGTGACAGTCATTGGATTCATCTATCCGTCTGAACTGTATGATGTCAAATTCACACAGTTCTGGACAGGATAGAAACCAGGCCTCACTTCATTTCAGGATATTACTTTCAACCTGCTGATGAATACATCGTGCAAGTGTTTTTGGTTTATTTATAAGTCTTGTCGTTGTATATCATACGTCTTTATAAAATAGTATTGATATTTTATCGATTAAAAAACCGTCAGCACGATTACGCCCTTTTATTATTAATTTGTATCGAGTGAGAAAATTTGTGACTCCATTAATTTGTTTTTTATCTGAATAAATTAAGTATGACCCAATACTTCCGGGTATTTTTTAAACTACCTCATGATTTTGTCGTCTTTTAACGATTGGGTGTTTTTGTATCTTTGTCTGTATGAAGCCATTAATGTAAAGACAATGATTGTGTGATTATTGTATGAAAGTTGGCAATGAACTGAATTTTTTAATGTGTAATTTTATGCTTCCTACTGTTAAAATTTAATTAAAATGTTTGAAAATGTAAAAATAGCTGATAAAAAACGCATGATTGAGATTTGTACTTTTTGTTTCTTCTTTCTGTTTTCATTTGTTTTAAAGAAATAGAATGTATAACAGTCGACTTAATCCTAAAATCGAGTATATTACACGTTTCGAAATTTTTTTTTGTTCCTATTTTGAAAGATTGTTTTTTTAATAGTTTTCTTTGTAAGTATATTTCATGTCGGAGTTTGCCATTTCAATACAAACAAAATTTACTAAATCTTTACCACTAAACATTAAATTCCTCGACTGTACTTTACGTAAATTCACCGTTACTGACCATACAAGTATATATTTGGAATATTATCAGGAACATACTAAAGTCCAGTCGAAAATATAGCAGAACCATGGAGAATGTAGAAACAGCACGGGAATCCGGAGTAAAGTCGTAGCCATGAGAAATGCTATTGACAGACCATCGACAAACAAAAGCCACGAAAAGAGCGTTTTAACTTCAATTAGCGTTATGGAACCTAGCGTGTCCCTTTAGAACATTAAATGTGATGTGCACAAGTGTGGAAAAATATTTAAATACATTATTTTTATTGTTACGTTTTTTACCCTATCAGTGCATTTACGGGTCGACGCAGGGGTCGCCTCAAAAAACTAAACAGTTAATAAAAACTTATTTTTATTTCACATCCTCTTTAATACACTTTGCTTGAATGTTTTAACTGTCTATTATTACAACTTCTCTAAGATATTATAGGTTACTGATTGGAGTATTTTTTTAAATGAAATTGCTTCCGCCTTATTTTGTATGACTTATGCAATTGACTCATATAGTATTCCTTCCTTCACTTATCACCGTAAGGCTTAGACCGCAGATATAATAGAAAATCAATTGTTTTTGCCCTTTTAAAGGTTTTTGGCTCTTACGACGTTATAAAATTTTCCCGCTCATTTCGTGGCCCGCCTGTCGCCTCGCGGCCACACGCGAAGCGTCATTAAAGCGAACGACAACATTTATCTCGCGCTAACGCGGTCGATGCGTCTCAATGCGTTAAACGCGATTTACTGTGAAAAGGCGCGTATAGACTCGAAACAACCGTACACTAAAATATTAAGTGATAGATATACAGAGTGTGTCTGTGAACATTTACATCCCTTTTACTAAGTGTTCTACCAACCATACTTTTGAAAAATCCATAAAAAAAAATCCATAAAAAGTCGGTCACGTGACTTGGTCATTTTGTATGGGGACTCGACAAAATGGTCGATAAATTTCAAAAAGTTGTTGAAAAATGTTGTTCAGAATGGTTGATAGAACTCAGGATGGTGGGATGATGATTAAAAGGATGTCACTGTTCACACACCCTGTATTTGTTGTACTGCCATGACCGCAGATTCAGTATCTACTAGTAATTACTAATTTTAATTAACAAGTAATCGAAAAAAAAACATTTGGGTAATCCCTATGTCTTCTATAAACCATGCATAACACATGTTGTTCTTTGACTATTGGAAATTTGCATAAAAAATCCAGTTGTACGCAAAGTCAATCACGTGACTTGAACATTTTGTATGGGGAGTCTAAAGTTTTTTTTAATATCTTATTCATTAGAATAGAGATACCTACGAGCATAGTTAAAAAATAAAATAAAACTATAGTGTACCTGCCCCTTTACAAGAATCGACTTGTACTATAGTGTTTGACAGCTAAACAGCTTATTAAACTGTTTTATCAGACAGATGGCGCTGTAATGGCCCATTTCGAGTATACTGTGAACGCTAAAGAATGCATTGTTGTGGGTAAATACAGTTTTGAGGCGCAAATGAGTATTTAAATAGTTTTTAAATGGTTCGGTTTATGTTTGCTTTGAGATACGAGATACCTTTCTTTGTTAGATTGCACAATATTTTAGGTTTAAAAAGTTAATATTTTAAACTTCACTTTTTTAATAGTTATTTAGGTTTGACCAAAGACAACGATAGACAAAGACCGGTGGATTAGTTTGGGAGAGGTCTTTGTCTAGCAGTGGGACAAATTTAGGAAAAATTGGCTTGACCAAAATCTCATCTGAAGAAATGCGTTTTGTATGTGAAGTCGCAAATATTTACGGTGAATTTCTCTGTTGGAGTTTTTTTGGGGTTATCATCATCGTCATCATCATTTCAGCCAATAGACGTCCACTGCTGGACGTAGGCCTCCCCCAAAGTTCTCCACACAGATCGTTGATTAGATCATTGGTCCACCTTGTGGGGTGCCTGCCACGGCTGCGACTTTCTGTACGTCTTGGCCTCCACTCAAGGACCTTTCCACCCCAATGGCCGTCTGTTCTCCTGTTTTTGAGGTTATTAAACTGTACCTATATTCTTATACAAAAATTCCAGCACTATCCGCATTATTCCAGACGCGACACGTTATTTATATTTCACACGGCGTATAATTTTGCCTACGCGCACGTACACGTTACGTGAGAGACGGACAAGCGGCGTAAAGTAGCAACAATACCCCTTTTGTGTTGGGGATAAAATCTTACATGTTATTGACGGCACGTGTTTGAGAAATTCTAATAAACATGAGAGAGGAAAGAACTTCATTTCGCGGAAAATTGGAGGGATTCGCCTTATTTGTGGAAGACGGCTATAGAGGAAAGGTGAATGAATATGGAATTACAATATGTAATGGAAAATTTGATTTCTATAGCTCCATGTTTTGGCTATGTGACTTTGTTCATAGGCGCAATGAGCAAAAACAGATTTATACAGTGCAAGTTGCTGCCAACCAAGTAGACTGTAACTCAACTTAGCTACTTTTTAGCTCGCTCGTGCAATCTATTGTTAATGCTATTTGGTGTACCTACCAGTCTTTAGAATCGTTCTATACAGAGGTGTACCTTTGTGCCCTAGTAGGGCGTCACATTTTTACTTTAGTCAATTTATTTGTGTTGTGTTATTATGTGTAATATCTTGATGTGACCTGCAAAAAACTTTTTGAATTGAATTGGATCATAATTACCTTAGATACAGCGTGATCTCGTTTTAAAGTTTTGCTGTTAATCGCAAACGATATTGCGCAATTGATAAGCTATTTGGCAATTTCGTTATTTACATTCACAATGTCTAATAGCTGTAAAACTACTGATGAGTCCGCTGTTGGAATCACTTTTTCAAAAGCTTTCAGTATGCAATTGTGTATCTCTATTTATCTTTTAACACGTTCACTCTATATTTAGGGTTTCTATGATCGATGCTTCAAGAGACATAATCCATGAAATATTGCTATAGTAACAGCAATTAATGTACTTTTTGGTCAGAATGTACTAATTGTTCAGTAAACTTATTTTTTATTACCTACTGATATTATTGTAACTACCAATGAAACATATAAATGACACTGTCTTTATTAATTTATTTTTGTTTTGTACGTGTTCATTTACTCGACAAGCTTTATCATGTAAGGTTTTACAATGACGATATTTAAATTAAATTATAAATGATTTTAGATAGTAAAATTCTAGGAATAGTACTTAAAGTGATTTGTTCCAAAATATAACATGTGTTTTTTTATTAATTTGTGAAATTCATTGTTTTATTGTAAACCAATAACCGACGAGCTTTTAATTACGCAAAATATTTATCAAAGAGTTATTAAACGTTGGACGTAAACATTTTAAAATGCATTGCTTGAAAATTAAATAAATTTAAATTCAGGTCAATTTTATTATGATGTTCTGTGTATCTTCTCTCTGCTCAAATGGAAATTAAACACGTAAATTTGTATCGATATACGAATTATTTATTGGGTAGTGATGTGATTTAAGTCAAGTTACTTGACACGTTTGAATTGTTTAGGATTTTATTTAAAAATCACTCAAAAAGAACTGCACAAAAAAGCCACCGCCAAGTGAAAAAAGAAAAAAATGCTGAAGTTTTCCGCTATTATTTGGGCAAAAAATAGCACTACAAATTTAAAAACAACTTACAAAAACAAATACGAACGCAACTACTAAATGTGGTTCCTGAAATGATTATTTAGTTGCGCTTTTAGGAATGACACCACCACATTATATTAAGGAGCGTCGTATTATGAATGAAACAGAATACCTACTTATGTATGTGTCCATGTGATGACTGCGACAGTATAATGTACTACCGTTAAAGTTATGGTATATCAAAAAGAGCACGGTGTAAGTATGTGATTCCTTGTTGCTCACAACAATTTTTCACTCAAGTCAAGTATTGACTTAAAATTCACATCACTATTCGCCGAATATAATTGTATGACGGAATTCATTTTGAATGGAGTGTGAGTGATTTGTGGATGTAAAAAGTAAATATTTTTCGCTCGAAATTGTGAACGTGGCGCTCAATGATACTGTGTAATTAATACTGATTAATATTTCGAGTTTAAGACTAAATAAACATAGATTGAACTATTCAAAACTTTTAAATTAATTTTGAAAAGTAAATTAACAGAATTAAACGTGTTTCTGTTTGATATTCCTACATTTAAAGGTATAAACAGAACCACTTTTGTGAGTCTCATAATGAAAGAAGTTTTTATTTTTCCATCAAAATATATGAAGACTGATAAAAACAAATGAGGAAATGATATGGACTTTCTTTTATTATTTACAATAGAACCCAAGTACAATCCGTCACTCACTATATGTTTTATCTATTATAACAAACTAAACTGATTCTGACAGGCTGACCTTATTACATCCTGTTGGTCTAGTGTGGTTTAAATACCAAGCTCAGCCATGATCACGGGGTCCTGGGTTGACCTGGATCCCGGATCAACCAAAAAGTTTGTTTCGAATTTTTCGAACATAGCTCAGGTTTGTGATCAGCAATCCGCATTAGGCAAGCGTAGAGATTAAACCTTGTCCCATTATAGTGTGTCGATGACTTGATTTCGGAGGCAATAGTGATTTTAAATAAATAGATTTGGATTCCCTATTTTTCTTTCCTAATCAAGCTCCTATTTTATTCTACCAGCTAATACAAATTACTGTTTGAATTTATGTTAAGTTTCTCTAATGGTAATTTTAAGTAGGTAAATTAATTTAGTAGAGAAATAGGACTTCAATATAAACTAATGATTTCAGTGTCACAAACATGCTATTAAAATTCCTAGTTAATTAGTTCTGATATGGTTTATAAAATTCATTAATTTCCTTCATAAGGCTAAAACAGTATCTTACACGTGTTTCTAGTTTAGTTATTAATCTTGTAGTATCGACTAAGTAGAGTGTAGTGAGTAAAAGTATTGAAGTATTATTATTTGCACACAAATGTAATAAAGGTCTTACAGCAAATTTTATACAAGTTATAAGAACATAATTTAGCAACCTTTTTCCGTACGATGAAAACATACACGAATACTTAAATTTAAAAATTATTTATTTTTTGTGTTAAAGTATAAAGTATCAGCCTATATACTGTCCCACTGCAGGACAAAGGCCTCCATCATAGAAATTAAGTCATCGCTACTACGATGGGATTAGGCTTAATCACCACGCTTGCCTAATGCGGATTGGTGATCTCAAACCCGAGCTATGTTCGAAAGATACGAAACATACTTTTGCTCGAACCGGGATTCGAACCCGGGACCCCGAGATCACAGCCCGGTACTTAAACCACTAGACCAACGGGGCGTTTTGTGTTACTCTACGCATTATTTAGTCTTACACTCGTATACATTTCTACTTGTACTTATGTAAATTGTAAATATTACTAATAAATTAACGAAATTAAAAATCTAGTCTAATTTAGTTCTAACGGTGCTAAGCTGTATGATAGTAATGATAACTCTTAGGTTATGTCAATTGCCGGTGATCCCATACTAAGTATGGGTCTTAAGTATTGTTAAAAGGATGTTTCTTGTAAATGTTTCCAAATAAAATGTCAAGCGTTTATGATCATTTTGTTTCATTTAAATTTCATATTTAAGTACCTACCCCAAGTGCATCACAAACATGCATGGTAACAAAGTAGAAAAGAACAAGCAAATACCTATATTCTATCAGGCCAGTCCTTTTATGCATGCCCTTTTATGTCAATTATTGATATAATATTTCACATACCACTGTGGTTAAAAAGACGGATATAATATATATAATTTTGTTACCTTGCCATCTCATGTACTCTGTTTTTTGTGAAATAAATTATCATTATCAGACAAAATTATCGATATCTTCTATACTATGGGTGCTTCTGTAGATAACAAAACAGAACACTCATTTTGATTTGGGACAGTAATTCCACTGTCTACCAATAGATGGCGCTGGGCGTAGATTGAATCGCGCTACTGGCACGCCTTTTTCGGTTTGTATGCAAGGTTTGCCGATGTCTGTATTAAAAAGAGATAGAAATAGTGTCTAGATGATTCTTTCACCACGCGGTTGATACCTTGGGTCACGGCTCGTATTCCAAATAGAAGCTTATCTATCAAAACCAGGAAACAATCAATACAAATTGTATTACGATAAATAATCCGCCCCCATACAAATCTGATCCACTGCCACCCGACACGGCTGTCACAAAATACTCTATCGGCTGATTAAATTCTCGCCCCGGGAATCGAACTGGCTATCCGGTGTCCGTAAATCAATTAGCCGTTACGGTGACAACGGTCATTTCCAATTAAAAGACAGATAAACAAATCGAGACTAGTTATATTAATCTTGTTACTTAGTGATGTAACTAGGAATCTTTTATTGGGCCGACGGCGCATTTGGATCCTGCCTCTTACATTCACAATTAAAAGAAAACCAGATCAACGCATCCGCACTCCTCCTGGTGTAGCTGATGTCCATGGGCGGCGGTGATCACTTACCATCAGGTGACCCGCTTGCTCGTTTGCCTTCCTATAATATAAAAAAATCAACTGAATCATGGTTAAACGCATTCCAGATACTATTGAAAACTCTCTGATTTCGCAGATGTTCATGGGCAGCGGAGATTACTTACCAGCAGGTGACCCACTAGCTCGTTTACCGCCTCTAGTATAAAAAAACCTTGCGGTTTTCCACATGATGTTTCCCTTCCGCACACATAAAGGTAGAAATCCCATTATAAACCCATATTATAAACGTGAAAGTTTGTAAGTAGGGATGGATGTTTGCTCCTCTTTCACGCAAAAACTATCGAATGGATTTTGGTTAAACTTTACAACAGGTAATAAAGCTTATAGTTACACCAGAATAATACGTAGGCTACAATTTTAAAAAAAATCTAAATCCACGTACTTACACGAAGTCACGGGCGGCCGCTAGTATTAACATAGATTTGCAAAATTATAGCTTAGGTGCATGCTCGGATTTGAACCACGAAGCCGTCGTATGAAAGGTGCATTTTTATCCACTGAGCTACCAAATTCTATGACCTATTTAAATGAGATTTTTTGACAGAAAAACTCATGTAAAATTTATCAAAATGAGACCTACCTACAAGCCACTGCACTAACGAAGCACTCTCAAAATATGAAGGTAACGCAATAGAAAAAGAGAGGTGATCGGAATTTTAAATCCAACCTGACCGACTCTTATCAGAGAGAGATTGATACAATTGGAACCCAGTCTGATTGATTTAGATCAATGAGTTGTTAATAAGCTTACCATATTCTAAAGATTATTGGTTAATCAAAAATGCAGCCTAATTACTAGCACGGAAAACGAACTTATGCTTTATGTTTAAGATCATTAGGTTTGTTATCGATTCCTTAATCTACATTATTCAATATGAACGATATGTCGTCTAATATATTCCAATATATTAGACGACATTTTGTTTTATGGAGCCCCCCGCTGAGGACCGTTCGATCTTCTTGTCTTAATGATGGCCAAGATTTAGGATGATTTTTATGTAACTATTTCATTTTTACAACGTCGTTAAAATTGATAAAAATATAAGCCTTTCTTTTAGAACTTTATTTCGGTAACGTATCGTAAAATGGAGAATTAAACATTTTTGGAACCGGGGACATCAAAAACGATGCCGTAAACCGTTTTATTCGTAATTTTTATTGGTATTTTTGTTTAAAGGTCTACGTTAGTACTTTTTGTAGTGATTTATTTAATAAAAAAACGATTACTTAGCATTATATTACGGAATGGATCACCCAGAAGTCTACTTAACTTGAAATATAGTAAAATAAAATATCAGCTTATTTAACATCCCCCCCGCAGATTATTTATTAAATACAGAATGATTCTGTCATTTTATATTATCAAAAGGTCAAAAGCCTCATATTTCATTAAATATTATAATTTTAATGAAGTCTATTAGCAGATCAGAGAAATTGACCTTCCGAATCAACGGTAGATTACAAAATTTAACGTTCAGAAATGTTCTGTAAGGACTTAAACTGAATTTTTGAATTTGAGATTTATAATCACATATACATATTATATAACAAGTGGCACAAACTGATCGAACTAAACATTTATCATAACCAACTCAAAATGTTGAAAAGGAAAATCTTAAATATCATTCATGATACATAAGTACTTATATATTTTGTTAAGATTAGGTACTCTGGAAAAACTTTAAAATAATGAAATACCATGTTGTGCACATCTATAATTTGATAAACACTAAAATAAAACCTTTTTTTGCCCTGTGAAGTGTTGATATTATTCATGTGCCAAATTATAAAATTAAATAAATAAAATAAAGTATTTTCTTTAATAATGCTCTCTAAAACTCACAACATTGTACTCTAATTTACTTTGTTAAAGTCCCCACTGAAGATTTACCCCGCTTCCTCGTTCCAAAAATATCCCAGGGACAGATTTCTCCAAAAACAAGTGATAAGTACGAAATCAAATTTCTCATTATTTCGCTATTAAATTTAAAGGCGCTTGCGTGGAATTAACAAGTTCTCATTTCACTAATTAATTACGGAATTTAATTAGTACACGGGATCGTGTTACAGATTAATACGGATTGGATTGAACCCCAATAACGTTAATTGGGATAGCTTAGTCGACCAGCTACGAGATGTTAATTAGGGCTTATTATTTTTTACTATTGGCGATTGATTTTGAGTTTTCTAATAAATTCGTTTTGTTTGATTAAAACAGATTGACAAATTCCCGCTGGGAATAACACGTTTTTCTTGTTATTAATTTAATTGGATGTTTCTCTGTGGGAGTTGGTTTCTGCTTATGAAAATTAATATTTTGTCATACTCTATTACAAATTAGATGAGATGGGCGATGTTGGCTTAGCGCATAAAAACGCGCTTTCCATTAGGGAGGTTATGGTTTGAATCTGAGCTTGTACAGACAGCCACACATCAGGTTACCACAACCTGTCAAATTTCCTCAATTGATAATAAACCTAATGTGTATGCCAGTAAGATGAGAGTCGATTGAAGAAATTTGACAGTTTTGTTTACTTTTATGTGTGGCTGTACGTACCTTATATATTTTTCTAATCTAGGTGCATATTTCTACTATTAGTTCGGCGGTGAGGGTAACCATCTTTTTTTTATGTGTTAGGTGGCAGACGAGCAGACGGATCACCTGATGGTAAGCGAATACCGACGCCCATAGACACCAGCAACACCAGTAGAGTCACAAGTACGCTGCCAACTTTAAACCCCTTTTGCCCCAATTGTCTCCGGACAGCGCAGGCGCTACTTCACGCCGGTCTTCTGTGAGGCCGTGATATCACTCCGGTCGAGCCGGCCCATTCATGCCAAATCGTGGCTCTCCCACGGTTAAAATTACACGCTGAGATAAAATAAACAACTGTGTCTTACAAGAATATTCGTAGTGAGATCCTATTAAATGTACATCAGGCTCGACCTTTGCTTCAATCTTTATCAAGTTGCATCGAAGCTCGTCGTAAATGTCAGCTGAGACCAATTGTTTATTGCACCTTACCTTTCCATATATGGAGAGAACTTTGACACTATAAAAGATTAGAAAAATCCAAAGGTGCATGTTCGTATTTGAGCTTACAACCAAGAAGTTCCCTTAGACCATACCATAGGCGTGTCCCATAGAGGACTATGGGAAGCGCCTCGTTTATCCACTTAGATACCATCACCCTCACTGGATACACAATAGCAGAGCTAAAAACGATACCGCTGAAAAAAAACTTTGGAGCGCGTCTTTGCACAAAAAAGGACATAAAATTGTACACAAGAAAATAAAATTACTAATTTTAATTGTGGTGGTGACACTTCGGCATGATTGGGCCGGCTAACCGGAGTGATACCACGGCCTCACAGAAGATCCGCGTGAGTGTGCTGGAGGTCCAATTGGGGGGAAACAGGGTTTAAGTTTGGCAGCGCACTTGCTCTATTGGTGTTGCAGAGTATCTATGGGCGCTTACTAACAGCTGATCCGTCTGTTCATCTGCTACCCATCACATAATATACATTTAAAAAATCAAATAACTAGCAAACCGCTTGCATCAGCCGATAAGTTACGGTTGACCACCCTCGACAGAATTCCAATTTAGGTTTGCTTAAAACAGTGGTTGCATCACTTAACTACTTAAGATTCTTCTCAAGTCATCTGTCAAGTTAAACCGCCACCGATGATTTTAAAATTAATTGAAATCCAACTCCCACTAGCTTGTTTCAATCGCTTAACCCCGGACAATCCCACCCGGTTATTAAGAAAAAGAAAAATAAACGGTCCAATTTGTCCAGGCTTATGTGCACCGAACTAATAGACGTCATCAATTCCAGCTCAGGGGATTGAACCGTCATCGAACGGGAGATGTGATTAATCAAAGCATTAGTGTTAAAATGCCGCACTTGTTTCGTTTAAGGAATTTGGGGCTAGAGAAACAGCGATGCAGCTATTGGTCACTGACTAAAATTGAACGATTTCAATCGTGGGAGAGCCACGCTTCGGCATGAATAGGCCGGCTCGACTGGAGTGATACCACTGCTACACAGAAAACCGGCGTGAAGGAGCCCCTGTGCTGTGCCTTAAACGAAACAAGTTTCGCCGAGTGTGGGAGGGTACCGGAGGTTCACCCGAGGAGTGCGTCGTGTAAAGTTGTTCGAAATCAGTTACGCCCTTTCGTGACTCTACGGACAAAATAGAGTTATTACGTAATCTTCTAAATAAGAACTTTGTTTACTTAACAAAACTTAACTGGCCGGATGGCGCACTTGGTAGTGACCCTGCCTCATACGCCACAGGTCGTTGGTTTGATCCCCACCCTGGACAAACATAAACACTAGTGTTTGTTCAGTGACTGGGTGTAAATTATATGTATTTTAGTATTATTTTGTGTTTTCTCTGTTGTCTGATATTTGTTACATTAAGCTACTTAGTCCATGTATGAGATTTTGTGAGAATTTATAAATTCTCTAAAGAAGAAAACGCATTTTTCATAGCCCCAAAGCTAATTGATGCGATAATTTATGGACTGGACAAATTGTGAGTAATAAACGAGTGTGTATTATCTAATGTGGAAATAATTTATTGTTACGCCTAATGAGACTAAAGCCTTATTTCACCACTTTTATACGTTCTTGATAGTTTATCTGATTTCTCTCTAATTGTAACGAAAAGATATTCGAATGTTTGTTAAGAAAGTATGACAAAAATAAAAGTTAAACTTTTGTTATGTATATAATACAATACCATATACCAAATACCATATACCTAATTCTTTTGTTGCCACTTTTTTATGTGTAGCAGACGAGCAGGCGGATCTTATGATGGTAAGCAATTGCCGCCGCCCATGGACACCTGCAACACTAAGGCACAATGCGCTGTCAACCTTTTATCCCCTTCCCCCGGGGTGAGCCTCCGGTACCCTCACTCACTCGGTCAAACACAGTACAGGTGCTGATTCACGTCGGTTTTCTGTGAGGGCCACTTGACGAGACTATGACTTTTCGAATAAACACGTTTTACTTGGATCAAAAGTAAAAAAACTAAAACCCAACTACGACAAACAACGACGCCGAAAAAGTATAAAACAAGCCTTCGTTGTCAATTTACAATAATGTCATACAATACTATTCTAAAGTATGCAATATTCACTATGTAGAGATCAATTTTCATGATTGGAAATCCGCAGTCACACGTGAAAGTGCTACGGTGCAGCACAGGGGCTGCTTGCCGCCGGTTTTCTGTGAGGCAGTGGTATCACTCCGGTCGAGCCAGCCCATTCATGCCGAAGCGTGGCTCTCCCACGTTAAAGTATTTTTTAGAACCTCTAAAAATCTTACTATCCGAACATAAATCTTCTACAAGGCTAAAAAAGGTAAACTCATTTGTTCAGTAATTAAAAATAGTGCTATTGTCGAACACTTAACTTCATCACAACGCGATACTAAAAATCTATCGAACTGTAACTCCACTCCAACAACTAGAGTAGTAAAACCGGTCATTAAGATTTTAGTGCTGTATTTGTTGGAGTGAAGAAAAACTTAATTCATTAAAAGAGCATCGATATAAACTGGACAAAGCACTAGTATACGTAATCAAATAACACAGGGTGTATTTAAACATCACGATCTATTTCCAGTTTACGAGTTCCGGTCTTTGTAGGGTTGGCACCAAGGTACGACCTCACTTTAAGAGTGACCCCACACTAGTCCTTTGAGCGTTGGCGTTTTACGGGCACTTGCAGGCGACCTCCCCTCACTAGCGTCATAAAATAATTACACACAGAAAGTAGACTCAGCCTGATTTTGAATTTAGAAGAGTTCGTTGACATATGCTAGGGTTGTTGCCCGGCATGAGTACATAAGCGCGCGGCCTCTACCACAGACCTCGACAGTTCGACAATCTTATGTCATAGGCTAGGATTAATGTGGTCGAAAATGCGTATTTCCCCATTAGTGCGCATGCGTGAGTACATGACACGTTTTTAGCTCTTAGTGGGCAGCCTACTTTCTGTGTGTAATTATTTTGTGCTAGCGTGTTCGGGCGTTGCATCTACGCGGCCGCCGGCAAGATGTCGGCGTTTTGCTCGCGTTAGGGTCAACCCAGTCAAAATATGTTTTTTTTTACTAATAAGTGGAAACGGATCAACAGATGGTGCTTAAGCACTATATAAGCACGAATGAGCGGAAATAGCACAGGACTGAACAAAATGTTGAACTTTGATGTCGGAGGCCAAGACCCACCGTGCATCGCTGAGCCAGCGTAGTAAATAAGATGATGCCTAAATTATTGTTACCATCCATGGACATCTGCAACATAAGTGCAGTGACAAGTGAACTATCAGTCTCGAAAATATTGCAATGTTAGCCCGAAGTCTGTATTTGGCGGTTTCTTGTACTCCCGTGCTTTGTGCTCGTGTTTCGAAAGGTGGGTCAGTGCCAGCCCATGCTCCGTTGGTCTAATAGTTTAAGTACCGGGCTGTGATCTCGAGGTCCTGGGTTCGATTCCCGGGACGAACAAAGCTCGGGTTTGTGATCACCAATCCACATTAGGCAATCGTAGTGATCAAGCCCAGTCCCATAATAGTAGCGATGACTGGATTTCTATGATGGAGCCTTTTGCCAGTATAAAAGATGATTTTATTTTAGTTGTGCCAGCCCTAGATCCGGTCGATACCGGTAAAGACCGCTATAAACTCGTTACGGCGGACAACAATCCGGGTAATGAAGAGGCCAGGAATCGCGTTCGTCAGATAACGCGATCGCCAGCCAGATAATTACTGATGTTTGTTACTTAATGCTTTGGTACACTGCTTGATGTCATGTCAAAATTAGCAATATGATTTTTGGTAAAAATTTAATTCTTATTGCTATGTCAGTTTCGCGACATTGGGTAAGAAACCACCTCATGTACCGAAATGAATAATATTTGTGAAAATGACCCATTTTTTATTTGTGTTTAGATACAATACGCCAAAATTTTAGTTTTGAAGATAATGTTTCGCTGGGATGTCAAGAAATTTGCCCTATTTAAATAAATAAATGCGCCAGACAATCACACCAATCAACCTGGACGCAAACTAGGGCAACCCCTGTACTATGAGTACCAGATGACGATAATCTGGGGGCGTCAACCCAGAACACCCAGACCCAAGACAACTTAGAAAATGTGGTTTCCTAAATTGACTTGACCGGGAATCGAACCCGGAACCTTTCGCGCTTCGGGCGAACACCATCGCCACTGCACCATCGAGGCCGTCAATACGCATACGTGATTGCATATAACATTCACTGGAGACTGTGCGCCTCTTGAACGCTTCCGAGTCGACTTAGGAGTGTGTGTTACATGCCTAAAATGCATGCACATAACTTGCGGGCAGATCGTGAGTTGTACATTCCTGGCACATTCGCTAGATGTAGATACGCCCTTAAGCCGCTGTCCCTTTTTATTTTGTAAAAATAAACAGAAAAAAAACATACCTCGTAACTGGGTTTTGGAATCCGAATGTTCCCGCACAATTTAATTACTCTAAATTATATTTAACAAAAGTAAGGAATTCAAAATGCTTAGGTATATTATGGATTTTATCATAAAATCAATTTTATAAGCTATAAAAAGCACCTTGAATTAAGGTATGCCATTATTTTGTTTAATATGTTTTATCTGGGTTCTAACAAAAGTTACAACATTCTTTAAACTACATTTAATTAAAGTTGCATGTTCAAAATAGGGTAAAGTATAATCATTTACCCCATTTCACAATAAATTTCATATTACTGTACAGAAATTCTAATCGTTGTCATGTCACAACACCCACAACCCACTTGTGATTACAGGTATGTACTTTGGGACAGACGGAAGCGTTTTATGATTATTAATTTACTATTTAGTGCAATAAGAAGTTATCTTGACTAATAGCTGACTCGTTGCTCTGCTAAGTCTTGTCTGCTGGCAGTAATTGGATAAATACTATAATTAATTTATTCTCAAAAGCTCAAAGCTGTGGTTATAACTTCTTCTAACGCAAATGTACCACATGGTGTAGGTAGATGCGTTTATACACAGATAGAGATACAAAATAGAATAGTTTGCTAGTTGAAGATTACGGATATACTGGGTTTTATCTTGTATTTGAAGTCACAAGTGCGCTTCTGGACACTACCGAGATGGTCGACTATACCAGTGTATGAAGTGAGTTATTCGTTGACGGTGACTATTGTTTTCTTTAAACATTAATTTTATATCAATTCAACATAAGAAAGTAACTCCTATTTATTAGGCCAACAGCGGCCTCGTGGCTCACAGTAGTGATTACTTGCTCAGTGGTGGCTCAGTGCAACCACAGTATACGTGCGGGACAACCCACTATACCAGTTGGTGAAGCCAGTTGTCAATTGTCGGCGGCAATCGTTGACAATTTTATTTTATTTATTTGAATTGTTATGTTACCAAGTATGTTGAACTCCGATGTGAAATCCACTCCTGTGAAAGTAAGAAGCTCTACTCTGGAAGTTGTAGACGAGTATTATTTACCTCGGACAAAAAGTCCGTGGTAAGTGAAAAATTGGTTTTTTAACTATAAAATATAAAACGTAGTAGCGCAGCAGACGACGCCATGCACCGTTAGTCCACTTGTGACAACGGCTGCTGCAACGTAGCAAAGTCAAGCAGTAAGTACATATAACGTACTCAATAATAAACGTCGCGGTAATTCCCTTTTTAATATTTTATAAGTGAAAAATTGTAAATAACTACAAATAGTGCCCGCTAACTCTTACACTTTAGACCACAGCCTAGGCTTAACACTTCAAACGCTGACGTGTCGCTTGGCACGCGTCGTGTTTGCTTTAACACGTTTTTTATACTAACAAACATTAATTACTGGCCCCAGGGCAGTTACACTACTACACGATACGCCGCTGTGATATAAGGGTGAGCACTTTGCCTCAATTAGGAAATGTTTAGTGGATTGGGGTTAATTATGTTCAAAGTGCGCACTTCGTGTGATTGTGCAGATTTTCTTTTGTTTACGATGGTGTTCAAACTGGTTCTAGTCATGCTGACTGGCAGGTGTGCTAGTTTTAAGCAGATCAGCTCTTGTGCTGAGTAATGGGAACGTTAATGAATTGGTATTCAGAAGAAGTGGTATGATAGGCCTTTGCTTTTAAAAACAAGTGCCTTTATTCATTTATTAATATATTTAAATATTTCTCTTCCCAATTAATCCCTTTGAATTACCAAACGGAGACTTAATTTAGGTCCACAGTTCAAAATAATTGCTGTTTACTTTCGAGAAACTGACAATCAAAAGTGACAGCATCAGTTTTAACGTCGTAAGGTCCAGACAATAGAAAATCAGTTGTTTTTTCCTTTTAAAAGGCTTTTAGGTCTTACGACGTTAAACTTCAAGTAACTTATTTATGAGCGGCGTTTTACAATTTACTATCCGATGTGGCGGGCTAAGCTCGTCTGCCCTACTTCAGCAATTAAATAAATAACTTTAATATTATGTCGATTTGCGTACAAAACCGCTTTTTCGTCCTCCTTTCTGATGCGCACTACCAAGGAGTGGGACATCCTTCCTGCGCCTGTTTTCCCCAATGAGTAAAACCTAATTTTTTTTAAGTTAGATTTAATAGGCTTCTTCTGGGTAAGCTCACTCCATCGTAGACTTCTTCTCAAGTAGGTATCGAGCTCAAAGCCCATTTCAATAAAAAAAGACATTTATTTTTTATCGTTTACAAGTGTCCTTATAACAGGTATCATAACGTCGTAAGGCCCAAAAGCCTTTTAAAAGGCATAAAACAATTGATTTTCCATTGTGCCTGCTGTCTGGGCGTTACGACGTTAAACAAATTTCTTAAGGAAGCAGGTATGTTCATCTAAGATGATAAAGGGGCTTTATTTAGTAATATACCTCATTGATTTTGTAATTCTGCGTCTCAGCCTAGTGGTGTCACTTGCTGGCGCTTGCCATAAAAAATGCATTGAATTTAAAAGTTGACAAAAGGAAAAGGAATCAAAACCAATAGTATTAGCTAGTTATTTCCCCATTCGATAGATCACACGCCTTTCAAAAATCACACACTTAACTCAACCCACTAAGGTTGAAAGTGGCATACATATTTATGAGGTTGCCGTACAAAGAAACCACTCTGCCCGTAACTTATCGTGTACAGGGGGTTCCCGTCCGTAACAAGTTTCGACGTGTTCGCGTGACGCGCCGAGTGTCCCGTTGTTGCGACACGACGTCTCGTGTCGCCGGGACACAATGCCTCGAATGATAGGTTCCATCTTGAGGGACGATATTGAGAAGGTACAGTCACAAAATAAGGAGAGACAGAAATGCGACTTTTCTATGTAAACAAACACCGATACGGTTAGCGTAGTGTGTCGGAGTAGCTTCACTGACATTTCAACTTATGGCGATTTAATAGCACAAAAAGTGAGGGTGTCCGAAGATTCGCTGCCGGGCCCTAGCAGACAACGCCGTGCACCGCCAGTCCGCTTGTGACCACGGCTGTGCAACGTAGTATTTCAGTTTTAATTTATAGTTATAGCCTTGTTATTTGAATTCAAATAAATACCATGATTTTTAAGCAAGTATAAACATTCTTCCGAACTGCTTATAATTTTCCTAACAAAAAGTTACACTGATTGATTGATAAACATCAATAATTTAGAGTGAAACTGTGAAACCACCTAAACCATTATAAACCAAGTAGCAATACTTGAAATTCACATGGTTTCCGTCTTAAATTTAACATGTGTACAGTCAGCCACACATCAGGTAACCACAATCTGTCAAATATCCTCACTTGATATTCAACCTAACCTGTAAGACAGTAAGAGGAAAAACGATCGAAGAAATTTGACAGTTTTGTATACTTAGATGTGTGGTTGTACTCCAGCCGGGCTACATGCGCACCACGAGATAATTTGTCGACATTCGTACTTTGTCGGCGCAAGTTGCGTCTCGCTCACCTGACTCAGCGATGAGCGGGATAGAAGGATGCGCACTCGCGTACGAGAGTCGACAAAATCTTGTCGCGGTGCGCATGTTAGGCCTACTGAAAGGAGTTCCTACTTCATCGTAGGCTCATGCTACAGTTTATATCGTTGGTAGTAATATATCGGAGGTCCGCATCCCCCCATCGCCCAGCCCCCCTCTAAGTAAACATCCGCGCCGGCTTCCGGCGCTGGACGCCGCAATATCGCGATGGACCCTAATGCACTACGTTTCACTCCGACATGGATATTCTTAACTGGCTGCTTTGTCTATTAATGTCGTGTACTTGGGCATTCCTTGTACTTTGAGCGTACAAAGTAATACAAAACTGTCCAATTTCTTCAATCGATTCTCATCTTACTGTCATACACATTAGGTTTAATATAAATTGAGGAAATTTGACAGTTTGTAGTAACCTGTAGCCTTACCATGAGTTCGAAATACTATCCTCGTTATCCAAAATTATTGCTCTGTTTCTTTCAAATGCATCACAATGAAAGAGTCAAAGCGATAGTTTTCGATAGCGAGGATAGTATTTCAAACTCATGGTAAGGCCACTGATGTGTGGCTGACTGTACTTTGACTGATGATAAATTGACATTAATTATGGTACAGTTTGTATCTTATCTAGTATATAAGCTCAAATATAGCATGCTACCTAGCATGACACATACAATCCAATCTGACATGGTTTTTTTTTTTTTTTTTTTTATATTATAGGAAGGCAAACGAGCAAGCGGGTCACCTGATGGTAAGTGATCACCGCCGCCCATGGACATCAGCTACACCAGAAGGATTGCGGATGCGTTGCCGGCCTTAAACCGGCACCGGCCGGTTTGAGCACGCTTTTGATTTACTAACAATTTTCTAAGAACAAGCATGCAAGTTTTATATGATATAGGTGGCAGACGAGCCGACGGTTCACCTGATAGTAAGTGATTTCCGCCGCTTATGGACACCTGGCAGCACCAGTCTTAGTATTATATGAACCTATAGCATGTTCAATAATAAGCATACCTGTTTAAAGCATAGCATAGCAATAAAGAGTCTCTATCTATCTACTGCTGCCAGATGTAAGAGAATACAGTAACCATCAGCTAGCAGCAGCTGGCACTCGCCCTAATCAAATCAATCAGAACTTTATTCGTACTTACACGTAGGTAGTAATTGAAGCGTCGTTACCTCAAATTAGAGCAAACCTCACACCATAGGCCTATAATTTGGTCGCGACATTTGAAATGGTCAAAAGATTTGCTCGCGTGACAGACCCAGGTTCAATTCAATTTGAGGACCAACAATTAACCGGGGACCACGCACGTTGTTAAAACACCGCTCAGATAAACAAAATTGAACTCTGCTACTCCAATTTATGGCACATTTTTGTGTAACCAGTTTTGTAACGTTTCGTATGTTTTCGTACCATTCCAAAATGGCGCTTAACTGATTAATGACGAATTCCAAATTATACGTGTTTTGATTGTGTTCAGATTAGATTTTAAGTGTATTAAAGAGCAAGTTATACAAAAATGCACAAAATTGAGGATGTCCGCGCAGAAAATGTCTATAGGTTGCAAAGGTTCCTATAAGTAGTTTATGATAGGTTATCAAGCTGCCAAAGAAACCGGTTGCGTCCAAAACTATCGCTCTGGTTGGATCCCGGAATTTTGGTAATTACAATGAAGCGACTGTCATCTGACTTTCAATTTTAATCGGGAGCAAACTAACACCCCAATACAAAATAGTAAAAAGAAAAAAAAAATATTTGTATGCTTTTTCTTGTAACTAATATAAATAAATACAACTAAAGTTGGAATACTAGGAATTTAACTACCTTTCCCCCCTCCTCCCGTATACATGGCGCATTTTTATACAAGGAAACATTTTCAATAAGTAGTTTCTTAATTAAAGTTACAGAATATCAACCCATTTCAAGAGAACGTTTTAATATCTTTTTCTGAGAATTTCTATTGCAAATTTATTCCGATAAATTACTTGTAGGCAAAGATCTTGTTGTAGATATCAAAAGGGCGGGCAAATGGAGGCCGGAGGAATGTGACATGCTATAGAAAAATCGGTAAATAAAGTTAGGTATATCAAATAACTGTCTACTAGGTTGATAAAATATTCATTAGTAAACTAATCATGAGAGATGATTTAAGAGAGAGACAAAGTAAGAGTATTGACTTTTGCAATACTATCGATATCCTGAATAGTTTTCGAGGTCAACAATCGATAGGAAGACTTTCGGTATTTCAGCAACACTACTAATAAGTAGGAACTAACTAATACAAAAAATAATGACACAGAAAGTTGGTTGCCCACTAAGAGCTAAAAATATGTCATGTACTCACGCATGCGCACTAACGGGGAAATACGCCTTTTCGACCACATTAATCCTAGCCTATGACATAAGATTGTCGAACTGTCGAGGTCTGTGGTAGAGGCCGCGCGCTTATGTACTCATGCCGGGCAACAACCCTAGCATATGTCAACGAACTAAAACTAAATTCAAAATCAGGCTAAGTCAGCCTTCTGTGTCAATATTTATTTTGTGCTAATACGAAACTTTTAAGGAATCTTAATGTTGGTTTTAAAATTCATACCTCACAAAATAAACAGCCGTATTGTGGTGGTAGACGTTAAGTCACATTTTCTCGTTTCTGATGAGGGTACTTTAGATAGTACCTAGGTACTATTCAGTATTTACTGTAGCTTAGAAATAATATCCTTTCACAAGGTGTGAATAATATTGCCAATTCAGACAGACTTTAGGCCTTGTTTTGTTGATGTTGAAACATTTCACGAAATACCTATAAATTCCTTTTGTTTTATGAGAAATATTCTGTATCACTAAATTGATACTGGCCTAATTACATTTTATTCAAACTGAGCGCAAAACAGAGAGGAAATGAACCGTTCGACATACAATTTATTTTTTCCTTGCAAAATAACTACAAGTACAAGTTTTCTTGAAAAAATCTAAAACGATTCAAGTTGAATTTCTTTTAAACTTCGTTCAAGTTGTTGTCTAGAGGAACTTGAGAACAAATACTAACTTCTATTGGTTATGTTTTTTTTGGGAATTATATAAGCAGTAGATTAATAAGCCTATCTTTTTTATGTGATAGGTGACAGACGAGCAGATGGACCACCTGATGGTAAGCAATTGCCGTATTTATAGACGCGCGCAACACCAGTGCTGAAGTGGAATCAAAAGTGCGCTGCCAAAATATTTAGCATCTTTTCCCTCCAATTGGGCGTCCGGTACTCTGACTCACTTGGCAAAACACAGCGCACGCGCTGCTTCACACTGTCTTCTGTGAGGCCGTAATATCATTCCGGTCGAGCCGGCCCATTTATGCCGAATGCGTGCCACGTTAAGTACTTTATACGTTATACAAAATCCTAGCAATCTATTTGAAATGTTCCTCATTTTACACTTTCCAACTTAGATCCCAATTGCAGTTGGTCAACAGTATTCCAACTAATCCTGTCATACAAAAGCCATCTCGCTTTTCCAATCAATTCCCATGATAAAACTTGGCCGAACGTAATCAAAACAGGTTCAATTGCTACTATCTGTCCCTTTCAATCAAACCTACTGACCACAGATTCCGAAACTTTCGAAAGTAATAAACAATCCTTCTGGCGACGCGCAGCTAATGAAGCGATAAATTAATGACATAATGACGGACGGATTCTATTCTAAACAGTGAAATAATAATAATAATATAATATTAAAGTAATAATAAATAGGTACTTTGACTCAAGATACAGTGAGACAGCGTTAAAAGTGTTGCCGTCAAGGAAGGAATTCGCAAAAGATGGCTATTTGGATTTTTTTAAATTAAAAACTAACTACTATGGATTGGGGTGTAAAATAAAATACTTCATTTGTTATAGACCATTATCCAAAATTCAAAATGCACAATCGAATGATATTGTGATTTTGTTTTGAACACCTTGTCTTCCGATTTATCACAAGTGTCCTAGGTGTGCTATAGGGCTTATTTCATAGAACCTGTCGTACACCCTGGACATTAGTAGGACATTTTACTATTTAGTAAGATGATAGGGATTCGCCTACAGAATATTTTGGGAGCCGACTGGTATAACTAATTCCCTTAATGGAAGCAGACAAATCGCCATTCTGGTTAACAAATTGTAGCCTGCAGTGCATACTGGCAGGTGGCGTTTAGTTATACAAGTGGATTGATGGGCTGGTACGAGGGGATTTTGACCTCGTTTGTGTGTAGTTTTACATACTTAAAACGGAATGTGTTAAACTAAAGATTCAGTATTGCTCGAAGCAAGATTGGTTAGTATACTCAAATCATTTATTATATGATTCAAGGAAGTCTTGAATTTTTTTTGGGGAACCAACGGTGTACCTATGGTTGATTTTTCTTTGACATCAATTTTCAGGGACATTGATTCCGTGTCTTTTTTGTGCTTATATAATAAAATAAA